>SJYV01004601.1:0-60144 GCA_006410875.1 Neotragus pygmaeus
GGCACACAGCCTGAACAACAGTGAAGGGCGACCATGGCCCACAGTCCGGAACTCATCATTAGCCGACCGTGAAACACAGCCCTGACCTCAGTGCATGGTGACCACGGCACACAGCCCAGAATTCGGTGCAGGGTGACCACGGCACACAGCCCGGAACTCGGTGCAGGGTGACCGTGGCACACAGCCCGAACTTTTCCAGAAGGCCACCGTGGCAAACAGCCTGGACCTGGGCACAAGGCGACAGTGGCACACAGCCTGGACCTCGGCACAGAGCAACCACGGTACAGAGCCTGGAACTCATCACAAGCCGAGGGTGGAACACACGCTGACCTCAGCACAGGGCGATCACTGAACACAGATTGGACCTCGGCACAGGGCAACCGCAGCACACAGCCCAGATTTCAGCGCAGGGTGGCTGCGGCACACAGCCCGGATATCTGCAGAATGCTACCATCGCACACAGCCCCGATCTCGGCACAAGGCGACAGTGGCACACAGCACGGAACTCGGCGCAGAGCGACCGCCATACAGAGTCTGGAATTCTTCGCATGTCGCGGGCGGAATACACCCCAAAATCTGCCCAGGGTGACCCTGCCACACAGCACGGACTTCGGCAGATGCCGACCTCTGTACACAGCCCGAACCACGGTGGAGGGCGACCGCGGCACACAGCCCAAACTTCAGTGACGGGAGACCGCAGCACACAGCCCGGAAATCTGTGAAGGGCAACGCGGCACAAAGCATGGAAATATTCGCTAGCCAACCGCGGAGCACAGCCTGGACCTCGGCGCAGGGCAACTGCGGCACAGAGCCAGGAATCGTCTCAAGCCAAGGGCGGCACACAGCCCGGGAATCGGTGCAGGGCGACTGCAGCACACAGCTCGTAACTCGTTGCATGGAGAACTAGGCACACAGCCCAGAATTGGGCACAGGGTGACTGAGTCACACAGCACAGATCTCGGCACAGGGCGACCCCGGCCCACAGGCCGGACCTCGGCCAGGGCGACGGCAGCACACAGCCCGGACTTTGGCACAGGGCCACCTCGGCACACAGCCCGGACATCTGCAGAAGGTTACCATAGCACACAGCCCAGACCTAGGCACAGGGTGACCGTGGCACACAGCATGGACCTTGGCACAGAGCGACTGTGGCACAGAGCCGGGAACTCGTTGCAAGCCGAGGGCAGCACACACCTTGGAAATCGNGGCTCCACCCTGCTGACCTGAGCACCTATCAAAGCCCCATCTACTAATACTGTCATTCTGGGCATTAGGATTTCAACACATGAATTTCAACACACATCCAGACCATAGCCTAAGGAATAGACATTTTCTTGGCTTTGTGCATAGCTGGGAAAAGTGCTGGCAAATACTGGCAAGTTCCCAGTTCAGTCTCAGCAAATGCATTTCCCAGGGACTGCTCCTGGCACTGACTATTCTAAACAATTAGAATATCTCTTGATTTTACAAACATTAGATAATGTAGTTAGGATATTAATATTTGGAAGAATTGATCCATATACCAATTTCTAAGTTCAGTGATGATTTGCATCCTGAGATTTATTTTTCCTCACATAAGAGAAAAAAGTGTTATTCATACATGTCCAACTCTTTCAGACCCCATGGACACTAGCCTCCCAGGCTCCTCTGTCCGTGGAATTCTCCAGTCAAAAATACTGGAGTGGAAAGTCATTCCATTCTCCAGGGGATCTTTCTGTCCCAGGGATAGAGCCCAGGTTTCCGACATTGCACACAGATTCTTACCATCTGAGCCACGAGGGAAGCCTCAAGGAAAAAAAAAGTTGTTTATAATATTTTTTATGTTTTAAGTTATTGAGAATTGATTTTCAGCTCTATAATNGGATCTTTCTGTCCCAGGGATAGAGCCCAGGTTTCCGACATTGCACACAGATTCTTACCATCTGAGCCACGAGGGAAGCCTCAAGGAAAAAAAAAGTTGTTTATAATATTTTTTATGTTTTAAGTTATTGAGAATTGATTTTCAGCTCTATAATTTCAAACTCCATATAATTTTATAGTTTTCTTAAAATAAATTTCTATAACTCAAAAATTAAGTAATGTTTAGCATTACTTCACATACTTCAAGTGATTTGTTTTACATTGCTTTATAACAAAGTGGAGAATTATTTGATAATATATATTATATTTCTTAATTCAAATTTAAGCCATAGTTTTTCAGAAGCTGAACATATTAGAAGTCTTGGCATATCCTTTAATTAAATTTGAGTCATGATGATTCGGGCTTCCCTCGTGGCTCAGCTAGCTTAAGAATCCGCCTGCAATGCAGGATTTGATCCCTTGGTTGGGAAGATCCCCTGGAGAAGGGAACAACTATCCACTGCAGTATTCTGGCATGGAGAATCCCATGGACTGTATAGTCCATGGGATCTCAAAGAGTGGGACATGACTGAATGACTTTCAGTAAAGACGTACATTGATACATTATCACAGTATATATCTAGTAATAAAAGTAATTGAAAACAAGTAAATATTTTCAATGAAGAGGTTATTTTAAAAAACACATCCTTATGTGAAATACTATTATGTCATAAGAAAACATGTTTCTCAAAAATACGATAACAACTGGAAGACATAGTGAATAAGAGTGTTTACAAAAATTATGTAGAATATAACCCCAATATTATTTTTTTATAAATGTATAGATAACTAGAAAAGAGATGAATGAAATAAATCTGGATAATACTAGCTAATTACCTCTAATTGGTAGGTTATCAGTCCATTACCAATTTCTTAACATATTTTCCATAATATCCAATTTTCTAAAATGAACATCAAGCAGTGTTAAAAAAATGATACTTGTGGGTAAAATGACACTAATAAAAAGTATACCGCTTAACAACATGATGAATGGAAGTTACATAAAGAAAGTTAATTCGGTTTAAAAGGTCTAGTTTCCCTGCTTAAATAGAAGCATTTATATAATCAATTTTTAAAAACTATGTCCTTAAACAATGGGCTTCAGCTTCAATTCCTAAATGGCATTCACATAAAAAATGGAACATTTTATGTTGAGTCTATGAGCATTTATTTGAAAATATACATAGCTAATTGTAAACCTTTTTTTTTTTTTAGGATAAATAATGGAGGGGGAGATAAGTGAATTCATATATAAAGGCATTTTCCCTGAAAACTGTTACTGGCTCTCAGGGAACAACAGATTTTATTTTTCTCTCTTAATAGTGAGTCATGGATGACAAATCTCTTTGTTTCCAAATGGGGCTTCCCTGATGGTTCAGATAGTAAAGAATCTGCCTACAGTGCAGGAGACCTGGGTTCGATCCCTGGGTCAGGAACATCTCCTGGAGAAAGAAATGGATGTGCAGTCCAGTATTCTTCCCTGGAGAATTCCATGTACAGAAGATCCTGGTGGGATATAGTCCATGGGGTCACAAAGAGTCAGATGCAACTGAGTGAAAATTTCTATATGTATAGTTCTACTAAAAAATATCTAAAAAAATAAGAAGTTTCTACTTTCAGATGGTTTTTTCCTAGATACATAAAATGTTCAAGGAAAACAGAAATTCATCATTTTAGNGGTCACAAAGAGTCAGATGCAACTGAGTGAAAATTTCTATATGTATAGTTCTACTAAAAAATATCTAAAAAAATAAGAAGTTTCTACTTTCAGATGGTTTTTTCCTAGATACATAAAATATTCAAGGAAAACAGAAATTCGTCATTTTAGGATGCTGATGACAAAATACAGCTCTGAGTTCTTGGGAAAGGTGGAGCCTGAGGAAGGTTGATGAGTGAAGCATTGTGCTCATTTTAATTAGGAGCTTAGATGTGGCTTGGATAGCATATCTGCCCTTTTTAGCAAAAACCCAAAGTGAGATGAATATAGAGCAATAGATACAGATCTATAGCTATAAATGTAGATCACCTTGGATATACCTACAGCACAGATGGCTGCCTTTATTCTCCCAAGTTCACAAGCAGACTTGCTGTGAGAATCACCTGGTACCCAGTAAAAAGCATCTGAGTTAACAGTGTGTTGCTCCCAGGCAGTATCACCCAACTGACTTTTTATTATATTTCAGTTCCCAAAGTGGCTGTGCTAGCATCATGCCAGCTGAGTGGAAATCAACCTTGAATTATATTTCAGTGCATGCTGGTGCATTTTCACATCAATAANGACCGGAATTTGTCACAAGCCAAGAGCTGAACACAGCCCGGACCTCAGCAGAGTGACCGCAGCACACAGCCCCAACATCGGTGCAGGGCGACCACGCACACAGCCCGGAACTAATCGCAAGCCGACCACGCAACACAGCCCAGTCCTCAGCGCAGTGCGACCACACCAAACATCTGGACTTCAGCAAAGGGCGACTGTGGCACACAGCCCGGACCTCCGCACAGGACGACCACGGCACACAGCCCAAACAACAGTGAAGGGCGACCATGGCCCACAGTCCGGAACCCATCGCTAGCCGACCACGAAACCCAGCCCGGACCTCAGCGCAGGGTGACCGCGGCCCACAAGCCGGACCTAGGCCCAGGGCGACTGCGGCACAGAGCCGGAATCATCTCAAGCCGAGGGCGGCACACAGCCCGGGAATCGGTGAAGGGCGACTGCAGCAAACAGCTCGTAACTCGTTGCAGGGAGAACTAGGCACACAGCCCGGAGTTGGGCACGGGTGACTGCGTCACACAGCCCAGATCTCGGCGCAGGGTGACCGCAGCCCACAGGCCAGAACTCGGCCAGGGCAACGGCGGCACACATCCCGGACCTCTGCAGAAGGCTACCACGGCACACAGCCCAGAATTTGGCACAGGGGCACCGTGGTACACAGTTTGGACCTTGNAGCCCAGATCTCGGCGCAGGGTGACCGCAGCCCACAGGCCAGAACTCGGCCAGGGCAATGGCGGCACACATCCCGGACCTCTGCAGAAGGCTACCACGGCACACAGCCCAGAATTTGGCACAGGGGCACCGTGGTACACAGTTTGGACCTTGGCGCAGAGTGACCATGGCACAGAGACCGGAATTCGTCACAAGCCAAGAGCTGAACACAGCCCAGACCTCAGCGGAGAATGACCGCGGCACACAGCCCCGACTTCGGTGCAGGGCAACCACGGCACACAGCCCGGAACTCGTTGCAAGGCGACCACGCAACACAGCTCAGACCTCGGCACAGTGTGACCGTGGCAAAAATCCGGGACTTCAGCAAAGGGCGACTGTGGCACACAGCCTGGACCTCCGCACAGGGCGACCACGGCACACAGCCTGAATAACAGTGAAGGGTGACCATGGCCCACAGTCCGGAACTCGTCGTTAGCCGACCACGAAACACAGCCCTGACCTCGGCGCAGGGTGACCATGGCACACAGCCCAGAATTCGGTGCAGGGTGACCATGGCACACAGACCAAACTTTTCCAGATGGCCACCGTGGCAAACAGCCTGGATCTGGGCACAAGGCGACAGTGGCACACAGCCCGGATATCTGCAGAATGCTACCATGGCACACAGCCCCGATCTTGGCACAAGGCGACAGTGGCACACAGCACGGAACTCGGCACAGAGCGACCGCCATACAGAGTCTGGAATTCTTCACATGTCACAGACGGAATACACCCCAACATCTGCCCAGGGTGACCCTGCCACACAGCACGGACTTCGGCAGATGCCGACCACTGCACACAGCCCAAACCTCGGTGGAGGGCGACCACGGCACACAGCCCGAACTTCAGTCACGGGAGACCGTGGCACACAGCCCGGAAATCTGTGAAGGGCGACCGCGGCACAAAGCATGGAAATAGTCTCTAGCCGACCCCGTAACACAGCCCAGACATCGACGCAGGGTGACTACGGCACAGAGCCGGGAATCGTCTCAAGCCGAGGGCGGCACACAGCCCAGATATTGGTGCAGGGCAACCGCGGCACACAGCCCGGACCTCCCTGTAGGGCGACCCTGGCACACAGCACGAATCTTGGCAGATGGCGCCTGTGACACACACCGGACCCTGGAGGAGAGCGAACACAGCACAGAGCCCTGAATTCATCCCTAGCCAACCGTGGAACACAGCCCGGACCACGGCGCAGGGCGAATGTAGCACACAGCCTGGACCTCGGCACAAGGCAACCGTGGCACACAGCCTGGACCTCGGTGCAGTGCGACCGCTGCACACAGCCCGAACTTCAGTGAAGGGCGACCATGGCACACAGCCCGGCAATCCGTGAAAGGCGATGGTAGCACTGAGCCCAGAACTCATCGCTATCCGACCGTGGCACACAGCCCGGACTTCAGCACGGGCAAATGTGGCACACATTCTGGATATCAGCGCAGAGCAACCGTGGCACAGAACACGGAATTTGTTGCACTCTGAAGGCTGAACACAGCCCAGATCTCGGTGCAGGGCGACTGAGGCACACAGGACAGATCTCGGCACAGGGCTTCTGCAGCACACAGCCCAAACCTCACTGAAGGGCGACCGTGGCACACAGCCGGAACTCATTGCTAGCCGATCACAGAACACATCCCAGACCTCGGCGCATTTACCGTGGCACAAAGGACAGACCTAGGTGCCGGGCAACCGCGGCACACGGGCTGGACCTCGGCGCAGGGCGACTGCGGCACACAGCCTGGATCTCGGAGGAGAGCGAATGCAGCACAGAGCCCAGAACTCGACCCTAGCTGACCGCAGAACACAGCCTGGAACATGGCGCAGGGCGAATGCAGCACACAGCACAGACCTCGGCATAGGGCAACCGCAGCCACAGCCCGGAACTCATCGCAGAGCGATCGTGGCACACAGCCAGGACTTCAGTGAAGTGCGACCGCGAGACACAGCCCGGATATCTGTGAAGGGCGACCGTGGCAAAACCCCGGAACTCGTTGCTAGCCGAGGGATGAACACAGCCCGGACCTCAGCGCATTGTGACCGTAGTACACAACCCCATACTTAGCGCAGGATGAATGCGGCACACTGCCCGGTACTCATCGCTAGACGACCGCAGAACACAGCCCTGACCTCAGCTCAAGGCGACCATGGCACACTGCCCAAATATCAGTGAAGGGAGACCAGAGCAAACAGTCTGGAACTCATCGCTAGCCAACCGTGGAACACAGCCCAGACCTTGGCGCAGGGTGACCACGGCACACCNGGTGAAGATGTGTATAAGAGACAGCAAGGCGACCATGGCACACTGCCCAAATATCAGTGAAGGGAGACCAGAGCAAACAGTCTGGAACTCATCGCTAGCCAACCGTGGAACACAGCCCAGACCTTGGCGCAGGGTGACCACGGCACACCGCCCAGACCACAGCACAGGGCGATCTCGGCACACAGCCCGGACCTCGGAGGAGAGCGAACGTGGCACAGAGCCCGGAACTCATCCCTAGCTGATCACGGAACATAGCCCGGACCACGGTGCAGGGTGAATGCAGCACACAGCACAGACCTCGGTGCAGGGCAACCCCAGCACATAGCCCCGACATCTGCAGAAAGCTAGCATGGCACACAGCCCAGATCTCGAAACAGGGGTACAGTGGCACACTGTTTGAACCTCAGCACAGAGCAACCACGGTACAGAGCACGGAACTCGTCCCAAGCTTAGGGTGCAACACACCCCGACCTCTGCCCAGGGCGACCCTGGTACACAGCACAGAATTTGGCAGATGGCAACCACAGCACACAGCCTGGACCTCGGCGCAGGGTGACTGCGGCACACAGNTACAGAGCACGGAACTCGTCCCAAGCTTAGGGTGCAACACACCCCGACCTCTGCCCAGGGCGACCCTGGTACACAGCACAGAATTTGGCAGATGGCAACCACAGCACACAGCCTGGACCTCGGCGCAGGGTGACTGCGGCACACAGCCCGAACTTAAGTTAAAGGCAACCGCGGTATACAGTCCGGAACTCGTCGCTAGCCGACTGTGGAACACATCCTAGACCTAGGCGCAGGGCAACCACGGCACAAAGGACGTATATCGGCACAGGGCAACCGCGGCACACATGCCAGACCTCGGCGCAGGGCAACCGCACCAGACAGCCAGGACCTCGGCACAGGGTGACCTTGGCACACAGCCCAGACCTCTGCAGAAGGCTACCATGGCACACACCCTGGACCTCGGCACCTGGTGACCGTGGCACACAGCACGGAACTTGCCGAAGAGCACCTGAGGCACAGAGCCGGGAACACTTCGCAAGCCGAGGGCGGAATACAGCCCGGACCTCGGCGCAGGGCAACCGCAGCATATAGCCCGGAACTTCACGCAGGGCGACACTGGCACACAACACGGACCTTGGTAGATGGCAACCACGGTACACAGCCCGGACTTCAGAGGAGAGGGAACGTGACACAGAGCATGGAACTCATCCCTAGCTGACCGTGGAACACAGCCAGGACCTCGTCGCAGGATGACCATGGCACACAGCCTGGACCACGATGCAGGGTGAACACAGCACACACCCTGGACCTTGGCACATCGCGACCGCGGCACACAGCCTGGACATCTGCAGAAGGCTACGGAGGCACACACCCGGATCTTGGCACAAGGCGACAGTGGCACACAGCACGGACCTCGGTGCAGAGCATCCACGGTACAAAGCCCGGATCTCGTCGCAAGCCAAGGGTGGAACACACCCTGACCTCGGCCCAGGGCGACCCTGGCACACAGCATGGACTTCGGCAGATGACAACCACTGCACACAGCCATAACTTCGGCGCAAGGCGACCACGACACACAGGCCGAATTTTGGCACAGGGTGACCGCGGCACACAGCCTGAAAATCAGTGAAGGGCGACCGTGGTAAACCATCCAGAACTCGTCACTAGCCGACCACAGAACACATCCCAGACCTAGGTGCAGGGCGACTGTGGCACAAAAGACCGATTTCGGAGCAGGGCGACCACGGCACACAGGCCAGACCACGGCTCAGGGCGACCACGGCTCACAGCCCGGACCATGATGCACGGCGACCACTGCACACAGCATTGACCTCGGTGCAGGGTGACCGCGGCACACAGTCTGGACCATGATACAGGGCGACCGTGGCACACAGCCTGGACCTCAGTGCAGGGTGACCACTGCACACAGCCCGGACCTTGGCACAGGGTGACTGCGGCACACAGGCCGGACTTTGGTGCAGGGCCACCACGGCACACAGGCCAGACTTCGGTGCAGGTTGTTCGTGGCTCACAGCCCGGATCTTGGCGAGGGGTGCCCGTGGCATACAGCCTGGACCTCTGCAGAAGGCTACCGTGGCACACAGCCTGAACTTCGGCATGGGCGACAGTGACACACATTCTGCTCCTCGACGCAGAGCGACCGCGGCACAGAGCCTGGAACTCATCGCAAGCCGAGTGCTGAACACAGCACAGACATCAGCGCAGGTCAACCACAGCACACAGCCCAGACATCTGCAGAAGGCTACCGTGGCACACACACGGATCTCAACACAAGGCGACAGTGGTACACAGCACGGACCTCGGCGCAGAGCGACCGCAGTACAGAGACTGGAACTCTTCGCAAGCCGAAGGTGGAACACACCCCAACCTTTGCCAACGGTGACCCTGGCACACAGCACGGACTTTGGCAGATGGTGACCACAGCAAACAGCTTGGACCTCGGCGAAGGGCGACCGCAGCACACAGCCTGAACCTCGGTGCAGGGCGACCACGGCACACAGCCTGGACCTCGGTGCAGGGCGACCATGGCACGCAGCCCGGACCTAGGCGAAGGGCGACCAAAGCACACAGCCCAGACATCTGCATAAGGCTACCACAGCACACAGCCCGGATCTTTGCACAAGGCGACAGTGCCACACAGCACAGACCTCAGTGCAGAGTGACTGTGGTACAGAGACTGGAACTCTTTGCAAGCCGATGGTGGAAATCACCCCGACCTTGGCCAACGGCGATCCTGGCACACAGTATGGACTTCGGCAGAAGACGACCACTGCACACGGCCAGAACCTCGTTGCAAGGCGACCGCGGCACACAGGCCGGACCTCATTGCAGGGCGACCATGGCACACAGCCCGGATCTAGGCTCAGGGCAACTGCGGCACACAGCCCGAACATCAGTGAAGGGCGACCACAGCACCCATTCAGGAACCCCTCGCTAGACAACCACAGAACACAGCCCAGACCTTGGCACAGGGCAACTGCAACACACAGGCTGGTCCTCGGCGCAGGGCCACCACGACAGGCACCGTGGACCTTGGCGCAGGGCGACCGCAGCAAAGAGCCTGGACATCGGCAGAAGGCTACCACAGCACACAGCCTGAATCTCGGCACAGGGTGACAGTGGATCACAGAACGGAACTCGGCGCAGAGTGACCGTGGTACAGAGCCCGGAACTCTTCACAAACCGAGGACAGAACACACCCCGACCTTGGCACAGTGCGACCCTGGCACACAGCATGGACTTCGGCTGATGGCAAACAAGGCACACAGCCTGGACCTAGGTGCCGGGTGACTGCCGCACACAGCCCGGAACTCGGCTCAGGGTGACAGTGGCACACAGCCCGAACGTCAGTGAAGGGCGACCGCAGCACACAGCCCAAACATCAGTGAAGGGTGACCGCGGTACACAGTCCAGAACTCGTTGCTAGCCAACCACGGAACACATCCCAGACCTAGGCACAAGGCGACCATGGCACAAAGGACGTATATAGGTGCAGGGTGACCGCGGGACACAGGCCGGTCCTCGGCACAGGGCGAACGTGGAACACAGCCCAGACCTCTGCACAGGGCGACCTCGGCAAACAGCCCAGACCTCTGCAGAAGGATACCGTGGCACAAGCCTGGACCTCGGCACATGGTGACCGTGGCACACAGCACAGACCTCAACATCGAGCGACCGCGGCACAGAGCCGGGAACTCGTCACAAGCTGAGGGTGGAACAAAGCCTGGACCTCGGCGCAGGGTGACCGTGGAACACAGCATGGACTTCGGCAGATGGTGACCACGGTACACAGCCCGGACCTCAGAGGAGAGCGAACACGACACAGAGCACGGAACTAGTCCTTAGCCGACCATGGAACACAGCCCGGACCTCGGCGCAGGACGACCACAGCAAACAGCCCACACCAAGATGCAGGGTGACCGCGGTACACAGCCTGGACCTCAGCGCAGGGCAACCGTGGCACACAGCCTGGACCTTGGCACAGGGTGACCGTGGAACAGAGGCCAGACTTTGGCGCAGGGTGACTGCGGCACACAGGCCAGACCTCGGCACAAGGCAACCGCGGCACACAGGCCAGACTTCGGTGCAGGGTTTTACGCAGCTCTCAGCCCGGATTTCCGTGAAAGCTGACCGCGGCACACAGCCCGGACATCTGCAGAAGGCTACCACAGCACACACCTGGATCTCGGCACAAGGTGACAGTGGCACACAGCTCGGACCTCGGCGCAGAATGACCACGGGACAGAGCCTGCATCTCGTTGCAAGCCGAAGGTGGAACACACCCCGACCTCGGCCCAGTGTGACCCTGGCACACAGCACGGACTTTGGCAGATGGCGACCAAAGCACACAGCCTGGACCTTGGCGAAGGGAGACTGTGGCACACAGCCTGGACCTCAGCGAAGGGCGACTGCAGCACAAAGCCTGGATCTCAGTGCAGGGCGACCGTGGCACACAGCCCGTACATCTGCAGAAGGCTACCACGGCACACAGCCCGGATCTCGGCACAAGGCGACAGTGGCACACAGCACAGACCTCGGCACAGAGCGATCGTGGTACAGAGACTGGAACACTTTGCAAGCCGATGGCGGAATATACCCCGACCTCGGCTCACAGCGACACTGACACACAGCATGGACTTCAGCTGATGACGATCACTGCACACAGCCAGACCTAAGCGCAGGGCGACCACGGCACACAGGCCGTACTTCGGTGCAAGGCGACTGCGGCACACAGGCCAGACCACTTCTCCGGGTGACCACAGCACAAGCCTGGACTGCGATGCAGGGCGACCGCAGCACTCAGCCTGGACCTTGGGGCAGGGCAACCACGGCACACAGCTCGGACCTCGGCGCAGGGTGACCACAGAACACAGGCCAGACATTGGCACAGAGCGACCGCAGCACACAGGCTGGACCTCAGTGCAGGGCAACCAAGGCACACAGGCCGGACTTCAGTGTGGGGTGTTCACGGCTCACAGCCCGTATCTTGGCGCAGGGCACCCACAGGACACAGCCCTGACCTCTGCAGAAGGCTACCACGGCACACAGCCTGTACTTCAGCACGGGCGACCGTGGCACACATTCCAGTCCTCGACGCAAAACGACCGTGGCACAGAGTCCGGAACTCGTCACAAGCCGAGGGCTGAACACAATCTGGACCTCAGAGCAGGGCGACCACAAGACACAGCCCCGACTTTGGCACTGGTTGATCGCAGCACACAGCGCGGACATCTGCAGAAGGCTAACGTGGCACACACCCGGATCTCGGCACAAGGCGACAGTGGTACAAAGCACGGACCTTGGCGCAGAGCGACCACGGTACATAGCCTAGATCTCGTCAAAAGCCGAAGGCGGAACACACCCCGACCTCGGCCCACGGTGACACTGGCACAGAGCATGGACTTTGGCAGATGGCGACCACAGCACACAGCCCGGACATCGGCTAAGGGTGACCCTGGCACACAGCCTGAACCTCGGTGCAGGGCGACCGCGGCACACAGCCTGGACTTCAGCGCAGGGTGACCACGGCACACAGCCTGGACCTCGGCGCATCATGATCATAGCACACAGCATGGACCTCGATGCAGAGCGACCATGGCACAGAGCCGGGAACTCGTCTCAAGCCGAGTGCGGAACACAGCCCGGACCTTGGCGCAGGGCGACCGTGGCACACAGCCTGGACTTCGGTGCAGGGTGACCGTGGCACTTATCCTGGACCTCGGCGCAGGGAGACCGCAACACACAGCCTGGACTTCAGCACAGGGTGACAGCGGCACACAGCCCGGACCTCAGCACATGGTGACCATGGCACACAGCACGGACCTCGACGCATAGCGACCGTGGCACAGAGCCGGGAACTCGT
Source organism: Neotragus pygmaeus (assembly GCA_006410875.1). Taxonomy (NCBI): domain Eukaryota; kingdom Metazoa; phylum Chordata; class Mammalia; order Artiodactyla; family Bovidae; genus Neotragus; species Neotragus pygmaeus. Next base: position 13,042 of record SJYV01004601.1, read on the forward strand.
CTCAAGCCGAGTGCGGAACACAGCTCGGACCTCGGCGCAGGGTGACCGCGGTACACAGCCTGGACCTTGGCACAGGGCGACTGTGGCACACAACACGGACCTTGGCAAATGGTGACCACGGTACACAGCCCGGACCTCAGAGGAGAGACCCCAGAGCCCAGAACTCATTCCTATCCGACTGTGGAACACAGCCCAGACTTCGGCTCAGGATGACCATGGCACACAGTCCGGACCGTGATGCAGGGCGACCGTGGCACACAGCCCGGACCTCGGCGCAGGGCAACCGTGGCACACAGCCCGTATCTCGGTGCAGGGTGACCACAGCACACAGGCTGGACCTCAGCGCAGGGCGATCACGGCACACAGGCCGGACCTCGGCACAGGGCAACTGCGGCAGACAGGCTGGACTTCGGTGCAGGGTGTTCGCAGGTCACAGCCCCAGTCTCAGCACAGGGCAACTGCGGCACATAGCCCGGACATCTGCAGAAGGCTACCGCGGGACACACCCGGATCTCGGCACAAGGTGACAGTGGCACACAGCATGGACTTCGGCGCAGATCGACCACGGTACAGAGGCCGGATCTCATTCACAAGCCGAAGGCGGAACACACCCCGACCTCAGCACAGGGCGACCCTGGCACACAGCACAGATTTTGACAGATGGAGACCACAGCAAACAGCCCGGACCTCGGCGAAGGGCGACCGTGGCACACAGCCTGGACCTCGGCGCAGGGCGAAAGCGGCACACAGCCTGGACCTCGGTACATGGTGACCGTGGCACACAGCATGGACCTCGACGCAGAGCGACCATGGCACAGAGCCGGGAACTCATCTCAAGCCGAGTGCGGAACACAGCCCGGACCTCAGTACAGGGCGACCGCAGCACACAGCCCAGACATCTGCAGAAGGCTACCACGGCACATAGCCCGGATCTCGGCACAAGACGACAGTGGCACACAGCATGGAACTCGGTGCAGAGCATCCACGGTACAGAGACCGGAACACTTCGCAAGCCTATGGTGGAAAATATACCGAACTCAGCCCAAGGCGACCCTGGCACACAGCATGGACTTCAGGAGATGACGACCAAGGCACACAGTCATAACCTCAGTGCAAGGCGACTGCGACACACAGGCCGGATTTTGGCACAGGGCGACCGCGGCACACAGCCTGAATATCAATGAAGGGCGACCGCAGTACACCATCCGGAACTCGTCACTAGCCGACCGCAGAACACATCTCAGACCTAGGTGCAGGACGACTGTGGCACAAAAGACCGATTTCGGAGCAGGGCGACCACGGCACACAGGCCAGACCATGGCTCAGGGCGACCATGGCACACAGCCCGGACCATGATGCATGGCGACTGCTGCACACAGCATTGACATCGGTGCATGGCGACTGCGGCACACAGCCTGGACCTCGGTGCAGGGTGACCACTGCACACAGCCCGGACCTTGGCGTAGGGTGACTGTGGCACACAGGCCGGACTTCGGTGCAGGGTGTTCGCAGCTCACAGCCCGGATCTTGGCGCAGGGCGACCACAGCACACAGCCTGAACCTCTGAAGAAGGCTACTGCGGCACACAGCCCGGACCTCTGAAGAAGGCTACTGCGGCACACAGGCCAGACTTCAGCGCAGGGCGACTGCGGCACACAGCCTGGACCTTGGCACAGGGCGACTGTGGCACACAGCCCGGATCTCGGTGCAGTGTGACCACGGCACACAGGCCGGACCTTGGTGCAGTGTGACCATGGCACACAGGCCGGACCTTGGCGCAGGGTGACCGCGGCACACAGGCCCGAATTCGGTGCAGGGTGTTTGCGGCNGCACACAGCCCGGATCTCGGTGCAGTGTGACCACGGCACACAGGCCGGACCTTGGTGCAGTGTGACCATGGCACACAGGCCGGACCTTGGCGCAGGGTGACCGCGGCACACAGGCCCGAATTCGGTGCAGGGTGTTTGCGGCTAACAGCCCAGATCTCAGTGCAAGGTGACCACGGCACACAGCTCGGAACACGTCGCTAGCCGACCGAGGAACACAGCTCAGACCACGGTGCAGGTCTACCGTGGCACATAGTAAGAATATCAGTCATGGGTGATCACGGCACACAATCCAGAACTCATCGCTAGCCAACAGCGGAACACAGCCCGGATCTTGGCACAGGGTGACCACGTCACACAGCCCAGACTTCTGTGCAGGGCAACCATGGCACACAGCATGGACCTCGGCAGATGGTGACCGCGGGACACAGTCCAGAACTCGTCGCTAGTCGACCGCGGAACACAGCCCAGACCTCGGCGCAGGGTGACCGCGGAACAAAGGCCAGAATTTGGTGCAGGGTGACCACGGCACACAGCCCGGAACTCGGCACAGGGCTATCACAGCACACAGGCCGGACATCTGCAGAAGGCTACCGTGGCACAAACCCGGATCTTGGCACAAGGCGCCAGTGGTACAATGCCCAGACCTCGGCGCAGAGCGACCATGGTACAGAGCCTGGAACTCATCGCTAGCCGACCATGTCACACAAACCGGACCTCAGCGCAGGGTGACTGCGACACACAGGCTGGACCTCGGCGCAGGGCAACTGAGGCACACAGCCCAGACCTTGGCCCAGGGCGACCACAGAACACAGCCTAAACCTCAGTGATGAGCGACCAAAGCACACAGCACGAACCTCAGTCAAGAGCGACCAAGGCACACAGCATGGAACTCAGCAGATGGCGACTGCAGCACACAGCCCAGATCTTGGTGCAGAGCGACTGCGGCAGAGCCCGAAACTCATCACTAGCCGACCACAGAACACAGCCTGGAACTAGGTGCAGGGCGACTGCGGCACATTGACCAGACCTCAGTGAAGGATGACCGTGGCACACAGCACGGACCTCGTCACAACCCGACCGCAGCTCACAGCCTGGAACCTGGCTCAGGCGACCATGGCACACAGCCTGGACTTCGGTACTGACCTGACTGACCACGTCACACAGCCCAGACCTCAGCATAGGGCGACCGCGACACACAGCCCAGACCTCGGTGCAGGGCGACCGCGGCACACACCCTGCACCTCGGTGCAGGGCGACCGTGGCACACAGCCTGCACCTCGGAACAGCTTGATGGCAGCAAACAGCTCGGACCTCAGCGCAAGATATCCGCGGCACACAACCCTGACTTCTGAGCAGGGCGACCATGGGTCAAAGCCTGGAAATCTGTGCAGGGTGACTGCAGCACACAGGCCAGACCTTGGTGCAGGGCGACTGGGGAACACATCCTGGACCTCGGCACAGGGCGATCGTGTCACACAACCCGGAAATCTGTGCAGGGTGACCGGGGCACAGACCCCGGAACTCGTTGCTAGCCGACCACGGAACACAGCCTGGACCTTGGTGCAGGGCGACTGCGGCATACAGACCGGACCTCATTGAAGTACAACTGCGGCACACAGCACGGACCTCTTCACAACCCGACCGTGGCTCGCAGCCCAGAACTCGGTGCAGGGCGACCAGGGCACACAACCTGGACCTCAGCGCAGGCAACCATGGCACACAGCCTGGACTTCGATGCTGGCGGACCAAGACAAACAGCCCAGACCTCATCANCATCCAGCCATCTCATCCTCTGTCGTCCCCTTCTCCTCCTGCCCCCAATTCCTCCCAGCATCAGAGTCTTTTCCAATAAGTCAACTCTTCCCATGAGGTGGCCAAAGTACTGGAGTTTCAGCTTTAGCATCATTCCTTCCAAAGAAATCTTTTCTTCCAAGGAGTAACCATCTTTTAATTTCATGGCTGTTCTTAGCTAATCTTGTGTCATATTAAAAAACAACCGGTAAGATGTGGTTTATGATGTTGATTTTTAACATTAATGTAGCAACACTAGCTTCCAAGAAAAGAGATTAAAAACTTTCTCTGAGTACACTCTGATTTTTACACATTGCTTACAAGAAATAATGGACAAGTTATAGCTCCATTGGAAGAGTTCTGCATGTGTAATTGATTAGGAAACAGAATGCTACAATTGCTATTACATTCCCCAGAGTTGATCTTTTGTAGTATGAAAAAAATCAATCCTCTCTTACATGTGATATTTATCTTAGTAATCATGGAAAGAATTACTTGCATCTATAATTGGTTTCATAACAGCAGCAGGAGCAGCAGCAATGAGTTGAAATAAAGTTAGAGAACTGGACTGGTATTGTTCCCTGTGGAGATAACTAATGAATAGGACTAAAATCTCCTGATTAACCAGTGCACGGGTCCTATTCTAATGGGCAGGGCCTTGCTCAGTAAATCTTTAATCCAATTTTCTGTGGATGGGTGGGGCTATATTCCTGCCCTGCTTTTTGACCTGAGACCAAACTATGGTGGAGGTAATGAAGATAATGGTGACCTCCTTCAAAAGGTCCCGTGCACTGCTGCACTCAGTGCCCCCGACCCTGTAGCTGGAGACTCCTGGACACTCACAGGTGAGTTTGGGTCAATCTCTTGTGAGGTCACAGCTCCTTTTTCCTGTGTCCTGGTGTGCCCAAGGTTTTGTTTGCATCCTCCAAGAGTCTGTTTCCCCCAGTCATGTGTAAATTCTGTAATTTACAGAATTTAAATCCCAACAGCCTCCAAAGTCAAATTCTCTGGGGGTTCAGTCCCTTTGCCAGATCCCCAGGTTGGGATATCTGTTGTGGGTCCTCGAATTTTCTTAACAGTGAGAGAATTTATTTGGTTTAATTCTGCAGTTTGTGGGTCCACTGCTTCAAGGCTCTATGGTGGGGTTAATGGTGACCTCTTCCAAGAGGGCTTATGCCACACACTGTCTACTGCACCCAGAGGCCCTGCCCCTGTGGTAGGCCACTGATGACCTGTACCTTTGGAGACACTCAAACACTCAAAGGCAGATCTGACACAGTCTATACAGGGTCTCTGGATCCTGGTGCATACAAGGTTTTCTTTGAGCCCTTCAAGCATCTCTGACGGATATGGGGTTTGATTCTAAAGGCAATTTTGCCCCTCCTAAGGTTTTGCTGGGCATGACCTCGCCCATCAAAACAAGACCCAGTATCCTACACAGTCAGTCTCTCCCATCAGGAAGATTCCATAAGCCTCTTATCGTTATCTTTCAGAGGGCAGACAGAATGAAAACCACAATCACAGAAAACTAATCAAACTGATCACATGGACCACAGCCNTGTGTATAAGAGACAGGCCCAGAACTCCGGGCAGGGCGACCCTGGCACACTGATCGGACCTCAGAAAATGCGACCGTGGCACACACCCCACACCTCGGAGGGTAGCGAACATGGCACAGAGCCTGGAACACATCCTAGCTGACTGCGGAACACAGCCCGGACCACGGTGCAGGGTGACTGTGGCACACAGCCCAGACCTCGGCGCTGTGCGACCGTGGCACACAGGCCGGACCTCGGCGCTGTGCGACCATGGCCCACAGGCCGAAACATGGCGCAGGTCGACCACAGCACACAAGACGGACATCGGCGTAAGGTGTCCGTGGTTCACAGCTCGGTTCTCGGCACAGGGTGCCTGTGGCACACACCCCGGACCTCTGCAGAAGGCTACCACAGCACAAGCCCGGACTTCAGCATGGGTGACCGCGGCACACAGTCTGGAACTCGGAGCAGAGCAACCACTGCACAGAGCCTGGAACTTGTCGCAAGCCGAGGGCTGAACACTGCCCGGACTTCAGTGCAGGGTGACCGCAGCACACAGCCCCGACTCCGGAACAGTGCGACCGCGGCACACAGACTGGAACTCATTGCTAGCCGACCGCAGAACACAGCCCGGACCTCAGTGCAGGCAGACCGTGACATACAGCCCAAATATGAGTGAAGGGCGACCTCGGCAAACAGTCTGGAACTTGGTGTTAGCCAACAGTGGAACACTGGCCAGACCTCAGCGCAGGGCAACCACGGCAAACAGGCCAGACCTCAGCACAGGGTGACCACGACACACAGCCTGGACCTCGGTGTAGGGTGACTGTGGCACACAGCCCGGGCCTCGGCGCAGGGCGACTGTGGCACACAGCCCGGACATCTGCAGAAGGCTACTGTTGCACACAGCCTGGATCTCAGTTCAGGGCGACAGTGGCACACAGGACGGAACTCAGCACAGAGCAAACATGGTACAGAGCCTGGAAATCATCATCAGCCGAGGGTGGAACACACCCCGACCNTGCAGAAGGCTACTGTTGCACACAGCCTGGATCTCAGTTCAGGGCGACAGTGGCACACAGGACGGAACTCAGCACAGAGCAAACATGGTACAGAGCCTGGAAATCATCATCAGCCGAGGGTGGAACACACCCCGACCTCTCCTCAGAGCAATCCTGGCACACAGCATGTACTACGGCAGATGATAACCATGGCACACAGCCCGGACCTCGGTGCAGGGCGACTGTGGCACACAGCCTGGACCTCAGCGCAGGGCGACCATGGCACACAGCCCTGAAATCTACAGAAGGCTACCGCGGCACATAGCCCGGATCTTGGCACAAGGCGACAGTGGCACACAGCATGGTCCTCGCCACAGGCGACCGTGGTACAGAGACCGGAATTCGTCTCAAGCCGAGGGCAGAACACACCCTGACCTTGGCCCAGTGAGACCTGGCACACAGCACGGATTTCGGCAGATGGCGACCAATGCACACATTCTGCACCTTGGCGCAGGGTGACAGCGGTACACAGGCCAGACCTCAGCTCAGGGTGACTGCGGCAAAGAGACCGGACCTCAGCGCAGGGCTACTTCAGCACACAGCCTGGACCTCAGTGCAGGGCGACCTCGGCACACATCTCGGATCTCTGCAGAAGGCTTCTGTGACACACCACTTGGATCTTGGCACAGGGCAACATTGGCACAGAGCACAGACCTCGGCGCAGAGCGATCATGGTACAGAGCCCGGAATCCATCGCAAGGTGAGGGCGGAACACACCCCGACGTGGCCCAGGGCGACCCTGGCACACAGCACGGACTTCAGCAGATGCCGAACACGGCACACAGCTCGATCTTCGGTGCAGGGCAACTGCGGCACACAGCCCGGACCTCGATGTAGGGCGACTGCGGCACAAAGGCCGGAGCTCAGCACAGGGATACCACAGCACACAGCCTGTACCTCAGCATAGGGAGACCACGGTACCTTGGCCGGACCTCGGCGCAGGGAGACCGCAGCTCACAGCCCGGATTTCGGTGCAGGGCAACCATGGCACATAGCACGGACCTCTGCAGAAGGCTACCGCGGCACACAGACCGGACTTGGGCACAGGGCGACCGTGGCACGCAGTCCAGACCTCGGTGCAGAGTGATCGTGGCATAGAGCCCGGAACTCATAGCAAGCCAAGGGCTGAACACAGCCCGGACCTGAGCGTATTTCGACCGGAGCACACAGCCCCGAATTCGGCACAGGGCGACCTCTGCACACAGCCCAGTATTCATCTCTAGATGACCACAGAACACAGCCCGGACCTCAGCACAGGGCGACTGCAGCACAGAGGCTGGACCTAAGTGCAGGGTGACCACGGCACACAGCCCGGACCTCGGCACCTGGTGACCGTGGCACACAACACGGAACTCGGTGCAGAGTGACTGCAGCACAGATCTGGGAACTCGTCACAAGCTGAGGGCATAACACAGCCCGATTCTTGGCACAGGGTGACTGCGGCACACAACCCGGACCTCCCCGCAGGGTGACCCTGGCACAACGCATGGACCTCGGCAGATGGTGACCGTGGCACACAGCCCGGAACTCGGAGGAGAGCAAACGCGGCACAGAGCCCAGAACTCGTCCCTAGCTAACCGCAGAACACAGCCTGGACCACGGCGCAGGGCGACTGCGGCACACAGCCCGACCTCAGTGCAGGGCAACAGTGGCACACAGCCTGAACTTCAGTGAACTGTGACCACAGCACACAGCCCGAACCACGGCTCAGGTTGACTGCGGCTCACAGCCCGGATCTCGGCTCAGGCCGACCGCGGCACACAGCGCGGAACTCGTCGCTAGTCATCCGAGGAACACAGTCCAGACCTCAGCGCAGGGCGACCGTGGCACACAGCCCAAACTTCAGTGAAGGGTGACTGTGGCACACAGCCCGGATCTCGGCGCAGGGCGACCGCGGCACACAGCCGGAACTCGTCACTAGTCGACCGCGGAACACAGCCCGGAGCACGGTGCAGGGCGACTGCGGCTCACAGTCTGGATCTTGGCGCAGGGCGGCTGGGCACACAGCCCACACCTCTGCAGAATGCTAACGCATCACACAGTCCAGACATCAGCGCAGAGCAACCGTGGAACACAGTCCGGACCTCGGTGCAGAGGGACGGCAGCACAAAGACCGGAACTATTCGCAAATTGAGAGCTGAACACAGCCCGGACCTCAGGGCATGGCGACCACAGTACACAGCTCGGAACTCATCGCTAGTCGACCCCGGAACACAGCCCGGACCTCAGCTCAGGGCGACCATGGCACACAGCCCGGACCTCCATGCAGGGTGACCCCAGCACACAGCCCGGACATCTGAAGAAGGCTACCATGGCACACAGCCTGGATCTTGGCACATGGTGACAATGGCACACAGCCCGAAACTTAGTGAAGGGCGACCACGGCACACAGCCCAGACTTCAGCGCAGGGTGACCACGGCACACAGCCTAGAACTTGTCGCTGGTTGACCGCGGAACACAGCCCGGACCTCAGTGCAGGGCGACCACGGCACATAGACTGGACCTCCGTGCAGGGTGACCCCGGAACACAGCCCGAAATTTAGTGCAGGGCGACCAGGGAACACAGCCCAACCTCGGCCCAGCGCGTCCATGGCACACAGCCCGGACTTCCGCGCAGGGCAACCCCGGCACACAGCCCGAATATCAGTGAAGGGCAACCATGGCACACAATCCCGAAAACGTCCCTAGCCAACCATGGAACACAGCACGGACCTCAGCACAGGATGACCGCAGCACACAGCCCGGACATCTGCAGAAGGCTACTGCGGCACACAGCCCGGATCTCGGCACAGGGGGACCACAGCACACAGCCTGAAACTTAGTGAAGGGCGACCGCGGCACACAGCCTGGACCTCGGCGCAGGGCGACTGCGGCACACAACCCGGAACTCATCGCTAGTCGACTGCAGAACACAGCCCGGATATCTGTGCAGGGTGACCCCGGCACACAGTCCGAATATCAGTGAAGGGCAACTGCAGCACACAGTCCCGAACTCTTTGCTAGCCAACAGCGGAACACAGCCCAGACCTCGGTGCATGGTGACCATGGAACAAAGGCTGGACCTCAGCGCAATGTGACCGTGGCACACAACCTGGATCTTGGCACAGGGTGATTGCGGCACACAGCCCAGACATCTGCAGAAGGCTACCGCAGCACACACCCACATCTTGACACAAGGCAACAGTGGTACACAGAAACGGCCTCGGCGCAGAGCGACCACGGTACAGAGCCCAGACCTCGTCGCAACCCGAAGGTGAAAACACCCCGATCTCGGCCGAGGGCGACCCTGGCACAGAGCATGGACTTTGGCAGATGGCGACCACAGCACACAGCCTGTATCTCGGCAAAGGGCGACTGTGGCACACAGCCTGGATCTCAGCGCATGGCGACCGAGGCACACAGCCTGGCCCTCGGTGCAGGGCGACCATGGCAAACAGCCCGGATATCTGCAAAAGGCTACCACAGCACACAGCCCGGATCTCGGCACAAGGCGACAGTGGCACACAGCACAGACCTCAGTGCAGAGTGACCTTATACAGAGACCGGAACTCTTCGCAAGCTGATGGCAGAATACACTCCATCCTCGGCCAATGGCAACCCTGGCACACAGCACGGACATCGGCAGATGGCGACCAGTGCACACAGCCAGAACCTCGGTGCAAGGCGACAGCGGAACACAGGCCGGACCTCGGTGTAGGGCGACCATGGCACACAGCCTGGATCTCGGCACAGGGCGACCGCGGCACACAGCCCGAACTTCAGTGAAGGGCGACCGTGGTACAGAGCCTGGAACTCGTCACAATTCAAGGGTGGAACTCACCCCGACCTTGGCCCAGGGTGACCCTGGCAAACAGCACGGACTTCGGCAGGTGGTGAACACGGCACACAGCCTGGACCTCGGCGCAGGGCGACTCCGGCACACAGCCCGGACCTAGGCGCCGGGTGACTGCGGCACACAGCCCGGACCTCGGCGCAGGACGACCACGGCACACAGCCCGGAACTTCATGTAGGGCGACACTGGCACACAGCAGGGACCTCAGGAGATGGCGACCATGGTACACACCCCGGACCTCGGAGGAGAGCGAACGCGGTACAGAGCCCAGAACTAGTCCCTAGCCGACCGTGGAACACAGCCCGTACCTCGGCGCAGGGTGACTGCGTCACACAGCCTGGACATTGGCGCAGGGTGACTGCAGCATACAGCCTGGACCTCGGCACAGGATGACCATGGCACACAGGCCAGACCTCAGTGCAGGGCGACCACGGGACACAGGCCGGACCTCGGCACATGGCAACCGTGGCACACAGCCTGGACTTTGGTACAGGGTGTTCGTGGCTCACAGCCTGGATTTCAGTGCAGGGCAAAAGCGGCACACAGCCCGGAACACGTTGCTAGCCGACCACTGAACACAGCTCGAACCTCGGCACAGGGCGACCGTGGCACACAGCCCGAATATCAGTGAAGTTTAAACACGGCACAAGTCCGGAACTCGTTGCTAGCCAACCGCGGAACACAGTCCATACTTCGGTACAGGGCAACCATGGTGCACAACCCAGACCTTGGTGCAGGGCCACCGTGGCACACAGCCCGAATATAAGTGACAGGTGAACGTGGCACAGAGCCAGGAACTCGTTGCTAGACGAGCGCGGAACAGAGCCCAGACCTCACCGCAGAGCATACGCGGCACACAGTCCTGACCTCACTGCAGGGCGACTGCGGCACACAGCCCGGAACTCGGTGCAGGGTGACCGCAGCTCACAGCCCGGATCTCGGCACAGGGTGACCGTAGCACACAGCCCGGATATCTGCAGAAGGCTACCATGGCAAACAGCCCGGATCTCACACAGGGCGACTGCGGCACACAGCCCGAAACTTAGTGAAGGGCGACCACGGCACACAGCCCGGACCTCAGCGCAGGACAACTGCGGCACAGAGGCCAGATATCAGCGCAGGTCGACTGCGGCACACAGCCCAGACCTTGGCACAGTGCGACTTTGGCACACAGCCTGCACCTCTGCAGAAGGCTACCGTGGCACACGGCCCAGACCTCAGCACATGGTGACTGTGGCACACAGCATGGACCTCGGCACAGAGCGACCATGGCACAGACCCAGGAACTCATCACAAGCCGAGGGCAGAACACAGCCTGGACCTCGGTGCTGGGCGACTGTGGCACACAGCCTGGACTTCCGTGGAGGGTGACCCTGGCACACAGCATGGACCTCTGCAGATTGCAACAGCCTGGACCTCGGAGGAGAGTGAATGTGGCACAGATCCCAGAACTCGATCCTAGCTGACCGCAGAACACAGCCTGGACTATGGTGCAGGGCGAATGCGGCACACAGCCCGGACCTTGGCACTGAGCGACTGTGGCACACAGCCCAAAATTCAGTGAAGGGCAACCGCAGCACACAGCCCGTAAATCTGTGAAGGGCGACCGTGGCCAAGAGCCCGGAACTTGTTGCTTGCAGAGGGCTGAACACAGCCCAGACATCAGCACAGGACGACCACATCACACAGCCCCGACTTAAGCGCAGGGTGACAGCAGCACACAGCCCTGTACACATCGTTAGACAACCACGCAACACAGCCCGGACCTTGGCACAGGGCATCTGCAGTACACAGCCCGAATATCAGTGAAGGGCAACCACGGGAAACAGTCCGGAACTCGTTGCTAGCCACCCGCAGAACACAGCCCGGACCTTCGTGCAGGGCGACCGCAACACACAGGCCAGTCCTCGGCGCTGGGCGATTGTGGCATAAAGGCCGGACTTCAGCTCAGAGCGACCATGGCACACAGCCTGGATCTCGGCCCAGGGCGACCTCAGCACACAGCCCGGACCTCTGCTGAAAGCCACCGTGGCACACAGCCCAGAACTCGGCACATGGTGACCTTGGCACACAGCATGGAACTCGGCACAGAGCGACCACGGTACAGAGCCAGGAACTCGTTGCAAGCCAAGGGCAGAACACAGCCCGGACCTCGGCGCAGGGTGACAGCGGCACACAGCCCAAACTTCAGTGAAGGGAGACCGCAGCTCACAGCCCAGAAATCTGTGAAGAGCGACCATGGCACAGAGCCCAGACCTCGGTGTAGGACAACCGCGGCACACAGACCGGGCCGCGATACAGGGCGACTGTGGCACACAGCCCGGACTTCGGGGCAGGGCGACCCCAGCACACAGGACGGACCTGGGAGCAGGGCAACCGCAGCACACAGGCCGGACCTAAGCGCAAGTTGACTGCAGCACACAGGCCGGACTTCGGCCAAGGGAGACTATGCCTCACAGCCCGGAACTTGGTGCAGGGCGACCGGACACACAACCCAGACGTCTGCAGAAGGCTACCGCAGCACATAGCCCAGACTTGGGCACAGAGTGACCGTGGCACACAGTCCGGACCTCGGCGCAGAGTGACTGCGGCACAGAGCCCGGAACTCATTACAAACCGAGAGCTGAACACAGCCCGGACCTCAGTGCATGGTGACCAAGGTACACAGCCCCGACGTCTGCTCAGGGCGACTGCGGCACACAGCCCAGAATTTGTCGCTAGTTGACCGTGGAACACAGCCTGGACCTCGGCACAGGGCGACCCCGGCACACAGCCCGAATATCAGTGAAAGGCAACCGCAGCATACAGTCCCGAAAATGTTGCAACCCGACCGCGCAACACAGCCTGGACCTCAGCGCAGGGTAACCGCGGCACACAGCCCGGACATCTGCAGAAGGCTACCGCGGCACACAGCCAGAATCTCGGCAAAGGCCGACAGTGGCACACAGCCCAAAACTTAGTGAAAGACGACCGTGACACAGAGCTCAGACATCGGCACAGGGTGACCGCGGCACACAATCCGGAACTCGTCGATAGTTGAAGGCAAAACACAGCCCGGACCTCAGTGCAGGGCGACCATGACACACAGCCCGGACCTCTGCGCAGGGTGAACCCGGCACACAGTCCTAATATCAGTGAAGGGCAACCACGGCACACAGTCCCGAACTTGTCGCTAGCCAAAAGCAGAAATCAGGCTGGACCTCGGCACAGGGTGACCGCAGCACACAGCCTGGACCTCGGTGCAGGGTGTTTGCGGCACACAGCCTGGATATCTGCAGAAGGCTACCGTGGCACACACCTGGATCTCAGCACAAGGCGACAGTGATACACAGCACAGAACTCAGCGCAGAGCGACAACGGTACAGAGCACGGAACTGGTCACAAGCCGAAGGTGGAACACACCCCGACCTCAGCCCAGGGCGACCCTGGCCCACAGCACGGACTTTGGCAGATGGCGATCACAGCACACAGCCCGGACCCTGGCGAAGGGCAACTGAGGCACACAGCCTGGACCTCGGTGCAGGATGACCGTGGCAATGAGACCCACATCTGCAGAAGTCTACCACGGCCCACAACTTGGAATTCGGCACAAGGCGACAGCGGCGCACAGCACGGTCCTCGGTGCAGAGTGATCATGGTACAGGAAACGGAACTCTTTGCAAGCCGATGGTGGAATACACCCCGACCTCTGCCAATGGTGACCCTGACACACAGCACGGACTTTGGCAGATGACGACCACTGCACACAGCCAGAACCTCGGCGCAAGGTGACCGCGGCACACAGACCGGACCTCGGCATAGGGCGACTGTGACACACAGCCTAGATCTCGGCACAGGGCGAGCATGGCACACAGCCCGGACATCAGTGAAGGGCAACCGCAGCACACATTGCGGAACCCCTCGCTAGACAACCAGGGAACACAGTCCGGACCTTGGCACAGGGCGACTGCAGCACACAGGCTGGACCTCGGCACAGAACGACCATGGCCCGCAGACCGGACTTTGGCGCAGGGTGACTGCAGCAAACATCCCGGACATCTACAGAAGACTACATTGGCAAACAGCCCGGATCTCGGCACAGGGCAAATGTGGCAAACAGAACGGACTTCGGCGCAGATTGACCGCGCTACACAGCCTGGAACTCATCGCAAGCCGAGGGCGGAACACACCCTGACCTTGGCTCAGGGCGACCCTGGCACACAGCACGGATTTTGGCAGATGGCGAACATGGCACACAGCCCGGACCTGGGTGCCAGGTGACCGTGGCACACAGCCCAGAACTCGGTGCAGGGTGACCGCGGCACACAGCCCAAACCTCAGTGAAGGGCGACCGTGGCACACAGCCCAAACATCACTGAAGAGAGACCATGGTACACAGTCCAGAACTCGTCGCTAGACGACCTCGGAACACATCCCACACCTAGGCGCAGGGCAACCACGAAACAAAGGATGTATATCGGTGCAGGGTGACCGCAGCACACAGGCCGGACCTCGGCACAGGGTGATCACGGCACACAGCCTGGATATCTACAGAAGGCTACCATGGCNCGACCTCGGAACACATCCCACACCTAGGCGCAGGGCAACCACGAAACAAAGGATGTATATCGGTGCAGGGTGACCGCAGCACACAGGCCGGACCTCGGCACAGGGTGATCACGGCACACAGCCTGGATATCTACAGAAGGCTACCATGGCACACAGACTGGACCTCGGCACATCATGACCGTGGCACACAGCACAGACCTCGACGCAGAGTGACCACGCCACAGCCTGGAACTTGTCACTAGCCGACCACGGAACACAGCCCTGATCTCAGCGCAGAGCGTCCGCGGCCCACAGTCCAGACCTCACTGCAGGGTGACCGTGGCACACAGCCCGGACCTCCGCCCAGGGCGACCACAGCACACAGCCCAGATCTCAGCGCAGGGCGACCCCAGCACACAGTCTGAATATCAGTGAAGGGCAACCACGGCACATAGTCCCGAAGTCATGGCTAGCTGACAGCGGAACACAGCACGGAACTCGGCGCAGAGTGACAGCGGAACAAAGGCCGGACCTTGGCGCAGGGTGACCGCGGCACACAGCCTGGACCTCATTGCAGGTCTATCGCGGCACAAAGCCCAGACATCTGCAGAAGGCTACCATGGCAAACAACTGGATCTCGGCACAAGGCGATAGTGGTACACAGCATGGGACTCGGAGCAGAGCACCCACAGTACAGGGCCTCGACCTCTTCACAAGCCAAAGGTGGAACACAACCCGACCTCGGCCCAGGGCGACCCTGGCAAACAGCACGGACTTTGGCAGATGGCGACCACAGCACACAGCCCGTACCTCAGCGCAGGGTGACCGCGGCACACAGCCCGGACCTCTGTGCAGGGCGATCCCAGCACACAGTCTAAATATCAGTGAAGGGCAACTGCAGCACACCAGCCGGACCTCAGTGCAGGGGGTCCGCAGCACACAGTCCAGACATCGGCTCAGGGCGACTGCGGCTCACAGCCCGGATCTTGGCGCAGGTTGACCGGGCACACAGCCCAGACCTCTGCAGAAGGCTACCGCAGCACACAGCCCGGACTTTAGCACAGAGCGACCATGGAACACAGTCCGGACCTCAGCGCAGAGCGACCGCGGCACAGAGCCTGGAACTCGTCGCAAACTGAGAGCTGAACCCAGCCCGGACATCAGTGCATGGCGACCACAGTACACAGCCCCGACTTTGGAGCAGGGCGTCCACGGCACACCGCCCGGAACTCGTTGTTAGTAGACCCCGGAACACAACCTGGACCTCGNGCAAACTGAGAGCTGAACCCAGCCCGGACATCAGTGCATGGCGACCACAGTACACAGCCCCGACTTTGGAGCAGGGCGTCCACGGCACACCGCCCGGAACTCGTTGTTAGTAGACCCCGGAACACAACCTGGACCTCGGTGCAGGACGACCGTGGAATGCATCCCGGACCTCTGTGCAGGGCGACCTCGGCACACAGCTCAAATATCAGTGAAGGTCAACCACGGCACACAGTACCGAACTCGTCGCTAGCCGATGGCGGAACACAGCCCGGACCTCGGCGTAGGGTGACCGCGCTGCACAGAACCCGAAACTCAGTGAAGGGCGACCGTGGCACACAGCCCGAATATCAGTGAAGAGTGACCGTGGTACACAGTCTGGAACTCGTTCCTAGCCGACCGCAGAACACATTCCAGAACTAGACACAGGGCGACCACGTCACAAAGGATGTATATCGGCACAGGGCGACTGCAGCACACAGGCTGGACCTGGGCGCAGGGCGACCACGGCACACAGCCCGGACCTCGGCACAGGGCAACCTTGGCACACAGCCCAGACATCTGCAGAAGGATACCGTGGCACACAGCCTTGATCTCAGCACATCATGACAGTGGCACACAGCACGGACTTTGACACAGAGCGACCGTGGCACAGAGTTGGGAACTCGTCGCAAGCCGAGGGTGGACCACAGTCCAGAAATCGGCTCAGGGAGACCGCGGCACACAGCCCGGAACTTCATGCAGGGCGACACTGGCATATAGCACGGACCTCGGCAGATGGTGACCACGGTACACAGCCGGGAACACGGAGGAGAGCTAACACGGCACAGAGCCTGGAACTCGTCCCTAGCCAACCGTGGAACACAGCCCGTACCTCGGTGCAGGGCGACCGCGGCACACAGCCTGGACCTCGGCACAAGGTGACCATGGCAAACAGCCCGGACCTCTGTGCAGGGTGACCACGGCACGGAGGCCAGACCTGGGCGCAGGGTGAACGTGGCACACAGACTAGACCTCAGCACAGGGCAACTGTGGCACACAGGCCCAACTTCAGTGCAGGGTGTTCACTTCTCACAGTCCGGATCTCGGCACAGGGCGACCGCGGCACACAGCCTGAAACTTAGTGAAGGGNGAGGCCAGACCTGGGCGCAGGGTGAACGTGGCACACAGACTAGACCTCAGCACAGGGCAACTGTGGCACACAGGCCCAACTTCAGTGCAGGGTGTTCACTTCTCACAGTCCGGATCTCGGCACAGGGCGACCGCGGCACACAGCCTGAAACTTAGTGAAGGGCGACTGTGGCACACAGGCTGGACATTGGCACAGGGCGACTGCGGGACAGAGGCCGGATCTCAGTGCAGGTCAACCGCGGCACACGGCCCAGACCTCGGCACAGGGCAACTTCAGCACACAGCCCGCACTTCTGCACAAGGCTACCGTGGCACACATCCCGGACCTCAGAACATGGTGACTGTGGCACACAGCATGGACTTCGGTGCAGAGCAACCGTGGCACAAGCCAGGAACTCGTCGCAAGCCAAGGGAAGAACACAGCCCGGATCTTGATGCTGGGCGACCGCGGCAAACAGTCCAGACCTCCGCGCAGGGCAACCCTGGGATACAGCATGGACCTCGGCAGATGGCGACAGCCTGGACCTCAGAGGAGAGTGAATGTGGCACAGATCCCGACCCTAGCCGACCGCAGGACACAGACCGGACCACAGCGCAGGGCAAATGCGGCACACAGGCCGGAACTCGGTGGAGGGCTACGGCGGCACACAGCCCGGACCTCGGCGTAGAGCGACTGCAGCACACAGCCCGAAATTCAGTGAAGGGTGACCGCGGCTCACTGCCGGTACTTCAGTGAAAGGCCACTGCAGACACAGCCCAGAAATCTGTGAACGGCAACCGCGACACAGGGCCCGGAAATCATCGCTAGCTGACCGCGGATCACAGCCCAGACCTCGGCATAGGAGGACCGCAGCACACAGACCGGACCTCGGAACAGGGCGACCGTGGCACACAGCCCGAATTTCAGTGAAGATCGACCGTGGCACACTGCCCGGAAATCTGTGAAAGGTGACCGTGGCACAGAGCCCTGAACTCATCACTAGCCGACCGCGGATCACAGCCAAGAATTTGGTGCAGGGCGACCGTGGCACACAGCATGAATCTCGGTGCAGGGCGACCTTGGCACACAGCATGAATCTCGGCACAGGGCGACCGCGGCATACAGCCCGGAACACGATGCATGGCAACCGCGGCACACAACTTTTACCTGTGCGCAGGGCGACCGCAGCACACAGCCTGGACTTCGGTGCAGGGCAACCACGGCACACAGGCCGGACCTCAGCACAGGGGGGCCGCTGCACAGGCCAGACTTCAGAGCAGGGAATTGCGGCTCACAGCCCGGATCTCTGTGCATGGTGATGAGCACAACCACCAGAACTCTGCAGAAGGCTACCATGACACACAGCCCTGATTTCGGCACAGGGCGACCATGGCACACAATTTGGACCTCAGCACAGGGCGACTGTGGCACATGGCCCAAACATCAGTGAAGTACGAACGTGGCACACAGTTCAGAACTCATCACTAGCCGACCGTGGAACACAGCCTGAACCTCGGCGCATGGTGACCATGGTACACAGGTCGGACCTCGGCACAGGGCGACTGTGGCACACAACCCGAAACTCAGAACAGGGTGACCGCGGCACACAGCAAGGACCTTGGCACAAAGCGACTGTGCGACAGAGCCGGGAACTCATCGCAAGCCAAGAGCGGCACACAGGCGGAACTTGATGCAGGGCAACCACGGCACACAGCCTGGACCTCCCCGCAGGGTGACCCTGGCACACAGCATGGACCTTGGCAGATGGCAACCGCGGCACACATCCCGGACCTCGGAGGAGAGCGAACGCAGCACAGAGCCTGGAAATCGTCCCTAGCCGACCGCAGCACACAGCCCGGACCACAGCGCAAGGTGAATGTGGCACACAACCTGGACCTCTGCAGAAGGCTACCGGGGCAAAAAGCCCGGATCTCGGCCCAAGGCGACAGTGGCACACAGCATGGACCTTGATGCAGAGCGACCGTGGTACAGAGCCAGGAATTCTTCACAACCCGCGGGCGGATTGCACCCTGACGTCGGCGCAGGGTGACCCTGGCACACAGCATGGATTTGGGCAGATGGCAACCACTGCATACAGCCCAAACCTCGGCACAGGTCGACCGTGGGACACAGGACGGACCTCCATGCTGGGCAACCATGGCACACAGCCCGAATATCAGTGAAGGGCGACCGCGGTACACAGTCTGGAACTCATCGTTAGCCGACCATGGAACACAGCCCGGACCTCAGCACAGGGCGACGGCGGCACACAGCTGGAGTCAGTGAAGGGGGAACAGAGCACACACCCTGGAACTCAGCACAGGGCGACCGCAGCACAGAGGTCGGACCTCAGTGCAGAGCGACCGCAGCGCAGAGCCCGGACCTCGGGGCAGTGCGACCGTGGCACACAGCCTGGATCTTGGGGTAGGGTGACGTCAGCACAGAGCCCGGACCTATGCAAAAGTCTACAGTGGTACACAGCCCGGACCTAGGCGCTGGGTGACCGTGGCACACAGCCCAGAACTCGGTGCAGGGCAACCGTGGCACACAGCCCGAACATCACTGAAGAGCGACTGTGGTACACAGTCCAGAACTCGTCACTAGCCGACCTGGGAACACATCCCACACCTAGGCGCAGGGCAACCATGGCACAAAGGACGTATATCGGTGCAGGGCAACTGTGGCATACAGGCCAGAACTCAGCGCAGGGCGACCATGGCACACAGCCCGGACTTCGGCACAGGGTGACCTCGGCACACAGCCCAGACTTCNTCCCACACCTAGGCGCAGGGCAACCATGGCACAAAGGACGTATATCGGTGCAGGGCAACTGTGGCATACAGGCCAGAACTCAGCGCAGGGCGACCATGGCACACAGCCCGGACTTCGGCACAGGGTGACCTCGGCACACAGCCCAGACTTCTGCAGAAGGCTACCGTGGCACACAGCCTGGACCTCGGCACATCGTGACCGTGGCACACAGCACAAACCTTGATGCAGAGAGACCGCGGCACAGAGCCGGGAACTTGTCGAAAGCCAAGGGTGGATCAGAGCATGGACCTCAGTGCAGGGTGACCGCGGCACACGACCTGGAACTTCGTGCAAGGCAACACTGGCATACAGCACGGACCTCGCCAGATAGCGACCATGGTACACAGCCCCGACCTCAGAGGAGAGCCAACGCAGCACAGAGCCCAGAAATCATCCCTAGCCGACCATGGAACACAGCCCAGACCTCGGTGCAGGGCGACCGCGCCACACAGCCTGGACATTGATGCAGGGTGACCGCGGCACACAGCCTGGACTTCGGGGAAGGGCGACCATGGCACACAGCCTGGACCTCGGTGTAGGGTGACCGCGGCACACAGCCCGGACATCCGCAGGCTACCACAGCACACAGCCCGGATCTCGACAAGGGCGACAGTGGCACACAGCACGGACCTCAGCTCAGAGCAACCACGGTACAGAGCCCGGAAATCATTGCAAACCTAGGGTGGAACACACCCCGACCTGTGGCCAGGGCAACCCAGGCACACAGAACAATCTTCGGCAGATGGCTACCATGGCACACAGCCTGGACATCGGCACAGGATGACTGGGGACCCAGTCCTGACTTCGGCACAGGGCCACCGCAGCACACATCCAGAACCTCGGCATAGGGGGACTGCAGCACACATCTCGATCCTCAGTGGAGGGTGACCGCGGCACACAGCCTGGACCTCGGGGCAGTGCGACCACGGCACGCAACCCAGATCTCAGGGCAGGGCGACCTCAGCACAGAGCCCGGACCTTTGCAAAAGTCTACAGTGGCACACAGCCCGGACCTTGGCACATGGTGATCGTGGCACACAGCACAGAACTCGGCACAGAGTGACTGTGGCACAGAGCTGGGAACTCGTCGCAAGCCGAGCGCAGAACACAGCCCGGACCTCAGTGCAGGGCGACTGCGGCACACAGCCCGGACCTCCAAGCAGGGCTATCCTGGCACACAGCACAGACCTTGGCAGATGGTGACCGCGGCACACAGCCTGGACCTTGGAAGAGAGTGCATGGGGCACAGAGCCCGGAACTCGTTCCAGACCATGGCGCAGGGCAACCATGGAACAAAGCCTGGACCTCGGTGGAGGGCGACCACGGCACACAGCCCGAACTTCAGTGAAGGGTGACTGCAGAACACAGCCCGGGAATCTTGAAGTGTGACCACGCCACAGAGCCTGGAACTCGTCACTAGCCGACCACAGAACACAGCCCTGACCTCAGCACAGGGCATCCGCGGCACATAGTCCGGACCTCACTGCAGGGCGACCGCGGCACACAGCCTGGACCTCCGCGCAGGGCGACGGCAGCACACAGCCCGGACCTCAGTGCAGGGCGACCCCAGCACATAGTCCAAATATCAGCGAAGAGCAACCACGGCACATAGTCCCAAAGTCGTGGCTAGCTGACAGAGGAACACAGCCCAGAACTGAGCGCAGGGTGACTGCAGAACAAAGGCCGGACCTCAGCACAGGGTGACCGCGGCACACAGCCTGGACCTCTTCGCAAGTCTATCGCGACACGCAGACCGTACATTTGCAGAAGGCTACTGCGGCACACACCCGGATCTCGGCACAAGACAACAGTGGTACACAACATGGGACTCGGTGCAGAGCGCCCATGGTACAGAGCCCAGACCTCGTCGCAAGCAAAGGTGGAACACAACCCGACCTCGGCCCAGGGCAACCCTGGAAAACAGCACGGACTTTGGCAGATGGCAACCACAGCACACAGCCCGTACCTCGGCACAGGGTGACCGCGGTACACAGCCCGGACCTCTGCACAGGGCGACCCCAGCACACAGTCTAAATATCAGTGAAGGGCAACCACAGCACACTGGTAGGACCTCAGTGCAGGGGGACCGCAGCACACAGTACAGACGTCCGCTCAGGGTGACTGCGGCTCACAGCCTGGATCTCGGCACAGGTTGACCGGGCACACAGCCCAGACCTCTGCAGAAGGCTACCGCAGCACACAGCCCGGACTTCAGCACAGAGCGACCGTGGAACACAGTCCGGACCTTGGCGCAGAGCGAGCATGGCACAGAGCACGGAACTCATTGCTAGTCGACCCCGGAACACAACCTGAACCTCGGTGCAGGGTGACCGTGGAACACATCCTGGACCTCTGAGCAGGGCGACCTCGGCACACAGCCAGAATATCAGTGAAGGGCAACCACGACACACAGTCCCAAAGTCGTCGCTAGCCAACGGTGGAACACAGCCCAGACCTCGGTGTAGGGTGACCGTGGTGCACAAAGACCGAACCTCAGTCAAGGGCGACCGCAGCACACAGCCCGAACATCAGTGAAGAGGGACCGTGGTACACAGTCTGGAACTTGTTGATAGCCAACCGTGGAACACATCCCAGAACTAGGCGCAGGGCGACCACGTCACAAAGGATGTGTATCAGTGCAGGGCGACTGCGGCACACAGGCCAGACCTCAGCACAGGGCGACCTCGGCTCACAGCCCAGACCTCTGCAGAAGGCTCTTGTGGCACACAGCCTGGACCTCAGCACATCATGACCGTGGCACACAGCACGGACTTTGACGCAGAGCGACCATGGCACAGAGTTGGGGACTTGTCGCAAGCTGAGGGCGGACCACAGTCCAGACCTCAGCGCAGGGCGACTGCGGCACACAGCCCGGAACTTCATGCAGGGCGACACTGGCACACAGCACGGACCTCGGCAGATGGCGACCACGGTACACAGCCCAGACCTCGGAGGAGAGCTAACACAGCACAGAGCCCAGAACTCATCCCTAGCCAACCGTGAAACACAGCCCGTACCTCGGCACAGGGCGACCAAGGTACACAGGCTGGACCTCGGCACAGGGCAACCGTGGCACACAGACCAGACCTCGGCGCAGGGCAACCGTGGCACACAGGCCGGACTTCAGTGCAGGGTGCTCACTGCTCACAGCCCGGATCTCAGCACAGAGTGACCGCGGCACACAGCCCGAAACTTTGTGAAGGGCATCTGCGGCACACAGGCCAGACATCGGCGCAGGGCAACCGCGGCACAGAGGCCGGATCTCAGCGCAGGTCGACCGCGCCACACGGCCCAGAACTCGGCACAGGGCAACTTCAGCACACAGCCTGCACTTCTGCAGAAGGCTACCGTGACACACAGCCCGGAGCTCAGAACATGGTGACTGTGGCACACAGCACGGACTTTGGCGCAGAGCGACCACGGCACAAGCTGGGAACTCGTCGCAAGCCAAGGGCGGAACACAGCCTGGACCTTGATGCTGGATGACCGTGGCACACAGTCCGGACCTCCACGCAGGGCAACCCTGGCATACAGCACGGACCTCGGCAGATGGCGAAAGCCTGGACTTCAGAGGAGAGTGAATGCAGCACAGATCCCGGATCTTGACTCTAGCTGACCGCAGAACACAGCCCGGACCATGGCGCAGGGCGAATACGGCACACAGCACCACCCTTGGCTTAGAGCAACTACGGCACACAGCCCGAAATTCAGTGATGGGCGACCACGGCTCACTGCAGGTACTTCAGTGAAGGGCCACTGCAGACACTGCCCAGAAATCTGTGAAGGGCGACTGCGGCACAGGGCCCAGAAATCATTGCTAGCTGACCGCGGATCACAGCCCGGACCTCGGCGTAGGAGGACCGCAGCACACAGACCGGACCTCGGCACAGGGCGACCGCGGCACACAGGCCGAATTTCAGTGAAGGTCGACTGTGGCAAACTGCCCAGAAATCTGTGAAAGGCGACCGTGGCACAGAGCCTGGAACTCATCACTAGCCGCCTGCGGATCATAGCCCAGACTTCAGTGCAGGGTGACCCTGGCACACAGCATGAATCTCAGCACAGGGCGTCCATGGCACACAGCCCGGAACACGATGCATGGCGACCGCGGCACACAACCTTTACCTGGGCTCAGGGAGACCGCAGTGCACAGCCTGGACTTTGGCGCAGGGCAACCATGGCACACAGGCCGGATCTCAGCACAGGGGGACCGCGGCACACAGGCCAGACTTCGGAGCAGGGCGATTGTGGCTCACAGCCCAGATCTCGGCACAGGGCGATGAGCACAACCACCAGAACTCTGCAGAAGGCTACCATGGCACACAGCCCTGATTTCGGCACAGGGCGACCGTGGCACACAATTTGGTCTTTGGCGTAGAGCGACCATGGCACAGAGGCCGGCACTCGTCGCTAGCCAACCACAGAATACAGCCCGGACCTCAGTGCAGGGCGACCACGGCACACAGCCCAGACCTCGGCGCAGGGCAACCACGGCATACAGCCCGGACCTCCGCACAGGGCGACCACGGCACATGGCCCAAACATCAGTGAAGTACGAACGCGGCACACAGTCCAGAACTCGTTGCTAGCCCACCGCGGAACACAGCCTGAACCTCGGCACATGGTGACCACGGCACACAGCTCGGACCTCAGCGCAGGGCGACCACGGCACACAGCACGGAACTTGGCGCAGGGCGACTGTGGCACACAGCCCGAAACTCAGAACAGGGTGACCGTGGCACACAGCAAGGACCTCAGCACAGAGCAACCATGCAACAGAGCCAGGAACTCGTCGCAAGCCAAGGGTGGCACACAGGTGGAAATCGGTGCAGGGCGACCACGGCACACAGCCTGGACCTCCCCGCAGGGTGACCCTGGCACACAGCATGGACCTCAGCAGATGGCAACCGCGGCACACAGCCCGGACCTCAGAGGAGAGCGAACACAGCACAGAGCCCAGAAATCGTCCCTAGCCGACCGCAGAACACAGCCCGGACCACAGCGCTGGGTGACTGTGTAACACAACCAGGACTTTGGTGCAGGGTGACTGCTGCACACAGCCTGGACCTCGTCACAAGGTAACAGTGGCAAACAGCATGGATCTCGGCACATAGCGACCATGGTACAGAGCCCAGAACTCATCGCAAGCAGAGGGCGGAACACACCCCGACTTCATCCC
Source organism: Neotragus pygmaeus (assembly GCA_006410875.1). Classification (NCBI taxonomy): domain Eukaryota; kingdom Metazoa; phylum Chordata; class Mammalia; order Artiodactyla; family Bovidae; genus Neotragus; species Neotragus pygmaeus. Next base: position 37,989 of record SJYV01004601.1, read on the forward strand.
AGGGCGACCACTGCACACAGCCCAGACCTCGGTTCAGGGCAACCGCGGGACAGCCCGGACCACGACGCAGGGTGGCCATGGGACACTTCCCGGATATCTGCAGAAGTCTACCACAGCACACAGCCCGGATCTCGGTCCAAGGCGACAGTGGCACAGATCACAGACCTTGGCGCAGAGCGACTGCGGTACAGAGCCAAGAATTCTTCACAAGCCCCAGGCAAATTGCACCCTGACCTTGGCCCAGGGTGACCCTGGCCACACCACGGATTTCGGCAGATGGCAACCACTGAACACAGCCCAAACCTCGGTGCAGGTCGACCGTGGCACACAGGACAGACTTCCATGCTGGGTGACCACGGCACACAGTCCGGATCTTGACCCAGGGCAACCACGGCACACAGCCCAAATATCAGTGAAGGGCTACCATGGTACACAGTCTGGAACTCGTCGTTAGCCGACTATGGAACACAGCCCGGACCTCGGCACAGGGCCACCGCGGCACACAGCCCAAACTTCAGTGAAGACCAACCGCGGCACACAGCCCGGAAATCTGTGAAGGGCGACCATGGCACAGAGCATGGAAATCATTGCTAGCCGACCACAGAACACAGCCTGGACCTCGGTGCAGGGAGACAGCGGAATACAGACCAGACCTTGGCGCAGGGTGACCACGGCACACAGGCCGCACCTCTGCGCAGGGCAACCATGGCACACAGCCCAGACCTCAGTGCAGGGTGACCTTGGCACATATTCCAGACCTCAGTGCAGGGAGANGGAAATCTGTGAAGGGCGACCATGGCACAGAGCATGGAAATCATTGCTAGCCGACCACAGAACACAGCCTGGACCTCGGTGCAGGGAGACAGCGGAATACAGACCAGACCTTGGCGCAGGGTGACCACGGCACACAGGCCGCACCTCTGCGCAGGGCAACCATGGCACACAGCCCAGACCTCAGTGCAGGGTGACCTTGGCACATATTCCAGACCTCAGTGCAGGGAGACTTTGGCACACAGCCTGGACCTCTGCAGAATGCTACCACGGCACACAGTCTGGACCTAGGCACAGGGTGACCATGGCCTACAGCACAGACATTGGCGCAGAGCGACTATGGCACAGAGCCCGGAACACGTTGCAAGCAAAGGGCAGCACACAGCCCGGTACTTGGCACAGGGCCACCTTTGAACACAGCCTGGACCTCCCCGCAGGGCGACCCTGGCACACAGCATGGACCTCGGCAGATGGCGACCACGGCACACAGCCCCGACCTCGGAGGAGAGCGAATGCAGCACAGAGCCCCAATATCATCCCTAGCTGACTGCGGAACACAGCCCGGACCATGGCACAGGGTGACCATGGCACACAGCCCGTATCTCGGCACAAGGCGACAGTAGCACACAGCATAGACCTCAGCGCAGAGCGACAGCGGCACAGAGCCGGGAACTCATCACAAGCCAATGGCGGCACACAGCCTGGAAATAGGCACAGGGCGACCATGGCACACAGCCCCGACTTCCCCGCAGGGAGACCCTGGAACACAGCAGGGACCTCGGCAATGTCGACTGAGGCACACAGCCTTGACCACGGAGGAGAGCGAACGCGGCACAGAGCNGCCTGGAAATAGGCACAGGGCGACCATGGCACACAGCCCCGACTTCCCCGCAGGGAGACCCTGGAACACAGCAGGGACCTCGGCAATGTCGACTGAGGCACACAGCCTTGACCACGGAGGAGAGCGAACGCGGCACAGAGCCTGGAGCTGGTCCCTAGCATACAGCAGAACACAACCTGGACCACAGCACAGGGCGAATGTGGCACACAGCCCAGACTTCGACGCAGGGTGACTGCGGCACACAGCCCGAACTTCAGTGAAGGGTGACCATGGCACACAGCACAGAAATCTGTGAAAGGCGACTGCAGCAAAGAGCCTGGAACTCATCGCTAGCCGACCACGGAACACAGCCCGGACTTTGGTGCAGGGCGACCTTGGCACACAGCCCGAAACTCGGCACAGGGCGACCGAGGCACACAGCCCTGAATACGATGCAGGGCGACTGCGGCACACAGCCTGGACCTCAGCGCAGGGCATCTAGGGTACACAGCCCGAATATCAGTGAAGGGCAACCACGGCAAACAGTCCGGAACTCGTCGCTAGCCAACCACGGAACACAGCCCGGACCTCGGAGAAGGGTGACCATGGCACAGAGGCCAGACCTCGGTGCAGGGCAACCTCAGCACACAGCCTGGACCTCTGCAGAAGGCTACTATGGCACACAGCCCAGACCTCGGCACATAGTGACCATGGCACACAGCACGGAACTCGGCGCAGAGCAACCGCAGCACAAAGCCGGGAACTCGTCGCAAGCTGAGGGCAGAACACAGCCCGGACCTCGGCACAGGGTGACCGCGGCACACAACCTGGACCTCCGAGCAGGGCAACCCTGGCACACAGAACAGACCTCGGCTGATGGTGACCGCGGCACACAGCCTGGAATTCAGAGGAGAACGAACNGGCAGAACACAGCCCGGACCTCGGCACAGGGTGACCGCGGCACACAACCTGGACCTCCGAGCAGGGCAAACCTGGCACACAGAACAGACCTCGGCTGATGGTGACCGCGGCACACAGCCTGGAATTCAGAGGAGAACGAACGCAGCACAGAGCCCAGAACTCATCCCTAGCTAACCGTGGAACACAGCCTGGACAAGGGAGCAGGGTGACTGCGGCACACAGCCCGACCTCGAAGCAGGGCGACCGCGGCACACAGCCCGAACTTCAGTAAAGGGTGACCATGGCACACAGCCCGGACCATGGCGCAGGGCGACTGTGGCTTACAGCCCGGATCTCGGCGAAGGGTGATGTGGCACACAGCCTGGAACTCGTCGCTAGTCGACCGAGTAACACATTCCGGACCTAAGCGCAGGGCGACTGCGGCTCACAGCCTGGGCCTCAGCGCAGAGCGACCGTGGCACACAGCCCGGACTTCAGTGAAGGGCGACCGCAGCACACAGCCCAAACCATGGTGCAGGGCGACTGTGGCTCACAGCCCGGATCTCAGCAAAGGGTGATGTGGCACACAGCCCGGAACTCGTCGCTAGTCGACCGTGGAACACAGCTCGGATCACGGAGCAGGGTGGCTGCGGCTCACAGCTTGGATCTTGGTGCAGGGCGACCATGGCACACAGCTCGGAACTTGTCGCTAGTCGACCGAGGAACACAGTCCGTACCTCAGTGCAGGGTGACCGCGGCACACAGCCCAGACTTCAGTAAAGGGTGACCATGGCACACAGCCTGGACCACGGCACAGGGCGACTGCGGCTCACAGCCCGGATCTCGGCGCAGGTCGACCGCAGCACACAGCATGGAACTCGTCACTAGTCGACTGAGTAACACATTCCGGACCTAAGCGCACGGCGACTGCAGCTCACAGTCTGGGCCTCAGCGCAGAGCGACCGCGGCACACAGCCCGGACTTCAGTGAAGGGCGACCGCAGCACACAGCCCAAACCATGGCGCAGGGCGACTGTGGCTCACAGCCCGGATCTCAGCGAAGGGCGATGTGGCACACAGCCCGGAACTCGTCGCTAGTCGACCGTGGAACACAGCTCGGATCACAGCGCAGGGTGGCTGCGGCTCACAGCTTGGATCTTGGTGCAGGGCGACCATGGCACACAGCTCGGAACTTGTCGCTAGTCGACCGAGGAACACAGTCCGTACCTCAGTGCAGGGTGACCGCGGCACACAGCCCAGACTTCAGTAAAGGGTGACCATGGCACACAGCCTGGACCACGGCACAGGGCGACTGCGGCTCACAGCCCGGATCTCGGCGCAGGTCGACCGCAGCACACAGCATGGAACTCGTCACTAGTCGACTGAGTAACACATTCCGGACCTAAGCGCACGGCGACTGCAGCTCACAGTCTGGGCCTCAGCGCAGAGCGACCGCGGCACACAGCCCGGACTTCAGTGAAGGGCGACCGCAGCACACAGCCCAAACCATGGCGCAGGGCGACTGTGGCTCACAGCCCGGATCTCAGCGAAGGGCGATGTGGCACACAGCCCGGAACTCGTCGCTAGTCGACCGTGGAACACAGCTCGGATCACAGCGCAGGGTGGCTGCGGCTCACAGCTTGGATCTTGGTGCAGGGCGACCATGGCACACAGCTCGGAACTTGTCGCTAGTCGACTGAGGAACACAGTCCGTACCTCAGTGCAGGGCGACCACGGCACACAGCCCGGACTTCTGCGCAGGGCGACCTCGGCACACAGTCCGAATATCAGTGAAGGGCAACTGCATCAGAGGCCGGACCTCAGTGCAGGGGGACCGCGGCACACAGTCCAGACTTCGGCACAGGGCAACTGCGGCTCTCAGCCTGGATCTCGGCGCAGGGCAACCGGGCACACAACCTAGACCTCTTCAGAAGGCTACCGGGGCACACAGCCCGGACTTCGGCGCAGAGCGACCGTGGAACACAGTCCGAACCTCGGCGCAGAGGGACCACGGCAAGAAGCCCGGAACTCATCGCAATCTGAGAGCTGAACACAGCCCGGACCTCGTTGCATGGCGACCACGGTACACAGCTCGGAACTCATCACTAGTCGACCGCAGAACACAGCCCAGACCTCCATGCAGGGCAAACCCAGCACACAGCCCGGACATGTGAAGAAGGCTACCGTGGCACACAGCCCGGATCTCAGCACAGGGCAACCACGGCACACAGCCCGAAACTTAGTGAAGGGCGACCGAGGTATACAGCCCGGACTTTGGCGCAGGGTGACTGCGACACACAACATGGAACCTGTCGCTAGTCGACCAAGGAACACAGCTTGGGCCTCGGTGCAGGGCGACCGCGGCACATAGACCGGACCTACGTGCAGGGCGACCCCGGCACACAGACCGAATATGAGTGATTGACAACCGCGGCACACAGTTCCAAATACATCACTATCCGACCGCGGAACACAGCCTGGACCTCGGCGCAGGGTTACAGCGGCACATAGCCCGGGTCTCGGTGCAGGGCGACCGCGGCACACAGCCCGGACATCTGTAGAAGGGTACCACAGCACACAGCCTGGATCTCGGCACAGGGCGATCACAGCACACAACCTGAAACTTAGTGAAAGGTGACTGCAGCACACAGCCCGGACCTTGGCGCGGGGCAGCCGTGGCACACAGCCCAGAACTCGTTGCTAGTCGACCGCAGAACACAGCCCGGGTGTCGGCTCAGGGTGACCGCATAACACAGACCGGACATCTGCAGAAGGCTACCACAGCACATATCCGGATCTCGGCACAAGGCGACAGTGGTACACAGCATGGACCTCGGCGCAGAGCTACCACAGTACAGAGCCTGGACCTTGTTGCAAGCCAAAAGAGGAAACACTCCAACCTCGGCCCACGGCGACCCTGGCACACAGCATGGACTTTGGCAGATGGCGACCACAGCACACAGCCAGGACCTCGGAGATGGGCAACCGTGGCACACAGCCTGGACCTCGGCTCAGGGCGACCGAGGCACACAGTCTGGACCTCGGTGCAGGGCGACCATGGCAAACAGCCCAGACATCTGCAGAAGGCTACCACAGCACACCGCCTGGATCTCGGCACAAGGCGACAGTGGCACACAGCACGAACCTCGGTGCAGACCGACCGTGGTACAGAGACCGGAACTCTTAGCAAGCCTCTGGCGGAATACACTTCGCCCTTGTCCAACGGCGATACTGGCACACAGCACGGACTTCGGCAGATGGCAACTACTGCACACAGCCAGAACCTCGGCGCTAGGCAACCGCAGAACACAGGCCAGACCTCGGCGTAGGGCAACCGTGGCACACAGCCCAGATCTTGGCGCAGGGTGACCACAGCACACAGCCTGAACATCAGTGAAGGGCGACCGTGGTACAGAGCCCGGAACTTGTCGCAAGTCAAGGGCGGAACACACGTCGGCCTTGGCCCAGGGTGACATTGGCACAGAGCACGGACTTCGGCAGGTGGCGAACACAGCACACAGCCCAGACATCGGTGCAGGGCGACTGTGGTAAACAACCCGGACCTAGGCGCTGGGTGACCGCAGAACACAGCCCGGACCTTGGTGCAGGGCGACTGCGGCACACAGCCCAGACCTCAGCACAGGGGGACCACGGCACACAGCCCGGAACTTCATGCAGGGCGACACTGGCACACAGAAGGGACCTCGGCAGATGGTGACCATGGTACACAACACGGACCTCGGAGGAGAACAAACGTGGTACAGAGCCCAGAACTCGTCCCTAGCTGACCATGGAATACAGCCCGGACCTCGGCGCAGGGTGACCGTGGCACACAGCCCAGACCGTGATGCAGGGCGACCATGACACACAGCCTGGACCTCGACGCAGGGCAACTGTGGCACATGGCCCGGACCTCGGCGGAGATGACCGCGGCACAAAGGCCGGACCTCAGTGCAGGGCGACTGCGGCACACAGGCTGGACCTCGGCGCAGGGTGACTGCGGCACACAGGCCAGACTTCGGTGCAGGGTGTTCGTGGCTCACAGCCCGGATCTCAGTGCAGGGCGACCATGGCACACAGCCTGGAAAAAGTCGCTAGCCAACCGTAGAACACAGCTCGAACCTCAGTGCAGGGCGATCACATCACACAGCCCGAATATCAATGACGTTTGACCATGGCACACAGTCCGGAACTTGTTGCTAGCCAACCGCGGAACACAATCCAGACCTCGGTGCAGGGCAGACGTGGGACACAGCCCAGACCTTGGTGCAGGGCCACCGTGGCACACAACCGAATATAAGTGATGGGTGACAGCGGCACAGAGCCGGGAACTCTTGCTAGACGAGCGCAGAACAGAGCCCGGACCTCGTTGCAGGGCATCCGTGGCACACAGTCCTGACCTCACCGCAGGGTGACCGCGGCACACAGCCCGGATCACGATGCAGGGCGACCGCAGGACATGGCCTGGACCTCAGCGCAGGGCGAACACGGCACACAGTCTGGACCTCGGCACAGGGTGACCGCGGCTCAGAGCCTGGATCTCGGCACAGGGAGACGGCAGCACAATTCTCAGACATCTGCAGAAGGCTACTGTGGCAAACAGCCCGGATATCGGCACAGGGTGACCGCGGCGCACAGCCCAAAACTTAGTGAAGGGCGAACACGGCACACAGCCCAGACCTCAGCGCAGGGTGACCGCAGCACAGAGGCAGGACCTCAGCACAGTTTGACCGCGGCACACATCCCAGACCTCGGCACAGGGCGACTTCGGCACACAGCCTGCACCTCTCCAGAAGGCTACCGTGGCACACAGCCCGGACCTCGGCACATGCTGTCTGTGGCACACAGCATGGACATCAGTGCAGAGCGACCGCGGCACAGAGCCAGGAACTCGTCACAAGCCGAGGGCAGAACACAGCCCGGACCTCGGCGCTAGGCGACCGCAGCACACAGCCTGGACCTCCACGCAGGGCGACCCTGGCACACAGCATGGACCTCTGCAGATGGCGACAGCCTGGACCTCGGAGGAGAGTGAATGTGGCACAGATCCTGGAACTCGACCCTAGCTGACCTCGGAACACAGCCTGGACCACGGTGCATGGCAAATGCGGCACACAGCCCGGACCTCGGTGCAGAGTGACTGCGGCACACAGCCCAAAATTCAGTGAAGGGCAACCGAAGCACACAGCCCAGAAATTTGTGAAGGGCGACCGCAGCCAAGAGCCCTGAATTTGTCGCTTGCTGTGGGCTGAACACAGCCCAGACGTCAGCCAGGGCGACCACAGCACACAGCCCCGACTTTAGCGCAAGGTGACAGCGGAACACAGCCCGGTATTCATCGTTAGATGACCACGCAACACAGCCCGGACTTTGGCAAAGGGGGTCTGCAGAACACAGCCCGAATATCAGTGAAGGACAACCACGGCAAACAGTCCGAAACTCGTCGCTAGCCAACCACGGAAAACAGCCCGGACCTTGGCTCAGGGCGACCGCAGCACACAGCCTGGACCTCGGTGCAGGGCGAGCTCGGCACACAGCCCGGACCTCTGCAGGAGGCTATCATGGCACAGAGCCCGGACTGCAGCACATGGTGACCGTGGCAAACAGCACGGAAATTGGCGCAGAACGACCACAGCACTGAGCCGGGAACTCGTCGCAAGCCGAGAGCGGAACACAGCCTGGACCTCGGGGCAGGGTGACTGCGGCACACAGCCCAGACTTCGGGGCAGGGCGACCTCAACACACAGGACGGACCTCGGAGCAGGGCAACCACAGCACACAGGCCGGACCTCAGCACAAGGGGACCACAGCACACAGGCCGGATTCGGCCCAGGTCAACTGCAACTCACAGCCCGAATCTCGGTGCAGGGTGCCCGGGCACACAGCCCAGACCTCTGCAGAAGGTTACCGTGGCTCACAGCCCGGACTTTGGCACAGAGCGACCATGGCACACAGTCTGGACCTCGGCGCAGAGTGACCGCGGCACAGAGCCTGGTACTCAACGCAAACCGAGAGCTGAACACAGCCCAGACCTCAGTGCATGGCGACCAAGGTACACAGCCCCGACTTCTGCACAGGGCGACTGCGGCACACAGCCCAGAACTCGTCACTAGTTGACCACAGAACACAGCATGGACCTTGGCGCAGGGCGACCCAGGCACACAGCCCGGATATCAGTGAAGGGCAACCTCAGCACACAGTTCCGAACACGTCGCTAGCCAACCGCGGAACACAGCGCGGACCTCGGCTCAGGGTGACCGAGGCACACATCCTGCACCTCGGTGCAGGGTGACCGTGGCAAACAGCCCGGACATCTGCAGAAGGCTACCACAGCACACAGCCTGGATCTCAGCACAAGGCAATAGTGGTGCACAGCACGGACCTCAGCGCAGAGCGACCGCGGTACAGAGATCGGAATTCTTCACAAGCCTATGGCAGAATACACCCTGCGCTCTGCCACGGCGACCCTGGCATACAGCACAGACTTTGGCAGATGACGACCACTTCACACAGACAGAATCTCAGCACAGGACGAACGCGGCATACAGGCCGGACATCGGCGCAGGCCGACCGCGGCACACAGCCAGGATCTCGGCACAGGGCGACTGTGGCACACAGACCGAACATCAGTGAAGGGCAAACGCAGCACACATTCTGGAACCCCTTGCTAGACGACCGTGCAACACAGCCCGGACCTTGGCGCAGGGTGACCATGGCACGCAGCCTGGACCTTGGCGCAGGGCAACCGCAGGAAACAGCCCGGACATCTGCAGAAGGCTACCACGGCACACAGTCTGAACCTCGGCACAGGGCAACCGTGGCACACAACAACCACCACAATGCAGGGCTACTGTGGCACACAGCCAGGATCTCAGCACAAGGCGACAGTGGCACACAGCACGGACCTCGACACAGAGCGACCGCGGTACAGAGCCTGGAACTCGATGCAAGCCGAGGGTGGAACACACTCCGAACTCGGCCCAGGGCGACCCTTGCTCACAGCACGGACTTCAGCAGATGGCGACCGCTGCACACAGCCCAGATCTCGAAGCAGGTCGACCGCGGCACACAGCCCAGACTTCGGCGCAGGGCGACCACGGCACACAGCCCGTACCTCAGTGAAGGGTGAATGTGGCACATAGCCCAGAAATCTGTGCAGGGCGAATGTGGCAAAGAGCGCGGAACTTGTCACTAGCTGACCACGGAACACAGCCCAGACCTTGGCACAGGGCCAACTCGGCAAACAGCCCAGATTTCTGCAGAAGGCTACCGTGGCACACAGCCTGGAACTCGGCACATGGTGACCATGGCACACAGCAAGGACCTCGATGCAGAGTGTCCGCGGCAGAGAGCTGGGAACTCGTCGCAAGCTGAGGGTGGAACACAGCCTGGACCTCGGTGCAGGGCGACCATGGCACACGGCCTGGAATTTTGCACAGGGCGACACTGGCACACAGCATGGACCTTGGCAGATGGCAACCATGGTACACAGCCTGGACCTCGGAGGAGTGAGAACGTGGCACAGAGCCCAGAACTCGTCCCTAGCCGACTGTGGAACACATCCCAGACCTCGGCGCAGGGCAACCGTGGCACACAGCCCAGACGTCGGCGCAGGGCGACCGCGGCACACAGGCTGGACCTCGGCACAGGGCGACCTCGACACACAGCCCAGACCTCTGCAGAAGGCTACCGTGGCACACAGCCTGGACCTCTGCACATGGTGACCCTGGCACAGAGCAGGGAACTCGTCACAAGCCGAGAGCGGAACACAGCCCGGACCTTGGCATAGAGCAACCGCGGCACAAAGCCCAGAACTTCGCACAGGGTGACACTGGCACACAGCACGGACCTCGGCAGATGGCCACCATGGTACACAGCCCCGACCTCGGAGGAGAGCGAACACGGCACAGAGGCTGGAACTCATCCCTAGCCGACGGTGGAACACAGCCCGTACCTTGGCGCAGTGTGACCACGGCACACAGCCTGGACCTCAGTGAAGGGCGACCGCAGGACACAGCCCGGACTTTTGCAGAAGACTACCACGGCACACAGCCCGGATCTCAGGACAGGGCTACCGCGGAACACAGCCCAGACCATGGCCCATTGTGACCGTGACACTCAGTCCGGAACTCGTCGCTAGTTGACCGAGGAACAAAGCCCGGACCTTGGCGCAGGGCGACTGCGGCACACATTACGGACCTCCGCGCAGAGTGAACCCGGCACACAGTCCAAATATAAGTGAATGGCAACTGTGGTACACAGTCCTGAACTCGTCACTAGATGACAGCGAAACACAGCCCGGACCTCAGTGCAGGGTGACCGCAGAACAAAGGCCGGACCTGGGTGCAGGGTGACTGCAGCACACAGCCCGGAAATCTGCAGAAGGCTACCGTGGTACACACCCGGATCTCGGCACAAGGCGACAGTGGCACACAGCATGGACCTCAGCGCAGAGCGACCATGGTACAGAGCCCGGAGCACATCGCAAGCCGAAGGCGGAACACACCCTGACCTCAGCCCAGGGTGACCCTGGCACATAGCAGGGACATTCGCAGATGGCGACTACTGCACACAGCCCAGGCCTCAGTGAAGGGCGACCACGGCACACAGCCTGGACCTCGGCGCAGGGCGACCGAGACACACAGCCTGGACCTCGGTGCAGGGCGACTGCAGCAAACAGCCTGGATATCTTCAGAAGGCTAACACGGCACACATCACAGATCTCGGGACAAGGCGACAGTGGAGCACAGCACAGACCTTGGCGCAGAGCGACCGCGGTACAGAGACCGGAACTCTTCGCAAGCCAAAGGCAGAATACACCCCAACTTCGGCCAACAGCGACCCTGGCACACAGCATGGACTTTGGCAGATGACGACCACTGCACACAGCCAGAACCTAGGCAAAGGCGACCACGGCACTCAGACCGGACTTCGGCACAGGGTGACCGTGGCACACAGCCCGGACCTTGGCACAGGGCGACCACAGCATACAGCCCGAACATCAGTGAAGGGCGACCGTGGCACATAGTCCGGCACTGTTCGCTAGCTGACATTGGAACACAGCCCGGAGCTCGGCACAGGGTGACCACGGCACACGGCCCGACCTTCAGTGAAGGTTGACTGCAGCACACAGCCCGGAAATCTGTGAAGAGCGACCACAGCACAGAGCATGGAAATCATTGCTAGCCGCCCGTGCAACACAGCCCGGACCTCGGTGCAGGGTGACCGCGGCACACAGAACCGACCTCGGCACAGGGCGACCACGGCACACAGCTCGGAATCAGGATAGCATGACTGCGGCCCACAGCCCTGAGATTGGTGCAGAAAGACCGTGGCACACAGCCCGGACCTCAGTGCAAGATGACCACGGCACAAAGCCCGGACATTGGAGCAGGGTGACCATGGCTCACAGCCCAGAAATCGGTGCAGGGCGACTGCGGCACACAGCTCGGAACATGATGCAGGGAGAACAAGGAACACAGGACGGAATTTGGCACAGGGTGACTAGTCACACAGCACGGAACTCGGCACAGTGTGACCGCGGCACACAGCCCGGAACACGATGCAGGGCGACCACGGCAGACAGCCTTTACCTCGGCGCACAGCCTGGACTTTGGTGCAGGGCAACCGTGGCACACAGGCCGGACCTCAGCACAGGGGGACAGCGGCACACAGACCGGACTTCGGAGCTGGGCGACTGCGGCTCACAGCCTGGATCTCGGCGCAGGGCGATGAGCACAACCACCGGATCTCTGCAAAATGCTACCATGGCACACAGCCCGGATTTCGGCACAGGGCAACCATGGCACACAATTTGGACCTCGGTGCAGAGCGACTGCAGCACAGAGGCCGGAACTCGTCGCTAGCCGACCACGGAACACATCCCGGACCTCAGCGCAGGGCGACCGCGGCACACAGCACAGACCTCGATGCAGAGCGACCGCGGCACATAGCTGGGAAATAGTCACAAGCCGAGGGTGGAACACAGCTCAGACCTCGGTGCAGGGCGATCGCGGCACACAGCCCAGAACTTCGCACAGGGCGACACTGGCACACAGCACGGACCTCGGCAGATGGCGACCACGGTACACAGCCTGGATCTCGGTGAAGGGCGACCGTGGCACACAGCCTGGACCTCAACGCAGGGGTACCGAGGCACACAGCCTGGACCTCGGTGCAGGGCGACAGTGGCGCACAGCACGGACTTCGGCACAGAGCGCCCTTATACAGAGACCGGAACTCTTCACAAGCTGATGGCGGAATACATTCCGACCTCGGCCAACGGCGACCCTGGCACACAGCACGGACATCAGCAGATGGCGACCAGTGCACACAGCCAGAACCTCAGTGCAAGGTGACAGCAGAACACAGGCCAGATTTCAGCATAGGGTGACCATGGCACACAGCCTGGATCTTGGCGCAGGGCGACCGGGGCACACAGCCCGAACTTCAGTGAAGGGCGACCACAGTACAGAGCCCGGAACTCGTCGCAAGTCGAGGGTGGAACACACCCCGACCTTGGCACAGGGCAACCCTGGCAAACAGCACCGACTTCGGCAGTTTGCGAACACAGCACACAGCCCGGACCTCAGCGCAGGGCTACTCCAGCACACAGCCCGGACCTAGGTGCTGGGTGATCGCGGCACACAGCCCGGAACTTCAGGCAGGGCGATGCTGGCACACAGCAGGGACCTTGGTAGATGGTGACCACGATACACAACCCAGATCTCGGAGGAGAGTGAACATGGTACAGAACCCGGAACTCATCCCTAGCCGACCGTGAAACACAGCCTGTACCTCGGCGCAGGGCAACCGTGGCACACAGCCTGGACCGCAATGCAGGGTGACCGCGGCACACAGCCTGGACCTCGATGCAGGGTGACTGCAGCACACAGCCCGTACCTCGGCACAGGATGACCGCAGCACACAGGCCGGACTTCAGTGCAGGGTGTTCGTGGCTCACAGCCCGGATATCAGTGCAGGGCGAACGCGGCACACAGCCCGGAACACGTCGCTAGCCAACCGTAGAACACAGCTCGAACCTCGGCAGAGGGCGACCGTGGCACACAGCCCGAATATCAGTGAAGTTTGAGCACGGCACAAGTCCGGAAGTCGTTGCTAGCCAACCGCGGAACAGAGTCCGTACTTCAGCGCAAGGCGACCGTGGCGCACAACACAGACCTCGGTGCAGGGCCACTGTGGCACACAGCCCGAATATAAGTGACAGGTGACCTTGGCACAGAGCCGGGAACTCGTTGCTAGACCAGCATGGAACAGAGCCCAGACCTTGCCACAGGGCGTTTGCAGCACAGAGCCCTGACCTCACCGCAGGGTGACCGTGGCACAGAGCCTGGGCCACGATGCAGGGCGACTGCAGGACACAGCCTGGACCTCGGTGCAGGGCAAAAGCGGCACACAGCCCGGACCTCGGCGCAGGGTTACCACGGCTCTCAACCTGGATCTCAGCACAGGGTGACTGCAGCACACAGCCCAGATATCTGCAGAAGGCTGCCACGGCAAACAGCCCGGATCTCGGCACAGGGTGACCGCGGAACACAGCCCGAAACTTAGTGAAGGGCAACCGCGGCACACAGCCTGGACATCAGCGCAGGTCAACCACGGCACACAGCCCAGACATCGGCACAGTGTGACTTCGGCATACAGCCCACACCTCTGCAGAAGGCTACCGTGGCACACGGCCCGGACCTCGGCACATGGTGACTGTGGCACACAACATGGACCTCGGCGCAGAGCGACCACGGCACAGACCCAGGAACTCATCACAAGCCGAGGGCAGAACACAGCCCGGACCTCAGCGCTGGGTGACCACGGCACACAGCCTGGACCTCCACGGAGGGCGACCCTGGCACACAGCACGGACCTCTGCAGATTGTGACAGCCTGGACCTCGGAGGAGAACGAATGCGGCACAGATCCCATAACTCAATCCTAGCTGACCGCGGAACACAGCCCGGGCCATGGTGCAGGGTGAATGCGGCACACAGCCTGGACCTCGGTGCTGAGCGACTGCGGCACACAGCCCAAAATTCAGTGAAGGGCAACCGCGGCACACAGCCCGTAAATCTGTGAAGGGCAACCATGGCCAAGAGCCCGGAACTTGTCGCTTGCCGAGGGCTGAACACAGCCCAGACGTCAGCGCAGGGTGACCACATCACACAGCCCCAACTTCAGCGCAGGGTGACAGCAGCACACAGCCCGGTACACATCGTTAGACGACCACGCAACACAGCCCAGACCTTGGCACAGGGCATCTGCAGTACACAGCCCGAATATCAGTGAAGGGCGACCATGGCAAACAGTCCGGAACTCGTTGCTAGCCACCCGCGGAACACAGCCCGGACCTTGCCGCAGAGCGACCATGGCACACAGCCCAGGTCTCAGCGCAGGGCAACCTCGGCACACAGCCCGGACCTCTGCTGAAAGCTACCGTGGCACACAGCCCAGATCTCGGCACATGGTGACCTTGGCACACAGTACGGACCTCGGCGCAGAGCGACTGCGGCACAGAGCCCAGAACTCATCGCAAACCAAGAGCTGAACACAGCCCGGACCTCAGTGCATGGCGACTAAGGTACACAGCCCCGATTTCTGCACAGGACGGTGCAGCACACAGCCTGGAACTCGTCGCTGGTTGACTGTGGAACACAGCCCGGAACTCGGCACAGGGTGACCCCAGCACACAGCCCGAATATCAGTGAAAGGCAACCGCAGCACACAGTCCCAAACACATCGCTAGCCAACCGTGGAACACAGCACAGACCTCGGCACAGGGTGACCGCGGCACACAGCCCGGACATTGGCAGAAGGCTACCAAGGCACACAGCCAGAATCTCGACACAGGGCAACCGCGGCACACAGCCTGAAACTTAGTGAAGGGCGACTGCGGCACAGAGCCCAGACATCGGCACAGGGTGACTGCGGCACACAGCCCGGAATTCGTCGATAGTTGAAGGCAAAACACAGCCTGGACCTCGGCACAGGGCGACCATGGTACACAGCCCAGACCTCTGTGCAGGGTGACCCCGGCACACAGTCCGAATATCAGTGAAGGGCAACCACGGCACACAGTCCTGAACTCGTCGCTAGCCGACAGCAGAAACAGGCCGGACCTCGGTGCAGGGTGACCGCGGCACACAGCCCGGACCTCGGTGCAGGGTGATTGCGGCACACAGCCTGGATATCTGCAGAAGGCTACCACGGCACACACCTGGATCTCAGCACAAGGCGACAGTGGTACACAGCATGGAACTCGGCACAGAGTGACCACGGTACAGAGCCCGGACCTCATCGCAAGCCGAAGGCGGAACACACCCCGACCTCGGCCCAGGGCGACCCTGGCCCACAGAACGGACTTTGGCAGATGGCAACCACAGCACACAGCCTGGACCTCGGTGCAGGATGACCGCAGCAAACAGACCCACATATTCAGAAGTCTACCACGGCACACAGCTTGGAATTCAGCACAAGGCGACAGTGGTGCACAGCATGGTCCTCGGTGCAGAGTGATTGCGGTACAGAGAACGGAACTCTTCACAAGTCGATGGCGGAATACACCCCGACCTCTGCCAACGGCGACCCTGACACACAGCATGGACTTCGGCAGATGACGACCACTGCACACAGCCAGAACCTCGGGGCAAGGCGACCACGGCACACAGGCCGGACCTCGGCGCAGGGCGACTGTGGCACACAGTCCAGATCTCGGCACAGGGCTAGCACTGCACACAGCCCGAACATCAGTGAAGGGCGACCGCAGCACACATTCCGGAACCCCTCGCTAGACAACCACGGAACACAGCCCAGACCTTGGAACAGGGTGACCGCAGCACACAGGCTGGACTTCGGCGCAGGATGACCATGGCACGCAGCCCGGAACTCGGCGCAGGGTGACAGCAGCAAACAGCCCGGACATCTACAGAAGGCTACCTCGGCACACAGCCCGGATCTTGGCACAGGGCGACTGTGGCAAACAGAACGGACTTCGGCGCAGATTGACCGCGCTACAGAGCCTGGAACTCGTCGCAAGCTGAGGGCGGAACACACCCCGACTTTGGCCCAGGGTGACCCTGGCACACAGTCCAGAACTCGGTGCAGGGTGACCGCGGCACAGAGCCCCAACCTCAGTGAAGGATGACCGTGGCACACAGCCCGAACATCACTAAAGAGCAACCGAGGTACACAGTCCAGAACCTGGCGCTAGCCGACCTTGGAACACATCCCAGACCTAGGCGCAGGGCGACCACGGCACAAAGGACGTATATCGGTGCAGGGCGACCACGGCACACGGCCCGGACCTCAGCGCAGGGCGACCGCGGCACACAGCCCGGACCTCGGCACAGGGCGACCTCGGCACACAGCCCAGACCTCTGCAGAAGGCTACCATGGCACACAGCCTGGACCTCAGCACATCGTGACCGTGGCACACAGCACAGACCTCTACGCAGAGCGTCCGTGGCACAGAGCCGTGAACTTGTCACAAGCCAATGGTGGATCACAGCCCGGACCTCGGTGCAGGGCGACCGCGGCACACAGCCCGGAACTTCGCGCAGGGCAACACTGGCACACAACACAGACCTCGCCAGATACCGACCATGGTACACAGCACCGACCTCGGAGGAGAGCCAACGCGGCACAGAGCCCAGTACTCATCCCTAGCCGACCGTGGAACACAGCCCGGACCTCAGTGCAGGGCGACTGCGACACACAGCCCGGACAGCAATGCAGGGCAACCGCGGCACACAGCCTGGACTTCGGGGCAGGGCAACCACGGTGCACAGCCCGGACCTCAGTGTAGGGTGAACGCGGCACACAGCCCGGACATCTGCAGGCTACTGCGGCACACAGCCCGGATCTCGGCAAGGGCGACAGTGACACACAGCACGGACCTCAGCTCAGAGCAACCATGGTACAGAGCCCGGAAATCATCACAAACCGAGGGTGGAACACACCCCGACCTGTGACCAGGGCAACCCAGGCACACAGCACAGTCTTTGGTAGATGGCGACCATGGCACACAGCCTGGACCTTGGTGCAGGGCGACTGCGGTACCCAACCCTGACTTCGGCACAGGGCCACCGCAGCACACAGCCCGGACCTCGGCACAGGGGGACTGCGGCACACAATCCTATCCTCAGTGAAGGGCGACTGCGGCACACAGCCCGGAAATCTGTGCTGGGCAAACGCGGCACAGAGCCCAGAACTCGTCACTAGCCGACGGCAGAACACAGCCCAGTCCTCGGTGCAGAGTGACCACGGCACACAGGCCGGACCCTGATACAGGGCGACCGTGGAACAAAGCCTGGACCTCGGCGCAGGGTGACCGCGGCACACAGCTGGAGTCAGTGAAGGGTGAACACAGCACACAGCCTGGAACTCGGCGCAGGGCGACTGCGGCACAGAGGCCAGACCTCAGTGCAGAGCGACTGCAGCACACAGCCCGGACCTTGGGGCAGTGCAACCGCAGCACACATCCCGGATATCGGGGCAGGGTGACCTCGGCACAGAGCCCGGACCTTTGCAAAAGTCTACAGTGGCACACAGCCCGGACCTTGGCACATGGTGATCGTGGCACACAGCACGGAAATCGGCACACAGCGACCATGGCACAGAGCCGGGAATTCATCGCAATCCGAGCGCAGAACACAGCCCGGACCTCGGCGCAGGGCGACCGCCGCACACAGCCCGGACCTCCAAGCAGGGTGATCCTGGCACACAGCACGGACCTTGGCAGATGGTGACCGCGGCACACAGCCTGGATCTTGGAAGAGAGAGAATGCGGAACAGAGCCCGGAACACATCCCGGACCATGGCATAGGGCAACTGCGGAACAAAGCCTGGACCTCAGTGTGGGGTGACCGCGGCACACAGCCCGGATCTCGGCACAGGGCAACCGGGGCACACAGCCCGAACTTCAGTGAAGTGTGACCGCAGAACACAGCCCGGAAATCTTGAAGGGTGGCCGCGCCACAGAGCCTGGAACTTGTTGCTAGCCGACCACGGAACACAGCCCTGACCTCAGCACAGGGCGTCCGCGGCACACAGTCCTGACCTCAATGCAGGGCGACCGCAGCACACAGCCCGGATCTCAGTGCAGGGTGACCTCAGCACACAGTTTGAATATCAGTGAAGGGCAACCACGGCACATAGTCCCGAAGTTGTAGCTACCTGACAGCAGAACACCGCCCGGACCTCAGCGAAGGGTGACTGCGGAACAAAGGCCGGACCTCGACACAGGGTGACCGTGGCACACAGCCTGGACCTCTTGACAGGTCTATCGAGGCACACAGCCCGGACATCTGCAGAAGGCTACCGCGGCACACACCCAGATCTCGGCACAAGGCGACAGTGGTACACAGCACGGACCTCGGCGCAGAGCGATCACGGTACAGAGCCCGGACCTCGTCGCAAGCCGAAGGTGGAACACAATCCGACCTCAGCCCAGGGCGACCCTGGAAAACAGCATGGACTTTGGCAGATGGTGACCACAGCACACAACCTGTACCTTGGCACAGGGTGACTGCAGCACACAGCCTGGACCTCTGCGCAGGGCGACCCCAGCACACAGTCTAAATATAAGTGAAGGGCAACTGCAGCACGCCGGTCGGACCTCAGTGCAGGGGGACCGCAGCACACAGTCCAGACGTTGGCTCAGGGCGACTGCAGCTCACAGCCCGGATCTCGGCGCAGGTTGACCGGGCACACAGCCTAGACCTCTGCAGAAGGCTACCGCAGCACACAGCCCGGACTTCAGCACAGAGTGACCGTGGCACACAGTTGGGACCTTGGCGCAGAGCGACCACGGCACAGAGCCCGGAACTCGTCACAAACAGAGTTGAACCCAGCCAGGACATCAGTGCATGGTGACCACGATACACAGCCCCGACTTCGGCGCAGGGTGACCACGGCACACCGCCCGGAACTCATCACTAGTGACCCCGGAACACAACCCGGACCTCGGCGCAGGGCACCTGTGGAACACATCCCGGACCTCTGCGCAGGGCGACCTCGGCACACAGCCCGAATATCAGTGAAGGGCAACCACGGCACACAGTCCCGAACTCGTCGCTAGCCGACAGCGGAACACAGCCTGGACCTCGGCATAGGGTGACCGCGGCGCACAGAGACTGAACCTCAGTGAAGGGCGACCACAGCACACATCCCAAACATCAGTGAAGAGTGACCGTGGTACACAGTCTTCAACTCGTTGCTAGCNCCCGAACTCGTCGCTAGCCGACAGCGGAACACAGCCTGGACCTCGGCGTAGGGTGACCGCGGCGCACAGAGACTGAACCTCAGTGAAGGGCGACCACAGCACACATCCCAAACATCAGTGAAGAGTGACCGTGGTACACAGTCTTCAACTCGTTGCTAGCCGACCACGGAACACATACCAGAACTAGGCGCAGGGGGACCACGTCACAAAGCATGTATATCGGTGCAGGGCGACCGTGGCACACAGGCCGGACCTCGGTGCAGGGTGACTGCGGCTCACAGCCCAGAACTTGGCGCAGGGCGACCGCAGTACACAGCATGGAACTCGACGCTAGTCGACTGAGTAACACCTTCCGGACCTAAGCGCAGGGCGACTGAGGCTCACAGCCCGGACCTCAGCGCAGGGTGAACGCAGCACACAGCCTGAACTTCAGTGAAGGGCGACCACTGCACACAGCCCGGACCACGGCGCAGGGCGACAGCGGCTCACAGCCCAGATCTCAGCGAAGGGTGATGTGGCACACAGCCCGGAACTCGTCGCTAGTCGACCGTGGAACACAGCTTGGATCATGGCGCAGGGCGGCTGCGGCTCACAGCTCGGATCTTGGCACAGGGCGACCGCGGCACACAGCTCGGAAGTTGTCGCTAGTTGACTGAGGAACACAGTCCGTACCTCAGCGCAGGGACCGCGGCACACAGCCCGGACTTCCACACATGGCGACCTCGGCACACAGTTTGAATATCAGTGAAGGGCAACCACAGCACAGAGGCCGGACCTCAATGCAGGGGGACAGCGGCACACAGTCCAGACTTCGGCGCAGGGCAACTGCGGCTCTCAGCCCGGATCTCGGTGCAGGGTGACCGGGCACACAGCCTAGACCTCTGCAGAAGGCTACCGGGGCACACAGCCTGGACTTTGGTGCAGAGCAACCGTGGAACACAGTCCGAACCTCGGCGCAGAGGGACCACGGCAAGAAGCCCAGAACTCATCGCAATCCGAGAGCTGAACACAGCCCGGACCTCGTTGCATGGCAACCATGGTACACAGCTCAGAACTCGTCGCTAGTCGACCGCGGAACAGGGCCCAGACCTCGGCCCTCTGGGCCTCTCTGGCCGAGTCTC
This sequence comes from Neotragus pygmaeus, assembly GCA_006410875.1. Classification (NCBI taxonomy): domain Eukaryota; kingdom Metazoa; phylum Chordata; class Mammalia; order Artiodactyla; family Bovidae; genus Neotragus; species Neotragus pygmaeus. Next base: position 58,832 of record SJYV01004601.1, read on the forward strand.
CTACCAAAGAGAGAACACACCGAGAGGAGAGCACGTTCAGGCCCATGGGACAGTCACAGCACAGATAGCCTAGATGGTGTGGAGGGGTGGGAGAGTCCCACACACCTGAATCACCACAGGTAGCTCTGCATCCGGGGAAGGGCTCTAAGGAATACACCCACAGATGGATCGGGTGCCTGGATCCATGGTGGATGCGTGNGTCACAGCACAGATAGCCTAGATGGTGTGGAGGGGTGGGAGAGTCCCACACACCTGAATCACCACAGGTAGCTCTGCATCCGGGGAAGGGCTCTAAGGAATACACCCACAGATGGATCGGGTGCCTGGATCCATGGTGGATGCGTGTGTGCGTGCGCACACAAACGTGCACACTCCACACACATGTGTGTCCCTGAGTGACTCTTTCCTCCTCCGGACATGCCAGCGAGTGCCCTGAAGCATACCCCTCAGCCAAGTTGGGCTGGGCAGCCGGAGCCTAAAGTTCCTGACCAGGGCTGGGGAGGGGGTGCAAAGGGCGACCAGTGCTGCCTACCCGTGACGACTGGTGGCGTCCTGCCCCGATCTGGGACACTGATGGGGGGGGTGGCAGAAACACAGATAACCCTGATTCCTCCTCTCTGCACCCCAAACACACATCCCCCGTGCCAAGCCCACCCACACCCCAGATGCCGCCTTGGTGTTTCTGGGCCTCCTGTGGTGGTCCACCATCAGAGAGAATTCTCTGGCAATATGGGGAGGGTTTGGGAGCCCCTCTGGGGACTTGCTTTTGGAGAATGCTTGGTAAATTACCTGGAGAGGAAGATTGAGGTCGAGGAGGTTGCAAGGGTGGCCTGGGCGTGGACGTTGGCCCCCCTTCCCCTTCTTGGAGCACATATTCAGACAGCGATCGGCTCTGCTTTAACCGTTTTCTTCGTTGGTTTTGAAACCAGATCTAGGGACAAAGAGAGAGAAGTCCCTCTCAGGAGAAAGGCTGCCAGGTGCTTGCAGCTTACTCAGATCAGCATGGAGAGCTTGAAAGTGAGAACGGGTGCAGAGACGGGGGCCTACCTGAACTCTGCTTTCGGCAATGCCAAGCTCCCAGGCCAGCCGTTCTCTGGTCGCTATCCCCGGGTAGGGGTTCTGTTGAAAGAGCGCTTGCAGGGCATCCTTCTGGCTCAGCTTCAGAACGAGCCTCCTCCTTCGAGATCTTGTGGCGAAAGGGCCTGTGGAAGAAGAACAGGAAGGGAAAAGTCTCAGAGCACAAGTGGTAGGACTCGACAGCGGAGCCCAAGCATTCTCCCCGCCCAGGGGACTTACCACTGTGCCTGAGCAAA
>SJYV01004602.1:0-10044 GCA_006410875.1 Neotragus pygmaeus
CCCACACAGTCACTGCTCTGCCTAACTGTCCTCCTCACACAAAGGGGTGCGGGTGCCCCAGGAGCCTCACGGGAGCAACGCCAGTGGACAGACGTCCGGGAGAGGCCCCCGTGCGCCAGGCCCTCCTGGGAGAGCTGCTCCCAGCCCAGCTGAGGAGACGCGGAGTCAACGACGACAGCACAGGGCACCCGGACGAGCCGCGGTTCTCGAAGGCCGTGGGGCGCAGAGGAGCCGCACCTCCAGGGGAGATGAGAGAGACGGGGGCCGGGGGGAGCCCCAGGGCCGTCCGCGATACAGACGAGGGCTCCCGGGAAGGGCAGCGCGGGATACCAGGGAGCCGGTGAGCATCGCCCCAGAGCCGCTAGGGTGTCGCCACGAGATTCCTGCATGCATCAGTGGGCTGGGTAAAGACGGCCCCCAACTCTGTGTGGGCCCCACCCCATCAGTGGGGAGCCCGGAGTGTTAAGCAAGAGGCCATGGCAGGGCTGCCTGGCTGGGAGAGCGGCACAGGCCTCCCGAGAGTGAAGACCCCGCTCCGTCTGCCTCCGCGGAGGCGGCAGGGAGTGCTTGCAGAGCCCACCGTGCGGGAGGCCACCCGGGGCACCGAGTCCAGGGACGAGCCGGGCGCTCTGAGCGGGGAGGGCCTCTCCTTTAGAGCTAAGTCTCACTCTGGGCTCCTGCAGCCTCGGCAAGATGGCTAATGACCTGGCAGAGATCTCCGGGTGCCCTCAAAGCCAGACCCATAAATGTTAATTCCCTGAGGGCCACACAGAGACCTCCTGCTTTCTCAGAAGCTCCACAGAACAGAACGTGACGCGGACGAGACAGAGCGGCTGAAGGACATCTCCTCTGCTGCAAAAACCCTTCAGCGGCTTCCTGCTGATAAAACACATCACCTCACTCACGGGAGAAACTGGCAGTCAGCTCCTACCTCTTGGGTGGCTTCCTAGCTCACACCAAACCGCCTTCTCTGCAAGCAGGCCCCTACTGGGGGCCGGGGCTGGGAAGGAGAGGCGTCGGGGGCAGACCCAAGCTTGTGCAGGGACTAGAAACGCAGAACGGCCCGCAACGGGGCCAGAAGCTCCGCAACGGAGCTGCAGCAGGGGCGGCGGCCCACAGAGCCCGTCGCCACGCCTCCACTGTCCTTCCCNTCTTGTGCCGAGGACCGGGCTGTGTGCTGCCATTGCTTTTCATTGAGGACCAGGCTATGTGCCGCAGTTTCACAGTGCCGAGGTTCAGGTTGTGTGCCACAGTTGCCCTGCGCCAATGTCCAATCTGTGTGCCACAGTCGCCATCTCCCGAGGTCAGTGCTGTGTGCCAGGGTCATCCTGCACTGAGGTCCATGCTGTGTGCCTCGGTTACTCTTCACTGTGGTTTGGGCTGTATGCTGCAGTCGCCCTGCGCCGAGGTCCAGGCTGCGTTCCCCCCTCGGCTTGCAACGAGTTCCAGGCTCTGTGCCACGTTTTCTCTGTGCCGGGGTCCGGACTGTGTGCCACGGTCGCCCTGTTCTGAGGTCCAGGCTGTGTGCCAAGGTAGTCTTCTGCAGAGATACAGGGTGTGTGCCATGATCGCCCTGTTCCGAGGTCCGGGCTGTGTGCCACGGTTGCCATCTCCCCAGGTCCGGGCTGTGTGCCGCAGTCGCCCTGTGCCCAGGTCCGACCTGTGTTCCGCCCTCGGCTTGTGACCTGTTCTTGGCTCTCTGCCACAGTTCCTCTTTGCAAATGTCCGGGCTGTGTGCCGCGGTAGCCTTCTCCAGAGGTCCGGGCTGTGTTTCATCATCCCCCTGCCCTTAAGCCCAGGCTGTGAGCCATGGTCGCACTGAGCCGATATCTGGTCTGTGTTCCGCAGACGCCTTGCGCCAAGGTCCGGCCTGTGTGCCGCGGTCACCCTGCACTGAGGTCCGGGCTGTGTGCCACGGTCACACTGCACCAAGGTTCGGCCTATGTTTCGCTGTCGTCCTGCGCTGATGTCTGGCCTCAGTGTCACTGTCACCCTGCTCCGACGTCCGGACTGTGTTCCATGGTCGGTGAGCAATGAGTTCCAGGCTGTGTGACGTGGTAGCCCTTCACTGAGTTTCGCGCTGTGTGCCGTGGTCACCCTGTGCCGAAGTCCGGGCTGTGTGCCACTGTCACCCTTCACTGAGGTTCAGGCTATCTGCAGCAGTGGCCCTGATCGGTGTCCTAGATGTGTGCCGTGATCGCCCTGTGCCTCGGTCTGGCCTGTGTTCTGTGGTCGTCCTGTGCCGATATCTGGGCTGTGTTCCGCGGTCGGCTAGTGACGAGTTACTGGCTGTGTGCTGCGCTCCCTGTGTTTTGGGCAGTGTGCCACAGTCGCCCTTCGCCAAAGTCTGGGCTGTGTTCCATAGTCATCTAGCAACGAGTTCCAGAATGTGTGACGTGGTCGCCCTTCACTGAGTTTCGGGTTGTGTGCCGTGGTCACCTTGAGCCCAAGTCCGGACTNCCATCAACATACACATGAAAGGTAAGTACTGTCAGAATCAGTTTAAAAAATAAGATCCAAGGATATGTTCTCTCTAAGACACCTCGTTAAATACATTGCTGTAGGTTGGTAATAATAAAAGGATGGAAATAGACATACCATGAATACTAATCAATACTAATACTAATCAAAAAAGCTGGAACGACTCTATGGATATCAGATAAGGTAGGAAGAAAGGAGGAAAATTACCAGAAATAAAGAGGAACATGACAGAACGGTAAAAAGGTCAGCTGACGAAGAGACATAACAACCAAATGTGTTTTCACCTAAAAACAGACCTTTAAAATACATGAAGGGAAAATTAACAGAATGAAAAGGAAAGACAGAGAAATCCCCAATTATAGCTGAAAACTTCAACTTTCTCTTTCAACAACGGATACCATGATTTAACAAACAAATCAGCAAGGATACAGAAGAATTAAACAACACCCTCAACCAACTGGATTTAATTGACCTTTGTCAAGGGCCCCTTTACTAAGACAGGAAGGACACTGTATCAAAAGAACCCTTGTGCAGCATAAACGCCGGACAAGTTGCTAAGGGGCAGATAGCACACGTCTTAAGTCCAGGACTAGCTGGATTGGTGATGAAAAGCAACAAGCTTTTCCTGGGCTTTCAACTTCTTAGCAGCGGAGCCGGCAGCTGGTGAACAGGGCAGTGAATCACGGGGGTTCAGAGGCTGAAGACAGATGCTCTGGGTTAAAATCCTACCCCTGCCTCTTGTTAGCTGGATGAGCTCGGTCAAATGCCCTGACTACTTCTCTAGGTCTCTTTATGCTTTTCTGTGTAGCGTCTTCACATTCCTGTGTAAAAGCACCTACTCTGCACCGGGGTGGAGTGGGGAAGGGTGGGGGATAGGCAGGGAGAATGAAACAATCTAAGTTGCTGTTGTTGTTCAGTGGCTCAGACCACCTCTTTGGGACCCCACTAACTGCAGCACACCAGGGTTCCCCACCTCCAAGCATGCAAGACTTCACTAGCTGTCAGAGTTTGCTCAGACTTACGTCCATTGAATCGGTGATGCCATCCAACCATCTCATCCTTTGTTGCACCCTTCTCCTCCTGCCCTCAATCTTTCCCAGCATCAGGGTCTCTGCCAATAAATGGGCTCTTTGCATCAGGTAGGCAAGGTACTGGAGCTTCAGCCTCAGCAAGCAGTACCCTTAAAACAGTATCTGATCCATCCAGACAACAAATGTTAGTTATTATTAAAAACTATGATTAATTCCAAAATTACTGAGATAGAGCAGTGTTTCTCAATTATTTTATTATTGCCTCCTTAAGAGGCTTCTTTTTAATTTTTTCCCCTTAATCATTCCCCTTCTTCTTGAAATTTTAATACCACAGGTAGACTGTATATCTGTATATGTATTATGATCCTTAATATTTAAGAACCAATTTATATCTTCTTGGGAGAAATATTACCACTGTTCAAGAAATCAATCTCTAACATTCTATAATTCTAAATCAGTACAGATCATATTGTAAGACCTTTAAAATTACATAGTCTTCCCTGGTGGCTCAGTGGTTTAAAAAAAAAAAAATTCACCTGCCAATGCAGGAGATGGTTCAATCCCTGGGTCAGGAAGATCCCCTGGAGAAGGAAATGGCAACTGACTCCAGTATTCTTGCCTGGGAAATCCCAAGGACAGAGGAGCCTGGCGGGCTACAGTCCATGAGGTCCCAAAGAGTCAGACATGACCAAGCATACACACATGCACAAGCACAAAATTACAGATTTATGTTACATAAAATGTGAGCTAAAGTTGCCAGTAGGATTGTTTATTGTTAAACTGTGCTTGGCAGCATTGGGGAGTATAATGGGTTAAATCAAAGGATTTGGGAAAGGCTCCCTGAATCGTGCAGACAGGCAGCCGGCCAGAGACTCGGTCCCATTAGATAAGTATCACTACGTCCTGGAAACAGATTTATGTCTAAGTTACTGGTATACACTCTGAGACTGAAGATTTATGAGAGTACAAAAAATTTTTAGTCATGAAGAATATGAAAAAGTGAAATATTTTTCTTCTAGTCATGTAACTGGGCAAATTGCAATGTTCTAATTTCTCTTGACCTACAGCCCATTTCTCATTAGCTTATAAGGGTGTCTGTAACTGCAGCACCTGTCAAATACTTATTTCCAGTGATCAACGATCACATTACAAAGACAGCCCAACCTCGTCTCATCTTTAAAAGTGGAGAAAAAAGCCTAATGCTAAATGTCTCTTCTGCAGTCAAGAAAGCATGTATTTTCTCAGCTCCTAAATCACACACTGATGGTAAAATAAGACCCAAACAGCTCTTTGGAATACTTCAACCTTTCATTCCTTATTTACCATAGAGATATTCAGCCTATTCTTCATAAATTACCAGAGCATCACTTATCCTTCACATTGCTTTATATTTTTTCCCTTAAAATTCTCATTTTGGTCATAATGAGTTATTTCACATTGGTTCCACCTCTGATGCCATCTAGTTGACAATTATTGAAGTATTCTGAATTATTTCAGAAAGAAAGAATTTAGTGATGTCAGAGAAGGAAACTGACCAGTTTTCTAAACAGGGAATGTCTTCTGGGATGATCACGCTCAAGGTCAGATTTTCACATGAAGGAATTTACATTATCAGTTGATCATGATCTCTGGAACTGACTCAATTTAATCAAACTCCTAAACGATTAATATAAATCGTGGTGTCAAACTTCTGGCTTTAGGTTTTTGGATTTGTTGCTCTTTGCTTTGTTTTTCCCCTACTCTGAAGAAGACACCTATCTTGTGACTAAAAAATGGATGTCTGTCATTCATATCATATCTACCCAAATATCAAGGAATACATGGACGCAAATTAGTAATCAGGTTGTTAGGTCAGAATGCAATCCCCCCAAAGGGAGAACTGAGTGGGAAATGATGATCTTGAATAGCAAAGCAGATACCGGCAGGTGTTCCACTATTACCAACGAAAGACACTGTACCAATGTCTGTACCATTGGTATACTGTCAATGTACCAATGTACTGCTGTACCAGTGAAAGACACTGTTAATCAGCCACTGCACACTTGTCATGATAAGCTCTGATGCAGCTCTCTATCCATCCCACAAAATACTCTAGGCAGCCTTGTCCAATCAATCAGAGTTATTAAGTGAGATGAAATCTTATATGCCATATTGGCCTANGAGGTTCGTGCTGTGTGCCAGGGTTGCCCTGCATCAAGGTCCGGGATGTGTGCTGCATCTCCCTTCACTGAGTTTCGTGCTGTGTGCCGTGGTCACACTTCACTGAGATTCAGGCTGTTTTCAGTGGTCGCCCTGCTTGATGTCCTTGATATGTGCTGTGGTCGCCCTGTTCCTCGGTCCGGCCTGTGTTCCATGGTCGCCCTGTGCCGAAATCCGGGCTGTGTAACGCAGTCGGCTAGAAACGAGTTACTGGATGTGTGCTGCGGTCGCCCTTCACTGTGTTTTGGGCAGTGTGCCATGTTCGCCCTTCTCCAATGTCCAGGCTGTGTGCCGTGGTCGCCCTGCGACGAGGTCCGGCCTGTTTGCCGTGGTCGCCGTGTGCCGAGGTCTGGGCTGTGTTCTGCGGTCGGCTATAAATGATTTACTGGATGTGTGCCACGGTCGCCCTTCACTGTGTTTTGGGCAGTGTGCCACGTTGGCCCTTCACCAAGGTCCGGGCTGTGTGCCGTGTTCTCCCTGCACCGAGGTCAGGGCTGTGTTCCGTGCTCGGCTCATGACGAATTATGGGCTCTTTGCCGTAGGGTCCCTGTACAGATTTCTCGGCTGTGTTCTGCAGTTGCCCTGCACCAAGGTCCGGGCTGTGTTCCGTGGTCAGCTGGTTACGAGTTCCAGGCTATGTTCAGCGGTCGCATTTCACTGAGGTTCGGGCTGTGTTCCGCGGTCGCCCTGTGCTGAGTTCTGGCCTGTGTGCTGTGGTCGTCCTGTGCCGAGGTCCGTGCTGTGTTCCGTGGTTGACTAGCAACGAGTTCTGAGCTCTGTACCATGGTCACCCTGCACAGATTTCTGTGCAGTGTATCGCAGTCAACCTTCACTGAGATTCGGGCTGTGTGCCATGCCAACCTGCACGGTAGTCCTGGCTGTGTGATGCATTAGCCCTGCTCCTAGGTCCGGGCTGTATTTCGCAGTCACCCTGCGATGATGTCCGGGCTGTGTCCTGCGGTCGCAATCTCCTGAGGTCCGTGATGTGTGCCAGGGTCACCCTGTGCCGAGGGCCATGCTCTGTGCCTCAGTCGCCCTTCACTGAGTTTTGGGCTGTGTGCCTCTGNCAGTCACCCTGCGATGATGTCCGGGCTGTGTGCTGCGGTCGCCATCTCCTGAGGTCCGTGATGTGTGCCAGGGTCACCCTGTGCCGAGGGCCATGCTGTGTGCCTCGGTCGCCCTTCACTGAGTTTTGGGCTGTGTGCCTCTGTTGCTGTTCACCAAGGTCTGGTCTGTGTGCCACGGTGGCCCTGTCCCGAGGTCCGTCCTGTGTGCTGCTGTCGCCCTGCGACGAGGTCGGGCCTCTGTGCCACAGTCACCCTGTGCCGAAGTCCGGTCTAAGTGCTACGATAACCCTGTTCCATGGTCCGGGCGGTGTTGTGCGGTCGGCTAGTGACGAGTTCCAGCCTGTGTTACACGGTCGCCCTTCACTGAATTTCGGGCTGTGTGCCTCGGTCACACTTTGCTGAGGTCCGGGCTGTGGCCGTGTTCACGCTGCGACAAAGTCCAGCCTGTTTTCCGTGGTCGCCTTGCGCTGAGGTCCTGGCTGTGTTTCGCAGTTGTCTAGCGATGAATTCCAGGCTCTGTGCCACTGTCGTTCTGCACAGATTTCTGGGCTGTGTGCTGTGGTCGCCCTTCACTGAGGTTCGGGCTGTATGCCAGGGTAACCCTGCGCTGATGTCCGAGTTGTTTGCCGCATCGCCCTGCGCCAATGTCCGGGCCGTGTTCCGCGGTCGGCTAGCGACGAGTTCTGGGCTGTGTGCCACAGTCGCCATTCACTGACATTTGGGCTGTTTGCTGTGGTCGCCCTGCGCTGAGGTCTGGGCTGTGTGCGGCGGTTGCCCCGCACAGAGGTCCAGCCTGTGTGCCGCGGTCCCCCAGTGCCTAGGTCCAGCCTGTGTGCTGCGGTCGCCCAGTGCTNTTTGGGCTGTTTGCTGTGGTCGCCCTGCGCTGAGGTCTGGGCTGTGTGCGGCGGTTGCCCCGCACAGAGGTCCAGCCTGTGTGCCGCGGTCCCCCAGTGCCTAGGTCCAGCCTGTGTGCTGCGGTCGCCCAGTGCTGAGGTCCGGGCTGTGTTCCACGTTTGGCTAGCGACGAGTTCCAAGCTCTGTGCCACGGTCGCCTTGCATAGATTTTTGGGCTGTGTGCCGCGGTGGCCCTACGCCGAAGTCCATGCTGTGTGCTGCGGTCGCCCTGTGCCGAGGTCCTGGATGTGTTCTGCAGTCGGATGGAGATGAGTTCCATCCTGTTTGCCATGGTCGCCCTATGCCGAGGTCTGGGCTGTGTGCCTCGGTCACTCTTCACTGTGGTTCGGGCTGTGTGCTGGGGTCACCCTGTGCCGAGATCCAAGCTGTGTTCGCCCTCGGCTTGCAGCATTTTGCAGGGTCTGTGCTGTGTTTCCTCTGTGCCGAACTCCAGGCTGTGTGCCACGGTCGCCCTGTGCCGAGGTCCAGGCTGTGTGCCGTCGTCGCCCTGAGCCCAGGTCCGACCTGTGTGCTGCAGTCACACTGTGACGAGATCCTGGATGTGTGCCGCGGTGAACATATGCTGACATCCGTGCTGTGTTCCAGGGGCGCCTTCCCTTAAGTTTCGGGATATGTGCCATGGTTGCCCTTCACTGAGATTCGCCATGTGTGCCGCAGTTGCTCTGCATTGAAGTCCGGCCCGTGTGCCGCAGTGGCCCTTCGCCAAAGTCCAGGCTGTGTTTTGTGGTTGGCTAGTGACGAGTTCCATGCTGTGTGTTGCGGTCGCCCTTCACTGAGGTTCGGGCTGTGTGCCGCGGTCATCCTGCGCCAAGTTCTGGGCTGTGTGCCGCAGTCGCCTTTGGTCGAGGTCTGTGCTGTGTGCCAGGGTTGCCCCGCGTCGAGGTTCGGGATGTGTGCTGCGATCTCCCTTCACTGAGTTTCGGGCTGTGTTCCGCAGTTGGCTAGAAACGAGTTACTGGATGTGTGCCGCTGTGCCCCTTCACTGTGTTTCGGTCAGTGTGCCATGGTCGCTCTTGGCCAAGGTCTGGACTGTGTGCCATGGTCGCCCTGTGACAAGGTCCGGCCTGATTGCTGTGGTTGCCCTGTGCCGAGGTCTGGGCTGTGTTCTGCGGTCAGCTGGCGATGAGTTCCGGGCTGTGTTCTGCAGTCGCCCTTCACTGACATTCGGGCTGTGTTCCACAGTCATCCTGCCCCGAGGTTCCGCTTGTGTGCTGCGGTTGCCCTGTCCCAAGGTCCGTGCTGTGTTCCGCACTTGGCTAGTGACGAGTTCTGAGCTCTGTGCCAAGGTCGCCCTGCACAGATTTCTGGGCTGTGTGCCACGGTCAGCCTTCACTGAGGTTCAGGCTTTGTGCCGTGGGCAACCTGCACCGAGATTAGGGCTATGTGCTGTGGTAGCTTTGCTCTGAGGTCCAGGCTGTGTTTTGCAGTTGCCCTGCACTGGTGTCCAGGCTGTATGCTGTGGTCGCCATCTCCTGAGGTCCGTGATGTGTGCCAGGGTTGCCCTGTGCCAAGGGCCATGCTGTGTGCCTCGGTCGATCTTCACTGAGGTTCGGGCTGTGTGCCGCGTTCACCCTGAGCCCAGGTCCAGACTCTTGCCCTGGTCAGCCTGAGCCGAAATCCAGCCTGTGTTCCGTGGTCGCCCTTTCCCAAGGTCTGGCCCATGTGCCACGGTCGCACTGCGCCGAGGTCCGGCCTGTATGCTGCTGTCGCCCTGTGCTGAAGTCTGGCCTCTGTGCCACCTTCACCCTGCGCTGAGGTCTGGGTGCTTTTCCGCGGTCGGCTAGCAACGAGTTCGGGGCAGTGTGACGCGGTCGCCCTTCAGTGAATTTCGGGCTGTGTGCCTTGGTTGCCCTTTACCGAGGTCCAGGCTGTGTGCTGTGGTCGCCCTGTGAAGAGGTCCGGCATGTTTTCGTGGTTGCCGTGCACCGAGATCCTGGCTGTGTTTTGCCGTCGACTAGCGACGAGTTCTGGGCTCTGTGGCGTGTTCCCTCTGTGCCGAGGTCCGGGTTGTGTTCCACAGTCACCCTGCCCCGAGACCCCACTTGTGTGCCATGGTCGCCCTGTGCCGAGGTCCGGGCTGTGTTCCGCCATCGGCTGGAGATGAGTTCCGTCCTGTTTGACATGGATGTCCTGCGTCAAGTTCCTGGTTGTGTTCCACGGTCGGCTAGCCACAAGTTCCGAGCTCTGTACCCCGGTTGCACTGCACAGATTTCCGGGGTGTGTGCGGCACACACCACGCACAGAGTTCCGGCTTGTGTGCCACGTTCGCCCATTGCTGAGGTCCAGGCTGTGTTCCACGTTTCGCTAGTGACGAGTTCCATTCTCTGTGCCATGGTCGCCTTGCGCAGATT
>SJYV01004604.1:0-60019 GCA_006410875.1 Neotragus pygmaeus
GGATCTGCCATTTTCATGTCCAGCCCTGCAGGCATGTTGGCTAGTTTCTGTATTTATATAGCATTTCAATACAATTAATAGCTATAATTTATTGCTTGCTCACTATGTGCCAGGCACTCTATGTGAGCTATCCTATTTAGTTCATTCAACAACCCTTTAAGTTAGGCACCATTATTGTACTCATTTTACTAAGAATGGAAGTGAACCACAGAGATGAATGTTCAGGGTCCATGGTCCTGTGTTCTGAACTGCCTTTCAGGGCAGGTCTGGAAGCTCAGAGACCAAATTCAAACTGGAATTTGGGTATGAAGTGACTTGAGATTTTGAATCTTTCTTACTCCATTCCTCCCTTTGCTTAGCATCTTCAAAGCCATGGGGCAGTTCCTGCCAGAAGAGGAGCAGGAAAAGCTGCTACGCATCTGTTCCATTTATACCCAGAGTGGAGAAAACCTGGTGCAGGAGGGTTCAGAGGCTTCCCCCATTGGGAAGTCTCCATACACTGTGGACAACCTGTATTTGATCCTCAAACCAGCAGGCTCAAGCTCTGGGCCTGAAGGAGAAGCCCAGCAACAGGAGGAGCAGGGCAACCTGAATGATGTCAAGGAAGATGAGAAGAACAAAGAAGCCGTGGAAGACCAGGTAGAAGAGGATGAAGAAGAGGAAGAGGAAAATGATCACCAGAAGTGGGAAGAAAAGGAGGAAGATGATGGTGACGATGACAATGATGACGATGATGAAGATGAGGAAGACAGGATGCAGTTGGGGCTTTTCTCTGCAGAGGAAGAGTGCCCCACTGCTGAGAATGCCAGGCTCCTAGCCCAGAAAAGAGGAGCTTTGCAGGACTCTGCATGGCAAGTTAGCTCAGGTAAGAAGCCTGTTAACTGTTTCTCCCCACATCTGTCTTCCCTCTCTGGCTGGCTCTTGAAGCTTCCTTTCAACCCTCAAGAAAGGATGGCAAGTAGCAGGAAGTAGCCAGCATGAGGCAGTATGTGGATGACAGCTGGTTTCCCTCCCTGTTAGGATGGAACATGTGAGCATCAGAGACCTTAGCACTGTCATGCTGCCAGCTATCCCATGCAGATATTGCATTCAGAGGAGTTGGTGTGGATGTAGGCACTAGGAAGCAAAACAGAAAGTGACAAGTTGGGGGTGGATATATGTGTGATTCTGCATGTGTGTTTTGCATGCAGTGTTTAGGTGCAGGGAGCCGAAGTATAGTGCTGTCTGTGTATAAGTGAATGTATATGGGCATGTGGAGGCTGAGTGGTGATAGGACAGGATTTTGCTGTATGTATAAGAAGGAACCCAGAGGTATTCAGTTAGAGGAAGTGGAAATGAAATCAGAAGGGGGAGAATAAGGAACAGGACAGTTTTTTGGTGAGCGTACAAGTTAGTGAGACAAAGCCAGTAGGAAGCAGGGGACTCAGGTGATAGGTGAGGGGAACATGAATCAGTTCGTGAGGGTGGTGAATGTCCTCATTTGGGATGGGGATCAGGGACCTTAAGGTAGGGGGATGCCAAAGGAATCATAAGTCTGAGGTGTTGCACATAGGCATGTGTACACACTTGAGGCAGGGGTAGATGTTGGGCATAGCCTATGTGATGGAGCCTGGGGGAGGGAGGGAAGGAGAACAGCTGGTACTGGGTGTGGTATGGGGTAGACATGGTAGATTATAGAGGGGGAGGCAGAGACAGTGAGGAGCTTAGGGTAAAAATGAAGTCTTTGCTTTTACATGGATGGAAGGGCTGGAATCCTGAGTGCTAGGGACCAAGGAACATGTTTATGTTTGCGTGTATGCACATGAGTATGTGCCTGCATGTGCTGGACACACCAAGGCACAGTGACAGAACTGTCTTAGGATAGGGAGGACTACTATGCTTGAAAGTATCTAAAGGGAGGGGCAGTGACTGAGGAGAAGTGTGTGTGTGTGTGTGTGTGTGTGTGTGTGTGTGTGTAAGGGTTGTAAAAAGAGAAGGTGTGAAGTGGGCTGTAGGTGCATCTGTGCATACATGGTCATATATGTTTTTGGAAAAGGAGACAGGGTTGCCAAGACCCATGGGCACCAGGAGGCATATGTATGTGGGAGAGAAATGGAAGCAATAAGGCGGGGAGTGATATGGAAAGGCCTGAGAACAGGCAGTGAGACAGCCATCCATAGATGGCCTGTGTGGTCTCTGCTATCACTGAGGGGACATGTACAAGGGTATAAGGCTAGAGAGGCAGGGGCAATGATGTAGACATAATTGGGAACATTAGTGATCAGGGGGGAGGGAGGGAGAATGATCAGGTCAGTGACAGACATGGAGGGAGTGGTCCCTGTGTACAGAGGTATCTTTATATGCATAGGGCAATGCAGTCACAAATTCCTTCTTGTAAGAGAACCAGGGGTTAAGGGATGGGCAGGCAGAGGTACATCCCTTCCTGAGGGAATTCTTTGAGTAACATAAAAGTTTGTAGTCCTGGGTTGATACTTTCCAGAATGCCAGGGGAGAGTTCTTTGCGTACCAGGGAGATGTGAGAGGCCAGAAACTGGATCTGTTTGGAAGAGCTCACCAGTGAAAGCTTTGCTTGCAAACACTGAATGTACTAGTGTAAGGATGGGGAAGGGATTTTTTGGGGGGGATTTAGTATAATACTGTGTGGAAGGTACTTAAATGATAAGACATAATAGATGGGGAGTGCCTCACATCATCCATTCCTAAGTGGAATATGGGGGACTGGGCCAAGGGGTGGTGGTGGTATTGTGAATGAGGAAAGGCTAGGGCATTGAAACCTTTCCCTCTCCCCTTTGCTGTTGCTTCCTCTGTATGTGTATATACATATGTGGGGATGCAGGGACATTAAGATTTCTATATGAGAAAGATTTGTGTATGAGAGGCAGAGAGTAAAATTGGAAACATTGAGTGGAGGGTTAGGTCTGTGTGCTTATGTATGTATATTAAGGTGTCTGTAGGGTGTGGGATATGCAGTGAAATAGCCCTTTCCTTAGAGAAGAGATGTTCTTTATGTATGCATCTGGGGGCAATAGGACCTTGCAGTGGGAAGGGAGAGCATGATACCTCTGAGAGGATATTCACCTTGAGGTAGTATGTGGGCCTGTATATGTATCTCATATGTATCTCTCAAGGCAAGACCACTAAGAAATGATGTGGCTCTCAGACATATTAGGGGGACATATGTATGTTGGATATCTAGGTTACTCAGATATACAGAGGTATCTGATTTTGAGGAGGAGATGCAATGGGAATTCTATTTGTGTAGGGACATGTTTGGGGAAATGGAAGAAGAGCAGAGGGGAATAAAAATGTCTGTTGTTGTGTACATGGTATGCAGGGGGTGGACTGTGGTGGGGGTGCTGCTTGTGAACACACAGAACAGCCATGAAGAGTGTATGGGGTACTATGGAAGAGATAGGGAGCACCAAGGTGGAGAAAACTCATGAGAAATGATGCATAGAGGAGTGGGGTTGGAGTTACACACAGAATCTGTGCTAAGTGGGGAAGTAAAGTGGGTAGAGGACAGGATAGGGGGGCTTGTGCACCCATCAGAGAACTAGCTCATCAGCCCTCTCTTGCCTCCTCCTTTTGTTCCACAGAAGATGTGCGATGGGACACTTTCCCCTTAGGTCGAATGCCAGGTCAGACTGAGGACCCAGCAGAGCTTATGCTGGAGAATTACGACACCATGTATCTTTTGGACCAGCCTGTGTTAGAGCAGCGGCTGGAACCCCCAGCATGCAAGATTGGGTGAGTGCCCATGGCAGCAGAATTTCTCACCCCTTTCTTTGCCTCCTGCAGGAGGGAGGAAGAGAGGGAGGGAAGAATGGGGTGGATGGGGGAGGTAACTGTCCCCAGTCAGGGTCTAAATGAATGAAATACAAGCTCTAGTCCCTGGCTGGGCCCTTGCCAAGACTCCCAGCCCCTATTGTGGAGGGCCAGTGAGGCAGCCCCACACAAAACTGGCTTGGCATCCCTCTCAGAAGTGTCTGGTTTGTGTGTGGATATGTGTGTGTGTGTGTTTGTATGTATGTGTGTGTCTGTATTTTGGGAAGGGTCCATAGCTTTCAACAGATTCTCTAAAAGGATCCACTACTCCTAAAAAATCAAAAACACCCGAGTGCTCTAATTCAGTTCTTCATGTTCCTGAGGTGAAAACTGAGGCCCAGAAAAGGGTAGGGATTTGAGCAAAGGTGCACAGAGTAATCAATAGGCCTCCATGCACTGTCCAGGCATCTTGGTAGCAAGGCCTATGCAGGGCTCCATGCTGTCCCTTGAAACTCACCTCTGGATCACAAGTGTAGGAGCCCTTGGGTCATCAGGTAGCCAGGAACCAAGCAACCCTTGCTGAGGGGTTCTGCTGGTAACACAAAGGAGCCCATCCAGAGGGCCTGTACATTCTGGAATGCGGGGCTTTTGTGACCAGGACAATCCTGTGAGTACAAGGCAGAGACCTCTGTGGGCCCCTGAAACAATCTGTCCCTGTGCCACATGCCCACTTCATAAGAGATAAGCNCCTTGCTGAGGGGTTCTGCTGGTAACACAAAGGAGCCCATCCAGAGGGCCTGTACATTCTGGAATGCGGGGCTTTTGTGACCAGGACAATCCTGTGAGTACAAGGCAGAGACCTCTGTGGGCCCCTGAAACAATCTGTCCCTGTGCCACATGCCCACTTCATAAGAGATAAGCCCCTCTTCCTCTATACATTCAGAGAGTGGGCTATGGAATGCAGGGACCCCAGCAGCATGCCAGGCCCAAGGCAGTGTTGTGGACTCTGTTGTAGGTCAGGGCAGCAGGCCTCTTGCAGAGGAGAGGAAGCAGTTGGGGAAGCCAGGTGCTCTGTAGTTGGAAATGGGTCCCATATGTCTTGCGAGAGAGACCTCCTCTCCATTGGGTAAGGCTGTCTTGATGAACATCAAGTTATCAAGGGTGAAGTGTGGGCATGTAGAGCTATTAAATCCAGAAGGAGGCCCGGTCCTACATCCCTTGTAGTAGGGAGAATTCTTTAGCTGGGCTGGCATACCCACTCCTGCTCCTTGTCTCAGCTCTACTCTGACTTGTCTGTGTGACCTTGAGCAAGTCCCTTCTCATCTCTGAGCCTCAGTTCTCTTGTCTGTGAGATGGTGAATGATGGGAGGGGATGAGGCTAGATCATCTCTAAGGGTTTTTCAGCTACATTAGTGTAACCATGGATCTGCCTAAGAGGAAGGATGATGGCTTTGCTCTTAACTTTCACCCTTATCTACCTGGAATGACTTGACCTGCAGGAAGAANTGGTGAATGATGGGAGGGGATGAGGCTAGATCATCTCTAAGGGTTTTTCAGCTACATTAGTGTAACCATGGATCTGCCTAAGAGGAAGGATGATGGCTTTGCTCTTAACTTTCACCCTTATCTACCTGGAATGACTTGACCTGCAGGAAGAAGGAGAAGCAAAGAGTATTCTAAGCAGGGCCAGGAAAAGGGAAGGCAGACTTCTCCCTAGGGTAATTTTGCAATCCTAGGATGGAAGCTGGGCCAAGCCCTGCAGCCTACACCTGGCCATGGGCCCCTTAATCAGCTATTGGAGTGGGAGGGATCCAGCCCACTGTCCTCTGTGCCCCCAAGATCTAGCACCTTAGAAGAAAGCCTTTTAAGGCAGCCACTTTCAATACCTCCCCAGGAGTGGGGTGGTGTGGTCTCCCTTTCCTACTTCAACCCAAATAGCTCTGCTTTAATCTGACTTATGTACTGGGATTCTAGATAAAATTTCATTTGAAAAGTTCTATTCCCTTACCTCTTCCTTCAACTGAGGGGAAGGCAGATCCACCCCCTGGGCCCATCTTGAAGTGGTTACTCAGATATATTCCAGTCTCTTTGTAAAGCCAGGCAAGAAGGGAGGTCCTTCCCATAGACACACACATCAAGCACCCTTAAACCCTCCAGAGCCTAAAACTGCCTCCTTCCCTGACTGACCACTCTTCTCCGCTCTCTCTGTAGCACCCTAGGCCTGAGCTGCAGCAGTGGCAGCAATGACAGTGGCAACTTGGACCAACTTCTCTGGAGCCAGGACGAGCTTCATATGCTCAAAACTGGCGTACAGCTCTTCTGATGACTGCCCTGGTATAGCTGTTCATTAAGTGTTAGTGGGCCAATAGCCTACCCTCCTTTGCTCCCCCAGTGTACCTACCTAATGCTCCAGAAAACAACCTGGGAGATAGCCTGCATCAGCCATATCAGCTCAGCTTTCCATAGTAGAATTTTGAATATATGTTGTTTTCTTTTATTTTGAAAAACAATAAACAGGCCACAGTTGTTTTGTGAGATCTGGGGTTGTGTGCTTCTCCCTTTATTCTGGGGGCTCCTGAGAAGGTGGGATCATAACAGCAGAAGTAGGTCTACTGCCCCTTTTAAGCCTTTTTCCTGANTTTGTGAGATCTGGGGTTGTGTGCTTCTCCCTTTATTCTGGGGGCTCCTGAGAAGGTGGGATCATAACAGCAGAAGTAGGTCTACTGCCCCTTTTAAGCCTTTTTCCTGACCCAAACCATTTTTACTCCCTTCACTTAGAAGCATCAGACCTTGGAAGAGACATTGGTCATAAAGCCCAGCCAGCAATCAGGGGAATCAGCTCAGAACCTCCCTGACAGCTGGAAGATCCAGGTCTTCCTGTTGCAACCCAGCATGCTTCTGACCCATTTCCCTGCCTTGCCTCACTGGGCACCAAACAACAGTTGAAAGCCAAAGAGAAATCTTCCTTTGTCACTTGTCTACTCCTTTGCCTTGAAAAGATAAAATGGACCTCCCTGTGGTGGGCACTGGAGCAGAGAAATGTCCTAGGGACTAACCCAGAGGTTTTCTGTGGTCACACAATTCCTTCAGACCCTCAATGCCTACCCTGTCAGCCCTGAGCGGTCAAGAGACAGGGATGAATAAATTATGTTCTCACCCCTCAGAGCCCTCTGCCCAGTGAAAAAGAACAAAATTCACCAATTATGATAACCTGATGCCTTTGTTAAATGTCTTAAGAAAGCCCTGGTGTACACGAGTTCTTTGTTTTTCTCAGNGCGGTCAAGAGACAGGGATGAATAAATTATGTTCTCACCCCTCAGAGCCCTCTGCCCAGTGAAAAAGAACAAAATTCACCAATTATGATAACCTGATGCCTTTGTTAAATGTCTTAAGAAAGCCCTGGTGTACACGAGTTCTTTGTTTTTCTCAGGTGATATTTCCAGGGTGGTGGTTGGATGAAGGTAAGATTGACTATAATACCCCCCACCCCATCTTAGGAGAGTGATAGCTGGCTGAAAGAGTGGGCACCTGAGAGGCCAGGTTGGGCCTGCACAAGGTGAAACAAGGGACAGAACCAGGCCATATTCCAGCCAAATGCTTGCTCCGTAAATGACTAAGACAAGCAATGATGAAGAGGAGAAGGGATATGCTATAAAATGCTAAGTAGGAATTGAATGGAAGTGTCCTGCCAGAGACTAGTCAAGGTTTTAAACTTGAGTTAGGACACTAGGGAGTTCACTAGAGGATATTCTGAATATCTTCGTGGGTATGTGTATGTAATCATTTTTCTAGAGCTAGTTCACAGATTTAATCAGATTACTGAAGGGATCCATGAGCCCAACAGCCCCAAAGGTTAAGATTTCCTGTGCTGTGTGGA
Organism: Neotragus pygmaeus; assembly: GCA_006410875.1. NCBI lineage: Eukaryota > Metazoa > Chordata > Mammalia > Artiodactyla > Bovidae > Neotragus > Neotragus pygmaeus. The sequence continues at coordinate 7,643 of SJYV01004604.1, forward strand.
CCCAACCATCAGGCATGGGCAGAGCAGTCTGCACAGGTTAATGCATGGGTAAGTTTTCCTCCAATGCTTCCCTCTCCTGTGAAATGCTAAGTCTTAGCAGACAAAAATGTCAGAAGAGAGCCCTCAAGGAGCATCTAGGCCACATCTTGTCAAGGGATTTGCAAATATATATTCTGGGACACAGCCTCAGCATCCGCTCTGTGGGAAGATGGCTGCTGCAAACCCTTGGTTCTTCTCCAGCGCTTCTCTAAAGCACCCTGGATTTTTAATGTGTATGTTTTGGTATCATATAAAATTTCTATTTTTTCAAAATGGGCTTTGATGCTAAAAAAATGTTTGGAAGTCTAGTCCCCTAATTTAATACATTGAGACATTAATTCAGAGAAAAAGGGGAGGGGTTTGCCCAAGGACACAGGTTAACAGTTTGGTGTAGATCTGAGTTTCTGGTAATATCAGTACCACCTGGGTAATTGTTGTTTAGTTGCTAAGTTGTGTCTGACTGCGACCCCATGGACTGCTGCACACCAGGCTTCTGGATCTCCCAGAGTTTGCTCAAACTCATGTCCATTGGGTTGGCAATGCCATCCAACCATCTCATCCTCTGTTGGCCCCTTCTGTCTTCAGTCTTTCCCAATATCAAGGTCTTTTTCAATGAGTTGGCTCTTTGCATCAGGTGGCCAAAGTATTGGAGCTTTAGCTTCAGCATCAGTCCTTCCAATGAATATTCAGGTTTGATTTCCTTAATGATTGACTGGTTTGATCTCCTTGCTGTCCAGGGACTCTCAAGAGTCTTTCCAATACCACAGTTCAAAATCACCAGTTCTTGGTGCTCAGCCTTCTTTATGGTCCAACTAGTATCCAAATATAATGGCTGGAAAAATCATAGCTTTGACTATATAGACCTTTATCAGCAGGTGGATGTCTCTGCTTTTTTAAAATTCTGTTTATGTTTGTCATAGCTTTTCTTCCAAGGAGCGAGTGTCTTTTAACTTAATGGCTGCATTCATTGTCCCCAGTGATTTTGGAGCCCAGGAAAATAAAGTCTGTCACTGTTTCCATAGTTTGCCCATCTATTTACCATGAAGTAATGGGACCAGATGCCATGATATTCATTTTTTGAATGTTGAGTTTTAAGCCAGTTTTATCCCTCTTCTCTTTCACATTCACTTTCTGCCATTAAGGCGGTATCTGCATATCTGAGATTGTTGATATTCCTCCTGGCAGTCAAGAAACCAGCTTGTGGTTGATTCATCCAGCCTGGCATTAATAGATAGCCATGATGTACTTCTTCCCAACTTGGAACAATTCCGTTGTTCCATGTCTAGTTCAAACTGTTGCTTCTTGACCTGCATATAGGTTTCTCAGGAGACAGGTTAGGTGGTCTGGTGTTCCCATCTCCTTAAGAATTGTGCACAGTTTGTTGTCATCCACACAGTCAAAACTTTAGTATAGTCAATTAAGCAGATCTTTTTCTGAAATTCTCTTGCTTTTTCTCTGATTCAACAGATGTTGGCAATTTGATCTCTGGTTGCTCTACATTTTCTAAATGCAGCTTGTATATCTGGAAGTTCTCAGTTCATGTAATGTTGAAGCCTAGCTTGAAGGATTTTGAGCATGACGTTGCTAGCATGTGAAATGAACTCAGTTGTACAGTAGTTTGGACATTCTTTGGCATTGCCCTTCTTTGAGATTGGAATGAAAGCTGACCTTTTACAGTCCTGTGGCCACTGCTGAGTTTTCCACATTTGCTGACATACTGAGTGCAATACTTTAACAGTATCATCTTTTATGGTTTGAAATAGCTCATCTGGAATTCCATCACCTCCACTAGCTTGGTTTGTAGTAATGCTTCCTAAGGCCCACTTGACTTCACACTCTAGGATGTCTAGCTCTTGATGAGTGACCACACCATCAAGGTTATCCAGGTCATTAAGATCTTTTTTGTACAGTTTTTATGTGTATTCTTGCCACCTCTTCTTAATGTCTTCTGCCTCTGTTAAGTCCTTGCCATTTCTGTCCTTTATTGTGCCATCTTTGCATGAAATGTTTCTTTGGTGTCTTCAGGTTTCTTAAAGAAGTCTCTAATCTTTCCCATTTTATTGTNTACAGTTCTTCCGTGTATTCTTGCCACCTCTTCTTAATATCTTCTGCTTCTGTTAGGTCCATACCATTTCTTTCCTTTATTGGGCCCATCTTTGCATGAAATGTTCCCTTGATATCTCTTAATTTTCTTGAAGAGATCTCTAATCTTTCCCATTTTATTGTTTTCCTCTATTTCTTTGCATTGTTCATTTAAGAAGGCCTTCTTATCTCTCTTTGCTATTCTTTGGAACTCTACAAAAAGTTGGATTATTTTTCCCTTTCTCCTTTGCCTTTCGAGTCTCTTCTTTTCTCAGCTATTTGTAAGGCCTCCTCAGACAACCATTTTGCCTTCTTGCATTTCTCTTTCTTTGAGATGGTTTTGGTCACTACCTCCTGTACAGTGTTACAAACCTCCATCCATAGTTATTCAAGCACTCTATCATATCTAATCCCTTGAATCTATTTGTCACTTCCACTGTATAATCATAAGGGATTTGATTTAGGTCATACCTGAATGGTCTATTGGTTTTCTGTACTTTCTTAAATTTATGTCTGAATTTTGCAATAAGAAGTACATAATCCGAGCTATGGTTGACTCCATGTCTCATTTTTTTCTGACTGTATAGAGCTTCTTCATCTTCGGCTGCAAAGAAAGAATCAATCTGATTTCAGTATTGACCATCTGGTGATGTCCATGTGTATAGTCATCTCTTGTGTTGTTGGAAGAAGTTGTTTGCTATGACCAGTGTGTTCTTTTGACAAAACTCTGTTAGCCTTTGCCCTGTTTCATTTTGTGCTGCAAGGCCAAACTTTCCTGTTACTCCAGGTATCTCTTGTCTTCCTACTTTGTATTCAAATCCCCTGTGATGAAAAATACATCTTTTTTTGGTGTTAGTACTTGTTAGACATACAAATTACTGAACCTCACTCCAGATGTACTTCAGAATGGTGGACAGGGGCCAGCAATCTGGTTTAACAAGCCCTTCAGATAATTCTGAAGCACACTAAAGTCTGAGTTGCTCTGGTGTAGAGGAAGAAGCTACCCAAAAATATAGGTTCCAAGCCTTGGAAGAAAAGACCTGTGATGAACCTAGACAGCAAATTAAAAAGCAGAGACATCACTTTGCTGACAAAGGTGCATATAGTCAAAGTTATGTTTTTTCAAGTAATCATGTATGAATGTGAGAGTTGGACCATAAAGAAGGCTGAGCACTGAAGAATTGCTGCCAACGCTGAATATTCTTTGGAAGGACTGATGCCAAAGCTCCAATACTTTGGCCATTCCAATACTCTGTTGCGAAGAGCTAACTCATTGGAAAAAACCCTGATGCTAGGAATGATTGAGGGCTGGATGAGAAGGTGGTGACAAAGGATGAGATGGTTGGATGGCATCNAGACAGGACTGATGCCAAAGCTCCAATACTTTGGCCATTCCAATACTCTGTTGCGAAGAGCTAACTCATTGGAAAAAACCCTGATGCTAGGAATGATTGAGGGCTGGATGAGAAGGTGGTGACAAAGGATGAGATGGTTGGATGGCATCACTGACTTGATGGACATGAATTTGAGCAAACTTTGGGAGATAATGAAGTACAAGGAAACCAGGTGTGCTGCAGTCCATGGGGTTGCAGAGTTGGACACGACTGAGCGACTGAACAACAACATACTCTACCACTTAATGAGAACAACCTTGGGCAAATCATGCCACAGTTTCTTCATTTGTTGAAGGAGGATATTTGCCTCATGGGCTTGTAAAGATAAAAAAGATCATAGATATGAAGTTTCTCTTAAAGCTTTCTATGTGTGATTTCTGTGGATTCATGCCAGGGTTGGTAGCCTTGAACTCAGGACTCAAGTCTTCATAAAACCCAGGAAAAAGTGCTCTTCTGTAGCCCTCAAAGACTGACCTAAAGATGAGAAGTAGGTTATTGAAGCCCATTTCTAATCCAAGTCCATGGAGAGTAAGAACCAAGGGTCGTCATTGGTTGGAGTCCTCCTGAAACCTGAGATTTCTGAAGCCAGGTTCATGGAAGAGCAGACACCACTGTGATAAAGGGCTCACTGTCTTGAGAGCAATGAGGCTTGGGGTTCTACTCATGGCCCTGTTCAGCCTCAATCAGATCTCTTCAGTTCTTGGTGCCTCAGTTCTCATACCTATACCTTGATGGAGTCCATGCAGCTGAGCACTCCCCACAGTCCCCACGTGACTTCTCTATGAACTATAGGGTTCTCTAGATTGCTTTTAGCTCTGATATTCTGGCTAAGGCTCAGCAGATGATGTCTCTGTGGACCTGAGGCTATGTGGACCTGTGGGGAAACAGTGGGTCGTTTTTTTTAAGTCTGACCCCTTATCCCTCCACCAAGTTCTAACCAACCAGTTGGAGGCCTGGTCCAGCCCAGCCCTGTTGGAAAAGCCAATTGATTTGCACTTATAGCTGTGTTAGTATAAAACAGTTAGCATATATTTACTGTGAGGGCTTCCCTGGTGGATCAGTGGTAAAGAATCTGCTTGCAAATACAAGAGATGCAGGTTCACTCCCTGGGTTGGGAAGATCCCCTGGAGAAGGAAATTGCACCGCACTTCAGTATTGTTGCCTGGAGAATCCCATGGACAGAGGAGCCTGGCAGGCTACAGTCCATGGGATCATAAAAGAGTCAGATATGACTTAGCGACTAAATAAATAAAAATGTTTACTGTGACAAAATTCAGATGAAATCATTTGGGGAGATCCCTCCTCTTATTGTTTATCTGAAAATGCAAATCCAAGGACATAAATCTAAATCTTTAGGAGCTGAGTGTGTATTTGTACATGTGGTATGGCTTGTTAGTGATATTTGTAAAGAGACAGAGCCATTAGTGGTTAGTAAACAAAAAGTTTATGCAGTAATTAAATGTAGTTACAGTTCATTGTTGTCAAGGATACAGCATTTTCCATCATGATTATAAGTGAAACAAATTAAAACCTCATGAAGTAGTCAGCACATTCATGCTAGTGAAAACATATTGCAAAACATTGCACATGCATTTCAGGTGCAGACAAAACTGGAAACAGGGTATGTTTTCTCTCACCTCTGGTTAGCTTTGTGCACTTTGTCATTAAGACTTACATTTATGTTTGGGTCAAACAAAGAACCCAAAGATATTTTATAAAAGCTTACAGCCATTATACAGTATCATTTAATCCCACAAATGGATAAAGCAAACTTCTATAGCTCAAAGATATGCAAACCAGGACTAAAAGTAGTCAATCTGCCTATGTATATAGCTAGATACAGTATGATAGATATGGAATATGCTGAGTCTTTTGGCATCAACTATTTAGACAAGCAAGTTCCCAAAATATACTGGTTTGATNTTAGGAAATAAATACATATGCTGCCTTAAAAAATATTTCCTGTATTGGGAGGAGCTTACAATTTTTTTGATTGCTGAACATAAACATGTTCCAGGTGAACTATATCTGAGAAGATTAATCTTGTGCTTCTCTGTACAGTGTGCAGCTAGTGGATATTGTGGTACCATTGATGGTTTTTGTAGGAAGGTGAACTATCTGGCACGAAGGCAGTAGAGTCATCTAAATTGTCACATACCCTGACTTAGACATGGGACAGATTTAGAAGGTCCAAGAAGTTGAAGGTATGAAATGGTGTTTTTCTGAAACAACAAGCACTTCACTCTCTGTGGACCTGCTGCTAAGCCGCTTCAGTCGTGTTTGACTCTGCGACCCCATATACGGCAGCCCACCAGGCTCCCCCATCNTAGAAGGTCCAAGAAGTTGAAGGTATGAAATGGTGTTTTTCTGAAACAACAAGCACTTCACTCTCTGTGGACCTGCTGCTAAGCCGCTTCAGTCGTGTTTGACTCTGCGACCCCATATACGGCAGCCCACCAGGCTCCCCCATCCCTGGGATTCTCCAGGCAAGAACACTGGAGTGGGTTGCCATTTCCTTCTCCAGTGCATGAAAGTGAAGTCACTCAGTCCTGTCCGACTCTTCACAACCCCATGGACTGCAGCCTACCAGGCTCCTCTGTCCATGGGATTTTCCAGGCAAGAGTACTGGAGTGGGTTGCCATTGCCTTCTCCACTCTTTGGACCTACCTGGCAAAAAATACTTTTACTCCTCAGTACACTGGGAGATAGAAAGATCAGAGGGTAGGAGATGAATGTGAACTGTGGTAAACTGAAAAGAAACACCGAGAGGAAGTTTTGATCACCAGGACAGAGACAGAAAGCCAGAAGGCAGCATGCAAGCCGTTATCAAACCACCAGAAATAACCCTGACTACAGTCTCACATTCGGAGTGTTTCACAGTAAGAAACATTTATAGGCAGTGTCACACCTTCTCATGAAGAAACAAAAGGCCAAGACCAGGCCTTCTCAACTTTCATGAAAAAAACTACCGTAGAAATTAGCAAGTTCCAGCTCAAGAAATAGTGAGCTGGTCATGGTTCAAAATGTTGCAATATACAATGGATTCAAAAAGGGGTTTATTTAGTGCAGCTGTTTAAAAAAACAAAAACAATAAACGCCTCTTCTAGAGGCATTTAGCTACAAAGATTCCCACCCTGAGCAAGATACAAGTTGCCCATATAATACTGTCAACTCAAAAAGTCCTGCCTTCCTTAGTAATCCATTTAAGAATTACCTAAGGTCAAGTGCAACCTCTGCATGCATTTGACGTATGTAACTGAGCCAGCTATTAGCAAAGAAGTAGTATCCCCTTTTGGAAGCTTTTTCCACTTAGAAAATCCCCTGATTTTGTTTCCTAAAGAAGTTCTGCTCCATCAATGATAGACCTTATTGCCCAAAGGTTAGATGGCAGGAGAAAGTGGATTACGTGATGGTGCACTGTCCTTCAATGCATTTCATCTTGTGATGTTGAATACTGCATAGGTCAGAAGTCCAAAGAGCATCCATTGGACCTCCCTTGAATACAGCTTTTTGTGTTTGTCATTTAATCTCTCCTGGGATTAAGGGAAGCAAATTCTGGTAGAAAATCCCTTGGTCCTGGTCCAACTCTTCTGTGCTTGTCTAGCACATGCAACTACTATGCTTGGAACTTGAGAGTATCAAGTTGGAACTATCCATCACCTTTTCTGCAGAAGAAGGCATCAATCTGATCCCTAATTTACTAATTTGAAGAGACTTAAAAGTGAAGAACTCTCAATAAACGTTGACAAGTAAAAAGTGCAAAGGAAATAGAGACAGTTTGCTCTGGTGCCTAAGAAAGCAATATTCAAATATTGAGAAGTAGTTTCACTTTCAAAACTAGTTGAAACTATGAAATATGATGTAAAATCATCAAGTCAGATTTGTGATGTATACAGCTGTAGACTAAGGACTATGCAAAGTCTGTCTTTTTATCACCACTATTCAAAAGGGTATATAGAGATACACATACACACCTCAAACTAAATACATACAGTCATACATGCAATACAATTGCTAACAATAGGTTTGAAATATAGCTCTAGAAACTTCAATGTGACCCTATATCTGAGTTAATAAAGGTATTGAATGGTCAGAAATCCATGCAATAAAGTATGTCTTTACTTTTAAATAGATTTAAATATTCTTATTAAAAATCCTAAATAGATTGATCCTGATACTCTTGCTCTCTAAATTAGATACGTCATTGATACTTCATAATATAGACTGTGTGACTAAGAAAACAGTTGGTAATGGAATCCCTTGGAGCCTCTTGCATTTAGGCCTTTCCCCTGGGTTTTGTCCTCCATTACCTGCATGGTGCAGTGCAAAAGGGTATAGGACTTGGAGTCAGAGGACTTGGGTGTGAGTCTTGACTTGGTCACTTGCTAGCAGTGTGACTTCAGCAAGTTACTTTTAAACTCACTGAGCTTCAGTTTCCTTGTCTAGAAAACAAGACATTAGTAAGACTTTCCTCACAGGGTTGTTATGCACTTCAATGACAGTTTGTAACTTGTAAAGTGTAACACAAAACTATTAGTTACTATTATCATAGTATTAGTGCATTATTGGTATTCATATTTATATAAAGAAATAAGTCCTATGTCATGTCAACGTGCAGCCCTAAGCTTAGAAACAATCAAGGCTGCTAGTTGCTGGGCATCTGCTGTGTGGGGATTCTTCTCCATCACTGAAAGAACAATGTTTGAAGGGAAAATATTGCAGAGGTTCTTGTATGTCTGATACTGGTGCTCTGGGATCATTTGCTCCCTGGAATCACTGCACATTCCAACCCAAGGATTCATCCAAAGCTGCTCCATCTTTTCAGGCACACTCCGTACCATGACTGGCTCATAGCATGGTTGCATGAGGCTGTTACTCAAGGGATAGGAGTGGTAGCCATAGGAGTCAGTTGCACAGGGCAGTGGGTCCCAGCTGGCATGCTGTTCCCGACACAGAGGAGGACGTCTTTGCCTCATGGGATTGTTCTCATATAGGCGAGAATCAGAAATGCTGTCCATCCGAGTCATCACCAGGGCACGTCCTGGCTGGGGGGTTGCCCCAGGATGGATATTGGGAGGCATGGGATAGTCTCCAGGACAACTGGAGCGTGCTCCAGTTGTTGGGTGCTGGGCATGCAGAACTAAGTGGGAGACTGATTGCTTGTGGGGGGCTTGCTTAGAGTCTTCTGGGCCATAGCTCTGCACTCGTGTTAAGGCTTCATGGTAACCATGAGGAAAAGGCTGAAGATGGTTCTGAGATGCTGAGCGATGCAGCTTCAAACTGCCTTCAGGATGAGTATCAGCTACAGCCAAGTACAGGTTGTTGTAAGAGGAATAGTTGTCGTTCCTGGTATGGCTCATACGATTGTCAGGACAGAGGTTGGGATTCCGGACATACAACCCCCGGTCTGCTTCAGCCATGTAGTACTCTCGATTATGCATGCTGTTGATGTTCACTTTGGAGAAGTCGCCTAACACTGAATAGTAGCTGTGGTCCCCTAAGGGCTCAAACTTTGGGTATTGCTCAGCATAGCTAATAGGGGTCCCGTGGCTATTGGTAACCAGGATGGGTGGGTACTGCATGCTGGTCATGTGCTCCAATGAGGACTTCTGGTGGGAGAAATGAGAGGATCCTGGTACTGGGCTGCTGGCTGAACGGGTGTTGAGGGCACCCACTGCATGGCTTTTGGGGGGTGGGATTGTGGGGACACTTAAAGCAGTCACAAGTGAGGGGACAGAGCTGGCCTCAGGCTTACGGGCAATGGACAGCCATTCCTCAGGCTCCACAGCCACGGACCGGATGCTGGGATCCGATTGACGCTTGGGGGTCACGCGTTTGACTTCTGAGGTTATATCACCTTTGGCACTAGACAGCCCTGTGCCACACTTGGCCAGGGTGCCTTCACTCATGGTTTTTATTGTGGACAGTTTGGCACTGATGCGGAGCTCATCAGCCACCGAACGCTGCGGTTGGTTGGCCCGCTCCGGATGGTAGTATTTGCACTTGTGGCCGTAGGTGCATTTTTTGCCTGAAAAATAATGCCCTGAGGTAAGACTCTCTCTCACAGTGGTGCAACTCTCTGTGCCAGAGGCTGTTTTAACAATCTGGTCACTCAGGTTAGAGTTTTACTTTATTAACTGTTCTTAAAGATGGGAGACAGACAACACCATGGTGGCATCACACACTGTGAGTGGAGAGGAAAGAAGTGGAAACCTAGGGAGGAAACTACAGTGTGAAAGGTAAGAGTTGTCACTGAACAGTCTTCATTTTCCTGAAATTCAGAACTTTGTCTACGCATAACCTGCATGCTGAGGCAGTGTAGAGCAGTAGCAGGCAGAGTGGTTCAGTGCAAAGAGCATTGGCCTGGAGGCTGGTCAGATCTGAGCTTTAATTCCAGCTATGTCACTGACTAGCCATGTGACCTTGGTAAGTGATTTTTAATTTTTGTGCCTCATTTTCCTATTCTGTAAACAAGGTTCATAATAATGTCTTTATTACAAGGTCATTGTGAGGATTAAATAAAGATAGTGAACATGAAATATTATATGATATGAATAAATGATAGTTGAGAACAAACACCTAGATGTCTTATAAGTAAATGATTATTCAAAAACAGTGAACATTCAAATTTGCCTCAGACCAGGCAGCACATGTCTTACTGTTAGGCTCACAGACTTTTGTGTCACAGGGACTTGTATAAGATCATGAAAGCACTCTAGAAAGCTATATTTATTTATTTACTTTATTTTATTTTGAATTAATTTATTTTAATTGGAGGCTAATTACAATATTGTAGTGGTTTTTGCCATACATTGACATGAATCAGCCATGGGTGTAGAAAACTATATTTAAAATAGGAAATGAAGATAAAGTTTGGAAGCAAACTGGAAAATGCAGAGTGGAAGAAAAGGGTAATATTGAAAGAGGGCGCAGTCACCTGCCTGAAAGACACATCCTTCTTGGGGCCAAATGTAGTTTGTCATTGCCCTTTCTTCCACAGATCAAGTAAGTTTCTGCACTTCCCTGCCCCCAACAACACTACTCAGGACAAAGACAGTTAGAAGACAAAAATCATTTTAACTAGTGACAATTATTCTTTCCTTCAATTCTAGTTACCTGTTTCTCAGGAAATTTCTAAGATGGTTCTTTAAATGCCTAATTGAAAATATATGAAGACACAGACTTTAACTCACAGAGTGGACAGGCCAGTATTTTCCCTTTGAAAGGGAAACCTTGAAGAAAAAAGTATTCAGACTTCTTCAGTTTTGCATATAGGTACTCACCATAAGGACATGGTTGCTTCTTGTGTTCAGGAACAACGGGTCTCTTTCTTAAGAAGTTTTCAAGGCTTGGGCCATGACGTCCTAAAGGATCATCTGGAGGCATAAACCTGAAAGTAAGCAAGCAAGAGGTAAACTATCCCTTATCAGGAGTTCAGGCCTTCATTACGTTTCTCATACTATTGTCATAGCCTTCTAATAGTCCTTTGTGCCTTAAGTTTATATTCTGCTAAGTCAGCAGTTCTTCCCTCTGTTTCCATTTGAACACAAGAAAGGAATGATTTTTCCCATACATCATTCTTCTGTGGATTATAAGTTCCAATCACACTGACATGTCTGCCAGTTCCCCTAACTTGCAACCCACTTTCACATCTTTATAGTTTTATTCATGATGTTCTCTTTACCTATAATGCCCAGAAGCCCTCTTTCCTCTCTCTGTAAACTTCATCTCAAATATTATTTCCTCTGTGAGACTTTTTCATATCATTTCACATAGACAAAGCAATTTACAAAATTCTAACCATAGAGTTTATCCCAATACTTTGTGGGAATCTCTTCTCTAAGTACACTTTGAGCTTCTTAAGGGTGAGTCTTGTTATTTATTCAGCCTTTTATTCCCATGGCGACCAGCATAATGCACAATATACAGTAAGTGTTCAGTAAATGTTTATTGAAATGAAATTAAATCTGCCCTTAGTGATAATTTGGATTTAGGCTATTCAGAACCTATAGGAAAGAAACGTACTTATCATTCACAAAAGAATACATCAGCAAGCGCTCCTCTATAAACTTCTTCCATTCTGGCTTTTCAACTTGAAGGTCTCGGTAGTTATCATTGGATACAATGATGCCATCAGAATCAAAAGCCAGTTTGACTATGAACCGGTCATCATAGCAAACAACTCTTCTGCCCTGGACCCTTCGGGATGGTGTGAAGACAAGAATCTTTTCCTTCTCCAGTTTACGTAGGATATCTTGATCTGTTGAAATATGGATTATATGCCACAGAATATAAATCATCTTTGGAAATCAACAGCATTATTCCCATATTAAAAAATATAAAAGTTGATACTAGCTTAATATATCATTTGCTCTTAGAATAAAGCCACTATTCCTGGTTATGGCACCATTTTGGACTTGATTTTAGCCAAATTGCTTTCCCCTTTCCACTTCAGTTTTCTTTCTGATAAAACAAAGGAAATAGATTAAATTACATCTAAGTTTTTTAAAACTAGCGTGAACAGTAAGAAATAACATTGATATCCTAACATTTTTGAGGCTTATTTTGCCCTTTGGCTGCAGCACCAGGTTTTGGTTGCTGAAGAAACCAGGGAAGTATGATGAGGATGTGTATGGAAGGAGGAAAGCAATGTATCTTTCTTAGAGACAAACATTTTTACCTTCTGCCTGAAGGAAAGCCACGACTAAGGAAAAATATTTAGTGGTAGCATATGAGTACTGACCCCCTTTACTTTAAGCCTCTTAATTAATGAAGAAAGAAGTTTGAGTAGGGCCAGGATCCACTCTTGGAGAAGATAATGGCAACCCACTGCAGTACTCTTGCCTGGAAAGTCCCATGGATGGAGGAGCCTGGTGGGTGGCAGTCCATGGGGTTGTTGAGAGTCGGACATGACTGAGTGACTTCACTTTCACTTTTCACTTTCATGCATTGGAGAAGGAAATGGCAACCCACTCCAGTGTTCTTGCCTGGAGAATCCCAGGGACGGCGGAGCCTGGTGGGCTGCCGTCTATGGGGTTGCACAGAGCTGGACACGACTGACTTGACTTAGCAGCAGCTTAGCAGCAGGATCCACTCTCAGACTGAGGCTGGGAGCCTGTCCAGCAGTTGGCAGACAACCCCATGACACTGAACCTTCTCATTTTGTAAATAAGGCAAGACCTGATACTCAGAGAATTGGGGTATTGATGCTCTCAAATGCTGTTAAGAGCTAGCTTTATATACTATTATAAGTGAATGTAGTGATCCTCCTGCCAATAGGGCCACATCATAACTTTTGTGGACTTTAGGCACTTTTGCCTTCATGGGTCTTTTCTTCCATAAAGAAATGTTAGGTTTATACTTTACAACTATGTTGGTATAAATACAAATAATCCAGTTAGGTACATTATTATATATTTATTGTTATATTCAATTTTCCCCTCTGACGTTAAAAAGCTAATAAAATTAAACCATTTACACGGGATCCTAAAAGTATATATTATGAACCCTAGGCACTCAGCCTACTGTGCTTCATGGATAAATTAGCTTTGAATGCTGTGGTACTTTTCTCTTTTTCTATTCTAACCCCTAATTTGCAAATCCCACAATAACTTATCTGCTACAGGATGAGATCCATTGTCTATGGTGATTTCTATAGCATTTTGGAAAACTCAAGTCATGTTTATAATCAAATTCATCCCCCTTTTTGTCTGAAGCTTATGGTCAAATAGAAACAAACATTCTTTTTTTCAACTGTGTGCTTTATTTTTTGCTTGAAATTGAAGTCTCTATTTAACTGCTCTGTGCCACAGCACAACAGATTATTTGGATCAGGAGAAATCTGCTGTAAAATACACTAGGTGAGGCAGATTAAGAGGCACAAAATTCCAGGAATAAAATGAAAAGTTACAGGGATGTGAATATAGTCAATAATATGAAAACTTTGCAGCATGACAGATGGTGACTGGTCTTATTGTGGTGATCACTTAGTAATGTGCAAAAATANCCAATTTTCTACACAATGATGAAAAGTCCCTTCCTCCACTGACAGCCATATCCCATGCATATTTGGGAAGGCAGAAATATCTAGGCTGATTTTATCATACTGAAGAGGGGAAAGAATCATCAAAGTTCAACCTCTCCATCATCAGACGACCTCAGAGTCTCCCCAGTATGAAATTCCGAATGTCTGGGTCCAGGCATGCTCATGCGTAAAAGGGAAACTGGTGATTGGAAACGTACATTGTTTTTATTGAACAAGAACTTGCTTGCTGGGGTATAATTACATGACAAAGGTTCCTTTTTCATTTTTTTATAGGGACGCATTTTGCCGTTAGCTCGGAGTACGGCATGATATGTTTTATGGCCAGGGATTTTTTCCACTGTGTAATATTCCTCTCAGTGGTTTCTTTAAAGTCAAAATGACACCAAAACGGACAGCAGTTTGTCTTCTCACCCTAGCCCCGCCCCAGAGCTGTAGTACTTGTGTCTGAACAAACATCTCTTTGAGCAATGGAATACAAAAAAAAAAACTATAAAGGACTAAAAATAACTGCATGCATGCCCAGTTGGTGCAAATTACGAACAAGATACAAAAAGAGCAAAAACCCCCCTGCACACAGCATCACCAAGGGGGTGGGCAGACGACCCAAGCCACCCCTCCAGCAGACCCTTGGACCCGTCCCTACCTTCACCCCATTTGAGGGACCAGTTCACCCCTGCCTCAAGGAGCCAGCAAGGACATTTGTTACTTGCTTTTGCTCCTTCGTGTGGCAGCATGAGTCCCAATAATTCAGCCTCACCTGAATTCCTCGTCTGGCCTCTTCTCAATTTCTATTGATTTAAAGAGTCCGAGAACCTAGGTCAGTCATGACCTTACACATTTCACTTCAGTGGAATGGGTCACCCTTAGTGATTCGCGTTAGGTATCACAGTCCCATTCTACAACTTTCACGGCACAAAATGTAGGACTAATCAGGATGGGAAAATATCTCAACAGGTTGAAATAAATAACAAGTCCTCTACCTATGACCTCGGAGCAGGCACTGGCGACCCACTCCAGCACTCTTGCCTGGAAACTCCCATGGATGGAAGAGCCTGGTAGGCTGCAGTCCATGGGATTGCTAAGAGTTGGACACGACTGAGCCACTTCACTTTCACGCATTGGAGAAGGAAATGGCAACCCACTCCAGTGTTCTTGCCTGGAGAATCCCGGGGACAGAGGAGCCTGGTGGGCTGCCATGTGAGGGGTCGCACAGAATCGGACACGACTGACGTCACTTAGCAGCAGCAGCAGCTACCTATGACGTAAGAAAAGGCACCAAAATATCCTGTCCCATCATTCCAAGATACAACCAAGAGTACTCAAAAGGAGACAAGACCCTGCGGACCAGGCTTTGGCCCTGCCCTGCTGCGTGTCACTCACCCACACATCCACCCACCGTGACGGCCCCAACACCCACTGTGAGCTCTTTTTGGGAGTCTGACAGACCCTCTCCAACTTCCCCACTCCACCACCCCCACATCTCCTCTATCCAGACCAGGGGTCCCTTGCAGACTTGAGTCCATCACAAGCCAGTAGCACCCCTACCTGGCCCCAGTGCCCCCCACCCCCTACCCACTTAGGCAGGTACCTTTCTCCCAGTATCTCAGGACTGGCCACTGCCCACCTCCCCTGACACTGTGGCCAAGGGAGGGTGAAAACTATAGATTATTCATCTTTGACTCTGAGCACCTAGCACAATGTGGCATGAAACCATGCTTAATAAATGTTTGTTGAATGAACGGGTGAATATGACTTAAGGGGCTTTGGTAAATGCCACATGAGCACTTCCCTGGTGGTCCAGTGGCGAAGACTCTGAGCTTCCAATTTAAGGGGGGGCCCAGGTTCAATCCCTGCTCAGAGAATTAGATCCCATGTGCCACACACAATTCCAAGAGTTCACATGCCACAACTAAAAAGATCCTACGTGCCGCAACTAAGACCCAGTGCAGCCAAATAAATTAAAAAGATATTTAAAAAAGAAAAAAAGATGTAAACGCCACATGAATTTCTTGTGTCATATGACTGCCCCCAAACTGCTAATACTAAAGGCTTAATACTGTAGAGCTGAGGTTTTTGACACTCCACTGGGGTGCATTGACAGCTTTAATTTCTCTCATTTGTTTAGGATAAAGAAAATCTACAGAAAATCATAATGTAAATATTAATGGAGATTAACTTCTTTTTATTTGTAGATTCGAACCAATGTGACTAGTCCCTATGTTTACTGTGCAGACTGCCACTTAAGAATGCCTTTACCTGGCCAGCCGGACTGTGAATTGCGGTCACGGGTAGCATATTTTGACGCACTGCAGCTTACAGGTGCCTAGCGATATGGATTTACTGATCATATGACCTAGTTTTAGCTTAACTCCCAAATGAGCCATCGGGCTTAAAAAGATTCCTGCGAAGAAACCATGTGTTAAAAATAATACTCATAATATGAGCACGCTGGAACAAGATGGAGGCTGAGCAGATGTTTCTTCTAGTATGAGCTCTTTGTCAGCCACATCATGTGGCAAAGACAGCCATAATCTAATCAGATCTGAGTTGAAGTCGGCCCTCAAGTTGAAATTATCAAGAGACAATCTGAAACATGAGTTTCCAATCACTGCCGTCTTAATGACAAGCCTGGCCTTGAGTGTCTATGGTTGGGACTATCTGGTGACCATCAGAAGCCTCCAGAACAGAGGTCTTTAACCATAAATAAATACTTCGGATTACAAAGGAAACCAATGAGACTGGAATCATTATCAAATTATTAAAACAAATTTGTGCTATAGATATGTACATATATATACAGGCTTCTTTAGTAAATCATTAAGTAACAAGATCCGTGGCAGATCTAATGACTCTCATCATTTCACAGTGTTGATGAGCATATGTGATATCTTAAGATATGTGCTAATACTACTGAGATTTGTTGCCTACGTATATAAT
The DNA here is from genome assembly GCA_006410875.1 of Neotragus pygmaeus. Taxonomy (NCBI): domain Eukaryota; kingdom Metazoa; phylum Chordata; class Mammalia; order Artiodactyla; family Bovidae; genus Neotragus; species Neotragus pygmaeus. The sequence goes on from SJYV01004604.1 coordinate 24,140, forward strand.
TGAAGGAAATGCTAAATTGCAGTCAGAGGCTAGTAAAAATGGAATGTCATTTCTTTCCCATCCAATTCACCAACCCCGTGAATTCTATCCTTGAACCTGAGGTCAAGAGCTGCAGTCTAGAGCAAATTAAAGGCTATTGGCCCCATCTCGCACAACCTCGTTACCAGGTGTTCTGTTAACAACCATTGAAAGAAAAAAATCATAGCCAGCCTCCAACTGAATCAGAAATCACACATCAAAACGTTTATTACAAGCAGGCACCAAAACCAGTTATGCAATCTGCTCTTGTAACTCAGTGAAGTTCCATGTCTCTGACCTGAAGCACACCAACAAAAACCTTGGTGAAAAGATACGCTGAATAGAGAAATTACAATATTTAAGTGGCAGGATTCAACTAACCCTTGGTTACAACAGGCACACTGTCCTCTTTTAAAGGTGGCAGGCCACAGGAGTAAACGGAGTCTGTGGTCTGGGAGGCCACATCCCAGGGTCTTCCCCCCAGGGCCTCTCAGATTCACAGATCCCATTCAGCAGCAGCAGAGGTCCTAGTGCAATATTTCTAGCCAATCCCCATATCTTGCCTTTTCCTTTGAAGTACAGTGTTGATTTACAATGTTGTGTTAGTTTCAGGTGTACAGCACAGTGAATATGTATATATATTTTTTTCTTTTTTCCCTTATTACAAACACTGAGTAGAGTTCCCTGTGCTATACAGTAGGTCCCTGTTGGTTATCTATTTTATTTACAGTAGTGTAGCCAATCCCCTGGAGAAGGCAATGGCCCTCCACTCCAGTACTCTTGCCTGGAAAATCCCATGGACGGAGGAGCCTGGTGGGCTGCAGTCCATGGGGTCATGAAGAGTCGAACACGGCTGAACGACTTCACTTTCACTTTTCACTTTCATGCATTGGAGAAGGAAATGGCAACCCACTCCAGTGCTCTTACCTGGAGAATCCCAGGGACGGGGGAGCCTGATGGGTTGTCGTCTATGGGGTCACACTGAGTCGGACATGACTGAAGCAACTTCGCAGCAGCAGCAGCAGCCAATCCTCAAGTCTTGAAAACCACTTATTTTGTCAATAAAAATTTACTTCCAACATTTAAAAATGCTCATTGGTGGACCCTCTTGTATAGATCTAGATAGCCAATGTGCTTGTAATGGGTATTGTTGGAGTGTGGATTTCTGATGCAGGTTTTTCAAATGCTAAGTAGCCATCCCTGATAGTACCCCTCATTAGTGTCTTTCAGATGTAAGGCCACCTCTTCTACAGTACAGATTAAAAACAAGCTATCTATACTGAAGTACTGTGTTCTGGACTAAACTGTGCCCCCCCTCCCCAAATTTGTAGGTTGAAACACACAATGTGACTGTATTTAGAGATAAGGCCTTGAGGGAGATAATCGAAGTTAGAGGTTGTAAGGGTGGGACCTTAATCCTATAGGACTGGTGTCCTCATGAGGAAAGGAAAGTTTAGACACACACACAGAGAAAGGGGAATACATGTGAAGACACAGGGAGAATGCCATGTGAAGACAATTTCTGACTATTTATTACATTTCTTGATTCCTGGAGGTCAGGAATTCAGAACACAGTGGGCACAGCTTGGCTCTGCTCCATGATGTCTGGGACTTTGGCTAAAAGATGTGAAGTGAGGGGCCTGGAAGATACACTTCCACGGTGGAGCAGTATCATGGCCGGCAAGGTGGTGGCAGGCTAGTTGACGTCTCACCATGTGAACCTCCCCACAATGATTCTTTAATGTTCTTACAGCATGGCAGCTAGTGTCCCCCAGAGCAAGCTACACAAGAAAGCAAAGCGAAAGCTGCAATGTCCAGCATAGTGATTACAGATGACAATACTGTACGATAAGTTTCAAAGTTGCTAAGAGACTAGATCTTAAGTGATTCCACCATAAAAAAATTAAATGATACGGCTTCCCTGGCAGCTCAGTGGTGAAGAGTCCATCTGCCAATATAAGCGGACATGGGTTCAATCCCTGATTCAGGTGGCTCCTTCAAGCCACAGAGCAAATGAGCCCGGATGCCACAACTAATGAAGCCCTTGCACCCCAGAAGCCTTGCTCCACAATGAGAGAAGCCACTGCAACGAGCAGCCTGACCACCTCGACTAGAGAGTAATCTCTGCTTGCTGCGACTGGTGAAAGCCCACTCAACGGCAACGAAGGCCAAGCACAGACGAAAATAAACAACTAAAATTATTGAAAAAGTGAAATGATAGTTATGGAATATGATAGAGGTGTTAGCTAATGCTATGATGGCAATCATATTGCAATATATAAATGTACTGTTGGCCAAAAAGTTCATTAAGCCCAATGAACCTTTTGAACAACCCAACATAAAACCAACATGTTGTACGCCTTAAACTTACACAGTGTTACATGTCGATTATTTCTCAATATAAATGAATTCTTTTTTCTCCTTTGGCCACATCACATGGCTCGCAGGATCTTATTTTCCCAACCAAGGATTGAACCTGGACCACAGCAGTGAAAGCCCTGAATCCACCAGGGAATTCCTAAATGAACTGCTTTTTAAAAGAAAGTTGCAATGCCTTCTATAAACAACCTCAAAAGACACATGCCAGCACATCCACAGAAGTCTACTGATCATAGTAGATTCCTAGCAGATTCACCCTGATTCAGTGTAGCAGGGGATTGTGCAAGGACAGGAATATTAGGTGTGGCTCACTGGGCCCATCTTGGAGACTGGCTACCACATCCCCCATCATCTCTACATGTGGATAATGATGCATACTAATGACGAGGAAAGTAGGTCAGATATGGCTTCCCTATTCATGGTTTTTGAGAAAGATGCTAGTCAAGAAACACGATTTTAAAAGATTCAGGATATCTTCCCTTCTCATATTCCTCCACTGGGGATCTGGCCTCATCATCATAACCATAATTACGATCATCATCTTTGTCACTGTTATCAGTTACTGAGCATTTAACTATGTGCCAGGCACTGTGTTAGGTGTTCTACAAACATGATCTCCTTTAGTCTTGTCTGCTGATCTCCTTTAGTTTTGTCTAAAATCTTGGAAAAGAAGGTATGATTGGCCCCACTTTACAAATGAAGAAAAGTGAGATTCAAAAGGTTAAGAAACTTCACACCTAGCTAGCCATGGAACCAGAATTTGAATACGGGGCTCTCTTGGTCTCTGTTTTCTGTCACACTGCCTCCCTGTCTGTATTAATCGGAGAAACAGAACCAAGAGGGTGTGTGTGTGTGTGTGTGTGTGTGTGTGTGTGTGTAGAGAGAGAGAGAGAGAGAGAGATTTAAAGGAATTGGCTCACATGATTAAGGAGACTGACAAAGGCCCAAGATCTTTAATCACCAAGCTGGAGACTCACAACAGCCAATGGTATAGTTCCAGTCTGAATGCCTTCAGGTTCAAAATCCAGGGAGAGCCAGTGTTTCACTCTGAGTTAAAAAACAGGAAAAAACAGATGTCCCAGCTGGAAGGCAGTCAGATAGGAGGAGTTTTCCCTTACCCCCAGGACGGTCAGCTTTTTGTTCTATTAGAACCTTCAACTGATTGGATAAGGCCCATCCACATTAGAGAGGGCAATCTGCTTTATGCCAGTCTATTGATTCAAATGTTAATCTCATCCAAAAACACTCAAAGATATACCCCAAATAATGTTTGCCCAAATATCTGGGTCCCCATGGCCCAGTCAAGGTCACACCTGCAATTAGCTTTCACACTGTCCTCCATGAACTCAACCTGTTTATCCTTGGACATTCTTAGCTTGTGGGACCATTTTTGCTCTTGCTTGGCCTAAATCTTATGCTTTAAAGAGTCCTGCCCTCACCCATACATAATTCATGTATTTTCATAATGTTATTGAAAATTTCTCCTCTTGATAATATCTCCTCTTACATTCAGTTCAGTTCAGTCACTCAGTTTTGTCCGACTCTTTGCGACCCCATGAATCGCAGCACGCCAGGCCTCCCTGTTCATCACCATCTCCAGGAGTTCACTCAGACTCACGTCTATCGAGTTCGTGATGCCATCCAGCCATCTCATCCTCTGTCTTCCCCTTCTCCTCCTGCCCCCAATCCCTCCCAGCATCAGGGTCTTTTCCTATGAGTCAACTCTTCGCATGAGGTGGCCAAAGTTCTGGAGTTTCAGCTTTAGCATCATTCCTTCCAAAGAAATCCCAGGGCTGATCTCCTTCAGAATGGACTGGTTGGATCTCCTTGCAGTCCAAGGGACNTGTCCGTGATCTGTGTCAGATTCGTGTCTGAAAACCTCAAAGCTCTTCAAACAATGCTTTGCATGCAGTAAATGTTGGACAAATACATGAATGAATTAGTGTTGCCCCCATCTGAATAAGAATGACCAACACGACTTTCCTGAAAAAGGAAACTTCGACATTATTTATGTGTTTATCTGTGTGTTTGTCAATTTATACCTGCCTTCCAAAGAAAGTATTTACTGTGATTTATTGAATCTGTGAAGAAATTGTCCAATTCTCCAAACCACACTGGAATTGGGAACAAAACCTAGAATTCTGAGTTCAAGTCCTTTAAGTTTTATGTGATAAAACTGCCCTGCTTTGAGGAGGAAAAAAGAACAGAATACCAGTGAACGTGGTCTAAGAAATGGAGACCTCCCCAGGAATTCCGTAGAAACTCATGGCGGAAGGCACAGGCACCCTTGTCCTTGGCAAGGGCACAAGGGAGGGAGTGGTATCCCTGGAATGCCATCCGTGCCAGGCTCCCCAGTCCTCCCTTCTCCCCGGTTGACCGTAGGGTCCGCCTGCGTATTTTTCTGCCACATAATGCTGGTCATCTGCTCTCTCTGCTGCTTTCTAGTATGTTCTTTCTGTCAAACTAGAATAAACTGTCACTTAAAAAGAAGCAGCCCAAGATAACATCAAAGCAATACCCTGAAACCCAGCGGCCGAGGCTCGAAGTGATCCATGCCAGCACCCTACTGCCTCCACTGTGGGCTGGGCAGGGCCAGGGGTAGACAAAGCGTGGAAGACAGAGGATTTCTGTGTCCCGAGGGGCCACTGCAAAAACTCCATCGGATAATATGCAGCCCTAAGGGGTCTCCCACGCCAGTGGTCTGGGGGAGATGCCATGTGAAAGCTCTGCATGGATCTTTTGGGTTCAGACATTTTGAGAAACTAGAAATGAAAAGCTAGGCTAGCTGGGAGTTCCACACACAGAGCCCAGGAAGGTCATAATGAAGGTATTTTAGCAACACTGAAAGCTTCAAAACGTTGAATGGACACAATACGCTCGCCTTTAGGGAAGTGGTGAGGTATACAGGTCCTGTGTCTGACTGCCTCCACTTAGAATCCCACTTGTAGCTAACTGGGAGCCATGACATGTGCCTCTGCTGTTCCGACCTGTTTTCCCATCTGTAAAATAGGAGTAAAGACTGACCTCATAGAATTTTGTAAGGATTCAATAACCTAACACAAATATAGGACCTTTAATAAAGCTCGACAGGCTAATTAAAACATACTTTGGGGAGGATGAAAATGTTTCAGCTCATTATGCAGCATTAGTCATTTCAAGTTGATCTAAAGCTCTGGATGAGACATAGAGGTTGAGGGCATAGACTCTGGGTGTGAATTCTGGCTCTGCTGCTGCTGCTGCTAAGTCGCTTCAGTCGTGTCCGACTCTGTGTGACCCCAGAGACGGCAGCCCATTGGGCTCCCCCGTCCCTGGGATTCTCCAGGCAAGAACACTGGAGTGGGTTGCCATTTCCCTCTCCAATGCATGAAAGTGAAAAGTGAAAGGGAAGTCGCTCAGTCGTGTCCAACTCCTAGCACCGATGAAATCTGGGTCTCAATTTTCCCATCTGTAAATTGAGGATAATGACAGTATATACTATCATTGGTATGAGGATTGAAAATTTTAGTACATATAAAGCATGTAGAGGAGTATCTGACACAAAACAAGTTGGATATGTGATTATTTTTGTTGATCAATAGAAATAGAAAAGGGGACTACTTTTTACTTAATAATTGTTTTGTTGACAAACCCTTCCAAACTTAGGATTCAAGCAGAAAAATGATAAAAAATAATAATAACCTGCCTTAGAGGTGATCGGTTAATATGAACACAACTGCGGGGGGAAAAAGGGAAAGCGTCTCACTCATTTCATTTTAAAAGTTGTCTTGGCCCGGGGAAAAGGTGTGGTTTCAGCAGTAATCTGCGGAAAGGGGAGATCTGGTTACATGAATCCGAGCAGATGGATTGTGTGTCTACTTCCTCTCCCAGCCCTGAACAGGCAATCCCCAAACCACCAGGGCTTGAGTTACAGGGATCCTTCATAAGGCGCTTGGAATGTGGAACACATATTCTCATAGGAATAACAGCACACGTAGTTGTACAGTTTCCAGGACAGCCCACGGCACGCTCATAATATTAAAAGTGAGTTCAGGAGCACGGTGCAGAGTGACGGGCTCTAACCTGAGTTCTGCCCCAGCCGCATGGCCACAGACAAGCCGGTGCAGCGCTCGGAACCGCAGCTGAGAACGTCTCTCCGCCTGCTCGCCAGCGAAGACCACGTCAGGCTGGACGCCTGAGGGCTGCGGGCTCTGAGAATCCCGCATGACAGTGCCCTTCATCCTGAAGGAAAATGTAGTAAACATTCCTTGGAACTAAATATGCTCCAAATAGGAGACCCAAATCCAGGTCAACAGAATATATGATTTTCTCTCTTAGCAACTTAATTGGGACGTAGATGATTTTTTTTTAAATTATGATAAAAATACATAAATATGTATGTAAAGTTTACCACAGTAAAATAGACTTTACATAAAATTACCATTTTAAAGTACAGAATCCAGTAGCGTTAGGTATAGTCACAATGTTAGGCCACCATCACCACTCTCTAATCCCATAACTCTTTCATCACCCAGAAGGACATCCTGGGCCCACGAGCAGTTACTCCCCTCTCCCTGTCCCCACAGTCCCTGGCAACTGCTAATCGACTCTGTTCTATGGATTTACCTATTCTGGATATTTCATATAAATAGAATCACACAATACATGTCCTGCTGTGTCTGACTTCTTTTACTTAGCATAGTGTTTTAAAGGATCATCCATGTTACAGCATGCATCAGAACTTCATTCCTTTTCATGGCTGAATAATGTTCTAACGTATGGATATACCACAATTTGTTTATTCATTTATCTGTGGGATGGACATTTGTGTTATTTTCACCATATAGCTGTTAAAATATTGCTGCTATGAACATTCACGTACACATTTTTTGTTTGCTTTTTTGTCTTTTAACTGAAGTATAGTTGATTTATTATATTGTGTTAGTTTCAGGGATACAGTGCAGTGATTCAGATAGATATATATATTCACGTTAGTGTGTGTAGAGTGTGGGAGTGGACTCTGACAGTGAGTGTGTCCTTTGCCATCTCAGCTGGCCTCGTCCTAGGCTCCAAACATGAGACTCGTCTGGTGGCAAAGCTCTTTGAAGGCTACAACAGCGTGGTGCGGCCCGTGGAAGACCACCGCCAGGCCGTGGAGGTCACGGTGGGCCTGCAGCTGATACAGCTCATCAACGTGGTGAGACAGAGAGTCCCCACACCACCCAGTCCGGGGCATCCTCTCCAGCTCCCCACTCGTCCCCCTAAACACGGGCCTTATCTTTTTTTCAGGATGAAGTAAATCAGATCGTGACAACCAATGTTCGTCTGAAACAGGTAATGCAGCTAGATAAGTGTGTTCACATTGTTCTTATTCGCTCTGAAATTTAACAGGGCTCCAGAGGAAGTCAGTTTGGGTAACAGGGATATGCACCAAAACGTTGAAAGCACCAAAACGTTTTGGGGTGGTGGGATGTTTTGTGTTCATTACTATTATTATTTTCACTTTGTGCTTTACCTGTATGTATTAGTTTGTTAGGTCTGCTGGAACAAAGTCACAACCTAGGCAACTTAAACAATAGAAACTTACTGTCTCACAGTGTCTGAGGCCAAAAGCCCAACATTAAGGTTTGATAGAACTGGTTCCATCTAAGGGTTGTGAGAGAGAACCTGCTCCAANTGGGTCAGAGGCACAGCCCATGCAGCTCAATAAATAGGATTTAGAACCTTGCAAAGCCTAGTGACTCAGGAATTACCAGTCTGACCTATATCACATGTGCTCCTTGCTAACTGCTGGAAGAATGAAGATGGAACTCCAAAGCTAGATTTGGGCATTCCCGTGTTCCCTCTCACTGGTTTGGTTAATTGGTTATCCTGTTAACTGGCAGAGGTTTTGGCTTCCTCTGGTTCACTTGCCTTCTGAAATCCAGTAAGAATCAGACGTCAGCAACTTTAGGGGGGAATGTCCTCCAGAGGAAAGACCTGGAACTCCAGCAATGCACATAATTAAACTTGCTCACTCAGTTCTAGAAAGGACATAGAATAAACAAGCTTTTCACAACCCCTGTAGCTGTGCCAGATGACAGACGTTTTTTCTAAGACCCCTCCCCCACCAAGTTCTGGGCCCCAAGGTGGAGGATGGGCCTGTGTGATCTCGGCTGCTAAGAGAAAAGGAGGCGTGGGAAAAAATGCCGCCAGAGTCAAAGCTCAAACAGACATTTTCTTCAATGCTTGACTCAGTGGTTTAATTTTTAATGTGGCTCTGGTTGATGAAACCGAGATCCAAAAAGAAACTACTGTTCCCTGATTAACCCTTCTAGCCACTGGATGCCACTATTGATTTGTTCGGTTAACCAAACTGCCAAAAAAAAAAAACAAACACTTTACTATGGGGGGATGCGGGGGAGGCAGAATTCTCAGTATAGATTACTTTGGTAAAGCAGGAAGTGAAAACTGGACCCAAAAAAGTCTGTATGTGTGTGTATATATATATTCCCTTAGATGTATGTTATTTTTTTTCTTCTGACTTCCTCTCATCAGACAACATGCTTTTATTACTTTTATTTCTCTGTAGTATCTCCTCCTTGATCTCAAAATGAATTTCAGAGTAATGCTTTGAAGAACTGCTTCGAAAATTACATTATGTTTCCTAAAGTCCCTTACCGCTCTCAAAGAAAAAAAACCAAATATGTACAAACTCTACTGCTTCATGACGTTTGCAATCATTTATACGTGTCATCGTCGTCAACAAATGTTTATAAAGTGCCTAGTATGAGCCTGGGCTGGTGAATAGGAAAATGAACAGGTTCCTGCCAGCAAAGGGTTATATTCTCTCTTTATCGGTGGAAATATGACATATAGTCAAGAATATAAAGGTAGGGATTTTCCTGGTGGTCTAGTGGTAAGGACTCTGTGCTTCCACTGCAGGGAGCCTGGGTTTGATCCCTTCTCTCCTTCTATATCCTCAAGTACACTTCATCTTCTTCCATGGCCAAGCCCCAATTTTTTTCTGATGTGCACCCTGTTGTGTGGTCAGGGAAGGGAATTTTTAAGGAGGTGAATTATGCTTGATCCAAGCCAACCATGATGGCTTGATATTCCTTACCAAAGATTGGTGGAGTACAGCCTTGTGACCCAGTCCTAGACAATGGGTGGTTGCTGTTTAGTCACTAAGTTGTGTCCAACTCTCTGAGATCCCATGGACTGTAGCCCACCAGGCTCCTCTGTCCATGGGATTTCTCAGGCAAGGATACTGGAGTGAGTTGCATCTCCTTCTCCAGGGGATCTTCTTTCTCCAGGGGATTTTCCCAAACCAGGGATCAAACTCACATCTCCTGCTTGGCAGGTGGATTATTTGCCACTGAGCCACTTGGGAAGCAGAATCTAGACAAAGGGACTGGAAGTAAAATCCATCACCCACAGAGAAGGAGGTGTCAGTTCCTTTAAACTGAACCTGTGATGTCTTCGATTGCTTTGGTTGTCTTTAGACCAGAAGAGTCATCACTTCCAACAAGCTGAGGATAGTGGAGCAGAGATGCTAGCCCCTCCCCACCCCTCAAAATAGACCTGCCTCAGGAGTTCTCTTGTGAGACACAGTCCCATTTTGTGAAGTCGTTTCCCCGTAGTTGAAGGCACCCCGTCTGGAGCAATGGCCATGGATGCTGGCTGTGTTGTATAGTTCACTGGGGTCCAATTGCCTGTGAGGAAGGCATCATCAAGCCCGTGTCAGGGATGAAGCAATGGAATCTGAGAGGCTAATGCCACACCCAACGTCACCCTGGTGGAACCCTATTTTAAACACAATCAGTTCCCAATAAAGGTTTGATGAGGTTCTCTTATGGCTCAGCTGGTAAAGAATCTGCCTGCAATGTGGGAAACCTGGGTTTGATCCCTGGGTTGGGAAGTTCCCCTGGAGAAGGGAAAGGCTACCCACTCCAGTATTCTGACCTGGAGCTATAGTCCATGGGGTCGCAAAGAGTCGGACACGACTGAGCAACTTTCACCAGTGGCCCAGCATGGGATGCAGCTGAGTGGCTGCAGGGCACAGCCACTTGGTGGTCACGAAACACAACCCTGTGGGGGACACACCCTGTCCCAAACTTCAGACAGTTCCTCCACCCTCCAGCCTAGGCACCTTCCAATTCACCTCAAACAACAGTGTCCTGGGTTTCACTGAAAAGCCTCTAACCAAGTTCTTGGGTGAAGATTATCATTCAGACTGGGAAGTCCTTCCTAAGATCTGGCCTCAGTCTCCCTCATGGGAGTGCAGTTTGGGGATCCCCAACTCCAGCACAAGACGGCCCTGTCCCCCTCCATCTCTTTAGCAGGAAGGAGAGACTGTGGCCTTAGATTCAGCACCCCGCCCTCCAGGCAGAGCCGCGACTGAGAAAAGAAATCTCTCTGGAGACAAAGACTGCCCCACTCCGGTGGCCGTCAGCAGCGCAAGTCCCGGAATCCCGGAGCTCCCTTTCCAGCGTCCTTCACGCTCTTTAGCCAAACGGAAAGCAAAGCCCGCTCGGCAAAGCGATGCTTCTGTCCTCCCTTCTTTTGTTCAGCGTCCATTACGGGACCGTGATGCGGGTTCAGCCCGCACATTTCTCTCTGGCTAGCCACCCAGCTCCGAAGCTGGAACTTGAGGGCTGAGGGCTGTCCTTCACCTGGCGCTACACTGCAGCCCATCCGTCGCCAGCTTCCCGAGGGCGGGGTTCTAGGCAAGGAGAACTGCTCTCGAGATTGCTTAAGGCCCCTGGGGAAATGACAAGGAGAAATTAATCTTCCATTGCTAATCTTCCTACGCGGCTGGATCAGAACTGTTGCCTGCAGGAGATCGTCGCCTGGCTTCCAAGGGTGCTCAGGGTCCCCCCACGCTGCCGATAGGCAGGGGGCCAGGTGGACTGAGGTCAGGAGGCTGCACGGGGTGTGATTCTCACACACCTTGCCCTGGGTCCCGTGGCAGAATTCCCCACCAGTTAGGACCCAGTCACTGGTATGTGACCTTGATCATCCGCCTACACTTATCCCTCCAGATGCACAGTGTCTGGACCCCTTTTCAGCCTCCACTTACGTGTGCTCCTTCTGAGCTTCAGACACTCACCCTCTTGCACCCCAAGGCCTGGACGTGGGCTGGGCCCTCTGCCTGGAGTTATGTGTCACAGGTGTAATGACTTTCATGGCATGTCCCTGGCAGACCACGAGGGCAGGTATCTTATCTGTATAGTTTGCCTTGGGTACCTAGCACAGTGCCCAGTGTGAACTGAATACTCAGAAATAGGTGTTGGATGAAGGTAAACATTCTTGGAGCTTAAGATGTACAAAGCATGGTCTTGGGCACTGCGGAAATGCAGAATGAACACATCATCATCACCATCAGAGCTAATTCACTTCATCTGCAACTAAAGACCCCAAGGATTGCAAGTGTGCTTAGTCACTTCAGTCGTGTCCGACTCTTTGCGACCCCATGGACCGTAGCCCACCAGGCTTCTCTGTCCATGGGATTCTCCAGGCAAGAACACTGGAGTGGGTTGCCGTGCCCACCTCCGGGGGATCTTCCCGACCCAGGGATCGAACCCAGGTCTCTTACGTCTCCTGCATTGGCAGGTGGGTTCTTTACCATTAAGCGCCACCTGGAAAGCCCCAGATCCCAAGGATTAGGTATAATTTAGTCTCTCTATTTAGATAGGAAGAAACTGAGGCACAGACATGTTAAGAAGCTTGCTCAATGCAGGTCATCCATTCCAGAACATACGCTTGTGACCCCTATGCTATCATGCCTTCCAAACTATATGTCCTCTTGGGTGGCTCCACATGCCTCCCTAAGTAGACCGTTCCCTGTTTGAGGGCAGGACAGGCTTTTCATCTCGTTGGTATTTTCCCCTAGCCAGGAGCCATCCAGGCTCTCAGTAAATACCAGTTAACAATCGTACCTGATTCAGTCAAAAGAAATCACAAGCTTAGTTTTCACGGGCTTGCTTTCTAAGACATAACAAGACAGGAAGTGAAAAAGAAAAATATGTTACAGGGGAATCAGGGATTTGCCCCCCGCATTGGATAGATTCTTATCCTTTTCCTTCAGAGCTTGCTGCTTTTGTAAATCTAAAGCGAGAAAGAAGGAAATAGAGGTTGGAACATTAGTGAAGCAGGTCAGAGATTTGCCTGTGATCTCCAAGGCTGCGTGTGTTCCTTGATCTATAAGTCTGGGAATTCCCAGGAGGGGCCTGGTTCATCCCACATGGAATTTGGCGAGGGGCAAGAACAGGACAGGGAGTTGACAGGGCAGGGGCAGTGTGCTGCTCCTAGACTTGCCAGTCTCCTGCAGAGAAGCCTGAATCACTGTCTCTGTGACTGGGAAATTAGGATGCAGGCGCCACTGACCTTGGCACCCTGAGCAACAGCATCTGTTAAGATTGCATTGGGTGCAAGTAACTGAGCACTTTGTGAATGGCATCCTCAACAAACCCAAGGGTCATTTTCCTCACAAAAGAAGTCTAGAATTCAACGTCTATAGATATGAGCTCAGTGCCTTAATACATCAGGAACAGCATTTCTGTGATGCTCCTGGTCTTCCCTTCTGGCCTGAAGACAGCTGCTGCAGCTCTAAGAGCATGTTCATGGTCAAGGCAGGAAGGCGGGGGAGGTGTGCCAGCAGCAAAAATATCTGTTCCTTTTATAAAGAAGTGAAAGCTTTCCAAGAAACCTTCCAAAAGGCTTTGGCTTATGAGCCAATACCTGGCAGTGGGTCACGTGGCCACCCATAATTGTGAAGGGAGCTGGAAGAGAGAGCTTTCAGGCCTTTCACTTTATACATCAGGGAAGCGGGTTGGGAATGGGGCTTGGCTGTGGTTCTTCCGAAAGCAGAGCCTGAGCTAAGGATTTGGGTGCACGTTGCTTATTCGGAACGTGACCAGCGGAAGCATGGTGAGGGAGTGGAGAGATGAGATGAAGAGGGAAGCCCATTCTGGGGGTGTTGATGAGCAAGTTACCCTGAGGGTGGCAGCTCCCTCCCACCCAAGACCCCGAGAGGCCATGTGGGACACATGTCAGAACACATCTCCCACTCCAAACACCCAACTCAGGGTTAGCTGGGTTTAGCATTTCTCCAGGATGCTCACTCTGTGGCATTTCCAGGTTGCATGCTTCCAGCAAGATCCTTGGTGCCAAAGGAAGTCCACAGGCTGAGAAGGAAAGAGAAGCAAGCCCTGTAAGCTCTCTAGAAACAGCTCAGTGCAACTGCAGGCGAACTCAGAGGTGGGCCGAGGGGATCCAGAGATGGGCATCCACAGTGTCTGCTCTGGCCCCTGACACTGCCTGAGTGACCCACTGGTAACCCCTGCTGTCCCTCCCAACTCCACCCCCCAGGGCCCCTCCCTTCAGCCCTTTTCCTTCTAGGTCCTTCTCTACATCCATCCTCTCCCCTCCCCCACCTACCCTCAGATAGGCCCTTGGGTACTCCAGAAAGAGTGTAATAAACTTACACATCAATATTATATTAATATATCAATAACGTGCTCACTCACTCAGTCGTGTCCATGGGATTCTCCAGTTAAGAATACTGGAGTGGGTTGCCATGCCCTCTTCCATGGTTCTTCCTAACTAAGGGATCAAACTTGTCTCTTACATCTCCTGCATTGCAGGTGAATTCTTTACCCACTGAGCCACAGAGGAAGCCCTATATCAATAACAATAGTGTATATAAGGCCCCTTGAGTTCACCATGAACCTTTATATGGATTATTTTGTTTAAAACTCACAATGTTGCCTAGTGATGAATCTGAGGCTCAGAGAAGTTAAGTAACTTGCCCAGAGATACTCAGCTAATATCAACACATGGACCAAACCGGGTAACTTCTAAATGCTAATACTCCAATATCAAGCTATTCCTATCCCACCCCCAACGATGCCTTCTATTTTCCTGTCTTGAGTATGCGGTCAATAAATATTTGTTTTTAAAGAACTTTTGCATCCCTCCAAAAAAATTGCTACTTATGGGAACTGTAGACGTGGGAGAGTCTGTTGTGCTGTGCTTAGTCACTCAGTTGTGTCCGAGTCTTTGCAATCCCATGGATTGTAGCCTTCCAGGCTCCTCTGTCCATGGGATTGTCCAGGCAAGAGTACTGGAGTGGGTTGCCACGCTCTCCTCCAGGGGATCTTCCCAACTCAGCAATTGAACCCAGGTCTGATGCATTGCAGGCAGATTCTTTACCATCTGAGCCACGAGGCAAAGCCAAGAATACTGGAGTGGGTAGCCTATTACCCCTTCTGCACAGCATCTTCCCGACTCAGGGATCTATGTCTCCTGCATTGCAGGTAGATTCTTTACCAGCTGAGCTACCAGGGAAGCGGGAGAGTCTGCTAGGAAACACATTCTAGAATAAAATCCAAACTAGCCAATAGGGCCCTGCACTGTCTAATAGTTACCCATCTTTCCTTTCATCTCATCTTTCTCCTTCCATCTACCTGCCTTCACTTCCCCAAGTCACATCCTTCACTAATCATACTCCTATTCCTTGAACAAGCCACCCTCTTTCCTGCCTGGTTTTGCTGTTCCCTCTGTCTAAAATACTCTTCCCCTGGTTCTATGATTACTGACTCTGACTCATCCTGAAGCTCTCAGGTTAAATGTTACCTCTGTTGTTAAGATAGGAGTTCTCCCCATCCCACCCCCCAAAAAACTATTCTTTTCTCCCTTGATTAAAAAAAAAAAAAAACTTTACCTTTTTCACTGAACCCATGGTTTGCCAAAATAAGATGTACATTTCCCAGTTAGATGTGACCATGTGACAAAGTTCTGACCAATAAGGGGTAAGATGAAACAGTGGGTACAATTTACAGAAAGTGTCCTTAATGTGGAGTCTGCCCTCAGAAGACTGCCTCTTCTCTGCCAGCTGGAATGGGCCCCAGAAGGCCAGGGCTCAAGCAGAGGAGACTAGGGATGTTGCAAGCTACATAGAGAAGCCTCACATCCAACGTGGTGAGGAGCCATAGGATAGCCATAGCTCAGGAGGCCTGGAGGCCAACAGCATTCTCAAGCATGAGGAAACAGCTGTGTAAATGTCTCCATTCCCAAGATGGACACAGAAATGGCTGAGGCTAGAAAACCAAAAGGCCTCTGGGTAGTAGTGAGGGGACTAGAGTGGACCACAGGACCCAGAGACCGTGGCAGCTCTAAAATGATCAGCAGCCAATGCAGGAAGAAAGAGAGGATGTAGCTGACTGTACTTGGAAAGCAGTCTATACAACACTGATGAATTCACATGTTCTTCTAGAATGTGCCATTACCACCCCCTCCCCAAGTAGTCTTCCTCTCCAACTCTTGAAGTTTGGCAGGCTTTTGTGACCACCTTGACAAATGGAATGTGATGATGTAATACCACACGATTTTTAAGGACTAGGTCATGAAAGGCCAAGTGGCGCACTCCAACCCCTCTCCTCTTCATTTACTCTTGGAGCCCAGTTGCCATGCTGTGAGGAAGCCCAGACCACAGGCAGAGGTTATGTATAGGTGTTTCAGCTGACAGCCCCAGATGAGGTCTCAGACGATACCCTGCAACCACTGTCTGAGGGGGCCGTGGAGTGATGCCAACCCCCAGTCCTCAGGCCACACCAGCTGACACCAAAGAGCTGTCCCTGCCAAGCCCGGCTCAAATCACAGGTTTTATTGGAAAAATAAACACTGTGCTTATTTTGAGTTTTGGAGAGGTTTGCTATGCATCTAGAGGTGAATAATCCAATTGGGCAGAAGTCAGGCAGTACCAGGAAATGGCAACCCACTCCAGTATTCTTGCTTGGAGAATCCCAGGGACAGGGGAGCCTAGTGGGCTGCCGTCTGTGGGGTCGCACAGAATCAGACACAACTGAAGCGACTTAGCAGCAGCAGCAGGAGCAGCAGGGAGTACCAGCAGCAGCCTGTAGGACCAGGGGCCAGCCCTTGATTAACCCTGGGAGAAGGGAAAGGAAGAGGTGAGGATGAGGGAGGGCCACATTTACCCTGAGAGGGACTACCTCTAAACAAGAAGTGCTGAGCTGGATTGAACTGGCATGCTGACAGTTTTCACCATCAGTGGAAATAAGAGCTCAAGAGCCAAGGTAATTCTAGTTAATTCTGGAGCTTTATAACCAGTGGAGCAGAATTCCTTCCCCCTGCCCTGCCCTCCATTCCTTTCCCACCCTCACTGCCCCCCACTAGTGGATGCTTGTTTTTAAAAACTCATGTTAAAATAAACTTAGAGACTGCAAAAAAAGAAGAAGAAAAAGTAAGGAAAAAGGAAAAGGAAAATAAAGGGCATCCATCTCTGTACACTAGACTTTGTCACCGAGCAGAAATTCCTACCCACTTTACAATTTGGGGCTGGATGCTCCCCAGCACAGCTCTGCTTCTAGTCCTGGAGCAGTCACTAAGTTCATACATATAAAGACTGGGATTGCACCATCCCTTCCAGCAGGCAGTTATAATTCCCCGGGGCCAAGTCATGGCTCCTGGGACCAAGTGGGTCTCTATCGAGCTCATCTCTCTACCATCCTAGCTCACCTGAGGCTTCTGGCCACGGGAGAGATAGAGAAAGACCCATGCTGGGTGAGAGCCCATCCAGCTCCATTCTCAGTGGGCATAGGGGGCATTCAAGGTCGAGCAGCCACTCCACCTGTTTGCATCCCCTCTCCTTGGCCTCTGCACAGAGGGCCACATGCTGGCCCAGTGGTTTTGTGGACGATCCAGGCAGAAGGCGGTGGGAAGGACCACATGTGCCTCCAGGCATCCCAGCCTTCCAGTTCTGAGACTGATGTTTCAAGACTCAATAGTTTGGGGAAGGCAATCTTGCTGCAAGAACGCCTATGGTTATCCACATCTTACATTTTTACAAAATATATCTTTTTTTTACTTTGAGACACCTGAAACAGCTCTCTGTCCTCAAACACACCTTTGGAACTCTTTGGCTTCCTCTGCGTACAAGTCGAGCAGTGCCAGATTTTTTTCTTGCTCCCACAGAGTAGGGGCATATTCTCCAGAATAACACATGGTTGCCATTAACACTCATGATGTTTGGGGTTTGGTGTAAACCCACATTTTATCCATTGAACTATTTCTTTTTTTTCCAAAATAGTGAAAAGAAGTACAAAACACAAAAGCAATTACATGACTTAACTTTCCATCTCTGTCAAGCCGTGATTAAAAGTGGAAAATAATACTAGCACTTAGGTTTCTTTTTGGAAAGGCAAGAAGAAAAGGCAATTTGTTGTGATGGTTGTTTTTTAAATGCCATAAACTACCAGCGAAGAAAAGTAGAGAGAATGATGGGGGTGCCTGAGAGCACAGGAGCTAAAATGAAAGGCCTTTTTCTTGAGGGATGAGGGTTTGGTGAGCACTCAGGTCCTAGAGAAATGGGAGATGTTTCCCATTGTGAAGCTTGGGGTTGTCATTTAGCCTCTGATGGCTCACTCTTCTCTGGCAGCGTCCAAGAGAGAATGCTGTGATTGCATGATTGACAATAAGAAATATAGATTTGGTCTTCGTCCCTTTCTGGCACAGAGCTCCTAAAACCCTTAGAATTTCTTAAGTACTCAGAGTGATAAAGGTGTCTTTTATTCTGTTAATGAGATGACTTTTGGACTCCTTATTAAGGATAGGAGCAGGTCACCAGAGGAACCAACCCTGTGATTAGAAGCTTGGAACTTTCATTCCTATCCCCTGATCTCCTGGGAGGGAAGAGGGGCTGGAAGCTGAATCACTCATTGATGGCCAAGGATTTAATCAATCGTGCCTGTGTAATGAAGCCCCATAACCCAAAAGGACAGGGTTTAGGAGAGCCTCCGGGCTGATGAACACGTGGAGAAGTGGGGAGAGTGGTAAGTCCAGGGAGGGCATGGATGCTCCTCGTCCTTTCCACACACCTGTCCTGTGCATTTCTTCCCTCTGCCTGTTCCTGACATACCTTTTTATAATAAACCGGTTATCTAGTAG
This sequence comes from Neotragus pygmaeus, assembly GCA_006410875.1. Classification (NCBI taxonomy): domain Eukaryota; kingdom Metazoa; phylum Chordata; class Mammalia; order Artiodactyla; family Bovidae; genus Neotragus; species Neotragus pygmaeus. The sequence goes on from SJYV01004604.1 coordinate 42,461, forward strand.
GTAAAAGGTTTCTCTGAGTCCTGTGAGCTGCTCTAGCAAATTAATCGAACCTGAGGAGGAGGCTGAGGGAGCCTCTGACTTAGAGCTAGCAGGTTAGAAGCACAGGTAACAACTTGGACTTGCAGGTGGAGGGCTGTCTTGCAGGACTGAGCCCTTAACCTGTGGGATCTGTTTCTATCTCCAGGTAGATGGGGTCAGAATTGAGCTGAACTGCTGGACACCCAGCTGGTGTCCCAGGCACTGCTTGTTGTTGCAGCGATGGGGGGCACCCCTCTCCCTCCATGCATTGGAATTGAGATCTGGGCACTTCTCACTAGCTGAGTCTATACCAATGAGAGGGATGAATGAGCCTCTCATTCACCAGCCAACCCTGTATGATCTACTCTGGATTCCCAGAAGACTTTTAAAAGTAAGCTGGCTGAGGTCCTCCCATGGCCATTCAGCACTGCTCTATCCACTTTCATATGTTCTGATTTGGATCTGTTGCCCTGGCCACAGTTTAGGCCTTCTGAGGTCTCCTACATGCCTATGATCCTTGGGAAGGTGGTAAAGGAATATCCCAGTAAAAGTAAAGAAGCAGAGGTTTCCATAATTCTGCATCACACAGGACTGCATTCAGCTGCCCATAAGAGAAACTCAACAACTGTGGTTGTTAGCTTAATGGCAAAGGCCCTGATTTACCTCAGGCAATAAGGAGTCAGGGTAATTGAGTCCAGGTCTAGGAGGGTGGCCCACAAAGGCCAAGAAGAAGCCAGGGCCTGTCTGTCTCGCCAGCCCCTCACTCCAGCCAAAGGAAATGCAACAGAAGATACAATGCCAGCTAACTTCTGACTGTGTCCCCCTGGCTAGAATGGAATCACATGGCCATCTCTCATGCTCAGATGTACAGGAAAGTGGGTTATTGGAGGTAGAGCCTTGCTCTAAAGGATTGTCAGTGAGAGAAGAGTTGAAATGTGTGTTTAGGGACCCAACAACCTACCATACCTGCCCTGGTCTCTTTTGGACTGAGGGTTTCTTTCTTTTTTGAATGAGATGTAGTTGACATATAACATTATATTAGTTTCAAGTAAAAAACATAATGATGCCGTATTTGTACATACTGAAAATGATCAGTACAATGTAAGTCTAGTTAACATTCATTACCATTCATAGTTACACAATCTTTTTCTGATGATGAGACATTTTAAGAGCCATTCTCTTAGCAACTTTCAAGTCCTGCAATGCAATATTATTAACAACAGCTACCAGGCTGTGATTACATCCCATGACTTACTTATTTTATAGCTGGAAGTCTGTACCTTTTGACCTCCTTCAACTCATTTTGCCTTCCCCCTCATCCTCTGCCTCTGGCAACCACCAATCTGTTCTCTATGCGTTTTGTTTTGTCTTGTTTTTTAGACTCCACATATGTGACATCATACAGTATTTGTCTTTCTCTGTCAGGCTTATCTTACTTGGCACAGTGCCCTTAAGGTCCATCCATGCTGTCACAAATGGCGAGATTTCCTTCTTTTTTAATAGCTGAATAGTATTCCAGCGTGTGTGTATGTGTGTGTGTGTGTGTGTGTCACACCTTCTTTAATGATGGTATGGTTTCTGTTTACACTTTGCTTCAGCCAATAGGTTGGACCACATGCAATTCAGAAATAGATCCTACCCAAACTCCTCAGGATGTTTCTTAAGTCTTATTTTACTACTGATATAGAATTGGAGGGGGAAAAAAGTTGTGCTTATTTTGTTGATTGAGGGGCTGGAATGAGGGGGGGAGTTTCCTATCAAATAAAGGGGGGCTGAGAAACACTTAAATGAGAAACTTCACACCTCTGCCAATTTCAATTCTTATAGTAAGACTATTCAGCATCCAAAGAATCTCTGAGTTAATTAGCTTGTTTCTAGAGTAGTAAAAACTGCTTTCCATTACAAGACATAGAAACCCCATGTGAAAACCGGCTTACATACTGATTGGGGGATGGTATTGGCTCACATAACCTTAAAGTCCAGAGTTAAGATCTGGCTGGCTTCAGGAAAGCTTTGATCTAGCAGCACTGTGATATCTCCAATGCCTTAGTACCCTCTCCCACATTTCACTATTCTACCATCCGAGGCACAGACTTCTTCCTTAGGTTTGCTCCCCAAGGCAGACACTATTGATGCCCCATTCCTTATCCCTTTGGCCTGCTTGAGTTCATAGGCAGCTATGGGAGACAGTTCACTATACTCGGACAACTTCCCTTCTGCAGTATTCATGTATTTTGATGCTCTGCCTGGATACCTTCTCTTGCAACAAGGGAGCAGGTTGGGAATTGAAACTAGGGAGATATCCCCTCTCTCTGTAGCTACATATCTGGCTTGCATTATATTCCTATTGGACAGTGTTGATATAGATTCTATAGCAAACTACAGCATGTGCACCAAATCTGGCCCACCACCTGTTTTTGTAAATAAAGTTTTATTGGAACCTAGCCACATCCATTCACTTATATGTTGTTTGTGGCTGCTTTGTCTGCAAGGGCAGAATTTAGTAGTCACAACACAAACCATGTGGCCCACAAAGCCTAAAATTTTTCTTCTCTGGCCTGTTATAGAAAAAGTTTGCTGATCCTAGGAAATTTTCTAGGCTGCAAAAATATTATTGGCTTTCAGAAAAGAAGAAAGGTTTGGTTATGTGGGGAATATATGAAAAATACATATTTAAAACATGTATATGGGCTTCCCAGGCGGCTCAGTGGTAAAGAATCTGCCTGCAATGCAGGAGATGCAAGTTCGACCCCTGGGCTGGGAAGATCCACTGGAGAAGGAAATGGCAAGTCACTCCAGTATTCTTGCATGGGAAATCCCATGGACAGAGGAATCTGGAGGGCTACAGTCCATGGGGTTACAAAGAGTCAGACATGACTTAGTGACTAAACAACAACAACAATATGTGTGCATGCACATCATATGCAACTGGCGAGTATGTCTGTGTATTTGGGGATGGAAAAGAGAAGATAGCAGCTATGTGGAAATGAATGCAGACTGCAATGTGGACACCTCAGCAAGACACTAATGTCCTGCTTCCAAGTGATGACAGACGACATAAATTTTGACTAAAATGAAAAGTGCTTCTAACATACTCTTAACAACTTGCCAGAGAAGTAGAAAAAATATTCTTATTAGGCTCAGGGTGGCAAAGTAACTCCCTCAAAGTCACACCACTTGTGAGTAATAGAGCCTGATCTCTGACCTTCTTTTTTTCCAATTAAAAAAAAATATTTTGCTGACCACGCTGCACAGCATATGGGAGATCTTAGTTCCCTAACAAGGAAGCCAATCCATGCCCCCTGCATTGGAGGTTCACAGTCTTAACCACTGGACTGCAAGGGAAGTTCCTCCCATCTTCTTTTTTAAAGAAGAAGCCCTCTACCTTAGATGGCCAAAAAGCATGTTAACAGATGCTCAACATCACTAATTATCAGAGAAATGCAAATCAAAACTACAATGAGTATCATGTCACATGGGTCAGATGACCATCAACAAAACATCTACAAACAATAAGTGCTGGCAAGACTGTGGAGAAAAGAGAATCTGCCTGCACTGTTGGTGGGAATATAAATTGGTGCAGCCACTATGGAGAACAGTATGGAGGCTCCCTAAAAAAACTAAAAATAGAGCTGCCATATGATCCAGCAATCCCACTCCTGGGCATATATCCAGAGAAAATCATAATTCAAAAACATACATGCACTCAATATTCACTGATGTACAAAAAAGGACTTAATGGCCTGGATAACCATGATGGTGTCATCACTCACCTAGAACCAGACATCCTGGAGTGTAATGTCAAGGGGGCCTTAAGAAGCATCACTACGAACAAAGCTAGTGGAGGTGATGGAATTCCAGTGGAGCTATTTCGAATCCTAAAAGATGATGCAGTTAAAGTGCTGCATTCAATATGCCAGCAAATTTGGAAAACTCAGCAGTGGCCACAGGACAGGAAAAGGTCAGTTTTCATTCCAGTCCCAAAGAAAGGCAATGACAAAGAATGTTCAAACTATTGTACAATTGCTATAAATTCATATGCTAGCAAGGTAATGCTCAAAATCCTCCAAGCTAGGCTTCAACAGTACGTGAATCGAGAACTTCCAGATGAACAAACTGGATTGAGAAAAGGCAGAGAAACAAGAGATCAAATTGCCAACATCCTTTGGATAATAGGAAAAGCAAGGGAATTCCAGAAAAATATCTACTTCTGCTTCACTGACTACACTAAAGTCTTTGACTGCATAGATCACAACAAACAGTGGAAAATTCTTCAAGAAATGGAAATACTAGACCATTTTAACTGCTGCCTGCGAAACCTATATGCAGGTCAAGAAGCAACAGTCAGAACTGGACAGGGAACAACTGACTTGTTCAAAACTGGGAAAGGAGTACATCAAGGCTGTGTATTGTCACCCCGCTTATTTAACTTATATGCAGAGTACATCATGTGAAATGCCAGGCTGGATGAAGCTCAAGCTGGAATCAAGACTAACGGGAGAAATATCAATAACCTCAGATATGCCACCCTTATGGCAGAAAGNTTGACCTCCTTCAACTCATTTTGCCTTCCCCCTCATCCTCTGCCTCTGGCAACCACCAATCTGTTCTCTATGCGTTTTGTTTTGTCTTGTTTTTTAGACTCCACATATGTGACATCATACAGTATTTGTCTTTCTCTGTCAGGCTTATCTTACTTGGCACAGTGCCCTTAAGGTCCATCCATGCTGTCACAAATGGCGAGATTTCCTTCTTTTTTAATAGCTGAATAGTATTCCAGCGTGTGTGTATGTGTGTGTGTGTGTGTGTGTCACACCTTCTTTAATGATGGTATGGTTTCTGTTTACACTTTGCTTCAGCCAATAGGTTGGACCACATGCAATTCAGAAATAGATCCTACCCAAACTCCTCAGGATGTTTCTTAAGTCTTATTTTACTACTGATATAGAATTGGAGGGGGAAAAAAGTTGTGCTTATTTTGTTGATTGAGGGGCTGGAATGAGGGGGGGAGTTTCCTATCAAATAAAGGGGGGCTGAGAAACACTTAAATGAGAAACTTCACACCTCTGCCAATTTCAATTCTTATAGTAAGACTATTCAGCATCCAAAGAATCTCTGAGTTAATTAGCTTGTTTCTAGAGTAGTAAAAACTGCTTTCCATTACAAGACATAGAAACCCCATGTGAAAACCGGCTTACATACTGATTGGGGGATGGTATTGGCTCACATAACCTTAAAGTCCAGAGTTAAGATCTGGCTGGCTTCAGGAAAGCTTTGATCTAGCAGCACTGTGATATCTCCAATGCCTTAGTACCCTCTCCCACATTTCACTATTCTACCATCCGAGGCACAGACTTCTTCCTTAGGTTTGCTCCCCAAGGCAGACACTATTGATGCCCCATTCCTTATCCCTTTGGCCTGCTTGAGTTCATAGGCAGCTATGGGAGACAGTTCACTATACTCGGACAACTTCCCTTCTGCAGTATTCATGTATTTTGATGCTCTGCCTGGATACCTTCTCTTGCAACAAGGGAGCAGGTTGGGAATTGAAACTAGGGAGATATCCCCTCTCTCTGTAGCTACATATCTGGCTTGCATTATATTCCTATTGGACAGTGTTGATATAGATTCTATAGCAAACTACAGCATGTGCACCAAATCTGGCCCACCACCTGTTTTTGTAAATAAAGTTTTATTGGAACCTAGCCACATCCATTCACTTATATGTTGTTTGTGGCTGCTTTGTCTGCAAGGGCAGAATTTAGTAGTCACAACACAAACCATGTGGCCCACAAAGCCTAAAATTTTTCTTCTCTGGCCTGTTATAGAAAAAGTTTGCTGATCCTAGGAAATTTTCTAGGCTGCAAAAATATTATTGGCTTTCAGAAAAGAAGAAAGGTTTGGTTATGTGGGGAATATATGAAAAATACATATTTAAAACATGTATATGGGCTTCCCAGGCGGCTCAGTGGTAAAGAATCTGCCTGCAATGCAGGAGATGCAAGTTCGACCCCTGGGCTGGGAAGATCCACTGGAGAAGGAAATGGCAAGTCACTCCAGTATTCTTGCATGGGAAATCCCATGGACAGAGGAATCTGGAGGGCTACAGTCCATGGGGTTACAAAGAGTCAGACATGACTTAGTGACTAAACAACAACAACAATATGTGTGCATGCACATCATATGCAACTGGCGAGTATGTCTGTGTATTTGGGGATGGAAAAGAGAAGATAGCAGCTATGTGGAAATGAATGCAGACTGCAATGTGGACACCTCAGCAAGACACTAATGTCCTGCTTCCAAGTGATGACAGACGACATAAATTTTGACTAAAATGAAAAGTGCTTCTAACATACTCTTAACAACTTGCCAGAGAAGTAGAAAAAATATTCTTATTAGGCTCAGGGTGGCAAAGTAACTCCCTCAAAGTCACACCACTTGTGAGTAATAGAGCCTGATCTCTGACCTTCTTTTTTTCCAATTAAAAAAAAATATTTTGCTGACCACGCTGCACAGCATATGGGAGATCTTAGTTCCCTAACAAGGAAGCCAATCCATGCCCCCTGCATTGGAGGTTCACAGTCTTAACCACTGGACTGCAAGGGAAGTTCCTCCCATCTTCTTTTTTAAAGAAGAAGCCCTCTACCTTAGATGGCCAAAAAGCATGTTAACAGATGCTCAACATCACTAATTATCAGAGAAATGCAAATCAAAACTACAATGAGTATCATGTCACATGGGTCAGATGACCATCAACAAAACATCTACAAACAATAAGTGCTGGCAAGACTGTGGAGAAAAGAGAATCTGCCTGCACTGTTGGTGGGAATATAAATTGGTGCAGCCACTATGGAGAACAGTATGGAGGCTCCCTAAAAAAACTAAAAATAGAGCTGCCATATGATCCAGCAATCCCACTCCTGGGCATATATCCAGAGAAAATCATAATTCAAAAACATACATGCACTCAATATTCACTGATGTACAAAAAAGGACTTAATGGCCTGGATAACCATGATGGTGTCATCACTCACCTAGAACCAGACATCCTGGAGTGTAATGTCAAGGGGGCCTTAAGAAGCATCACTACGAACAAAGCTAGTGGAGGTGATGGAATTCCAGTGGAGCTATTTCGAATCCTAAAAGATGATGCAGTTAAAGTGCTGCATTCAATATGCCAGCAAATTTGGAAAACTCAGCAGTGGCCACAGGACAGGAAAAGGTCAGTTTTCATTCCAGTCCCAAAGAAAGGCAATGACAAAGAATGTTCAAACTATTGTACAATTGCTATAAATTCATATGCTAGCAAGGTAATGCTCAAAATCCTCCAAGCTAGGCTTCAACAGTACGTGAATCGAGAACTTCCAGATGAACAAACTGGATTGAGAAAAGGCAGAGAAACAAGAGATCAAATTGCCAACATCCTTTGGATAATAGGAAAAGCAAGGGAATTCCAGAAAAATATCTACTTCTGCTTCACTGACTACACTAAAGTCTTTGACTGCATAGATCACAACAAACAGTGGAAAATTCTTCAAGAAATGGAAATACTAGACCATTTTAACTGCTGCCTGCGAAACCTATATGCAGGTCAAGAAGCAACAGTCAGAACTGGACAGGGAACAACTGACTTGTTCAAAACTGGGAAAGGAGTACATCAAGGCTGTGTATTGTCACCCCGCTTATTTAACTTATATGCAGAGTACATCATGTGAAATGCCAGGCTGGATGAAGCTCAAGCTGGAATCAAGACTAACGGGAGAAATATCAATAACCTCAGATATGCCACCCTTATGGCAGAAAGCAAAAAGGAATTAAAGAGCCTCTTGATGAGGGTGAAAGATGAGAGTGAAAAAGCTAGCTTAAAACTCAACATTTAGAAAACTAAGATCATGGCATCCAGTCCCATCACTTCATGGCAAATAATTGGGGAAAAAATGGAAAGAGTGACAGACTTTATTTTCTTGGGCTCCAAAATCACTGCAGACGGGGACTGCAGCGATGAAATTAAAAGATGCTCCTTAAAAAATAGCTATGACAAACCTAGACAACATATTAAAAAGCAGAGACATCACCTTGCTGACAAAGGTCCATATAGTCAAAGAAAGTGAAAGTGTAGTCACTCAGTTGTGTCCAACTCTTTTAGACTCCATGAACTATAGTCCTCCAGTCTTCTCTGTCCATGGAATTCTCCAGGCANTGGATGAGATGTGTATAAGAGACAGGTGAGAGACTCTGGAGAGAGGATCTGGCAGGCGAGGCCCTGGTTTCTAGAATCACTCTGTAGATGTTACAAGCTGCCCCAGTCATCTGACCCCCAAAATTTCCATTGTGCTTAAAAGACTTTAAACGGGTTTCTAACCATGAGTCTGGCTGATAAAATAAATAATTATTGATATCGAAACTGAGAGAAGACTTCATTCATTCATTCACCAAATATACATAAATATGTACACATGGTAATGTGCTAAGTACTGTGGGAGAGACAACACAGTGAGTAAGACACATCCCTGAGTCACCCACACGGGGTTTACATGCTATGTTAGCTCAGGTTGTCAAAACAGAATACCACAGACTGGGTGGCTTAAAGAAGAGAAATTTATCATCGCACGGTTCTGGAGACTGATAGCCCACGATCAAGGTGTTGACAGGTTTGGTTTCTTCCAAGGCCTCTCTCCTTAGCTTGCAGACAGCCGCCTTCTCGCTGTGTCCTCTCACAGCCTTTCCCCTGTGTATCTAAATGTCCTTCTCTTATAAGGATACCAGCCAGCTTGGATTGAAAGTGAAGTTGCTCAGTCGTGTCTGACTCTTTGCGACCCGTGGACTGTAGCCCACCAAGCTCCTCCGCCCATGGGCTTCTCCAGGCAAGAATACTGGAGTGGGTTGCCATTTCCTTCTCCAGGGGATCTTCCCGACCCAGAGATCGAACCCAGGTCTCCCACACTGCAGGCAGACGCTTTAACCTCTGCACCACCAGGGAAGCCCTGGGCTCCCTTAATGGCCTCATTTCAACTTAATCACCTCATTAACAGCCGTATTTCCTAAAGCAGTCACAATCTGAGGGTTGGGGGGGTCAGGCTGCAACATTATAAATTTGGGGGGGATACAATTCAGTCCATGGGCTTCACTGGTGGCTCAGATGGTAAAGAATCCACCTGCAATGCAGGAGCTCTGGGTTCGATCCCTGGGCTGGGAAGATCCCCTGGAGGAGGGCATGGCCACCCACTCCAGTATTCCTGCCTGGAGAATTCCATGGACAGAGGAGCCTGGCGGGCTACAGTCCATGGGGTCACAAAGAGTCAGACACGACTGAGTGACTAATGCTTTCACACACTTCACACAATTCAGTCCATAACACAGGCTTTCAGGGATGATAATTGTGAGAGACTCGAGTATTATTCAGTAAATATTTATTCCCATTCCCCCTCCCTCTTGGGCTGTGGTCCTCCCCTGCTACACTGACCTTGGACTTGAGTCTGCGACTTGCTGTAACCAACGGAGAGTGAGCAGGTGTGATGCCAGCCAAGACTTTAAAGGTGCTTGCATTGTTTGGCTTGCCTTTTGCTCTCTGGTGATCTACCGGAAGATGAGGATGCATCCAGGAAGCCGCTGGCCCAAAGAAAATGAAGAGACACGTGGAGCAGACCTGAACCCAAGCTACAGCATGCAGCCAGACTCAGCTGAGATCAACAGAACCCCCACCCCATGAGCAGAAAATAAACATTTAACGCTGCTGAGTTCAGGTGTGCTTAAAACTTTTGTTACACAGCATGATTGCAGCAATAGCTGACTAATGTGATAAGTAATAAAGTAAATTACTATGTCATGTAGACAAAAAGCTTTTCCTCTGTGCTGAACTTTATTTTACCAAAGATTTCAAATAGATAGAACTCCTTTTTTTTCCTAATGGTTAAAGAGACAAGCCATAAATTATTTTGATTATCTAACATACTTGACAGGGAGAAGATTTTTCCAAACACACTGCATATGTTTTTACTTTCAGGAGGATTATTAGTATTTTGTGAGTGTCAGCAAGGCACTAAGTGCTGACCTGGGATTCCAGGAAGCGTAGTTCATGCCCAGAAACCTCAATACTGGAGTCACCTAAGGACCATCAGACAGATGAGGTCATAAGCTAAGAATGTCTTAAATATGTGAAAGGATTGTGAGTAATTATGTAATTATGCTGGTGATTAAAAGCCCAGGCTCACATACCTTCAGTCTCAGGTATGGCTCCCTACATATTTCCAAATTGAAATTTCTTAAAGCTTTGATAGCTCTGGTATGTCCAGTTTCTTATTTCTAATCCTAGGAATCTGTTCCAAGGTTGGAGGGACATCTTCCACCCTACGGGGTCCAAACATCAGTAGCGCCATTTATTCATTCTTACTTTCCTGATAACCTGCCAGGATCCAAGATTTATAATCAACTGCATGGGATTTTGAACATTAGTTGAAATTACACTTTATATGGCCTGCAGATCATCTGTTTTATTTCATTTAGGCTCACCTGTTTCTACTGCATCTCTAAGCAAAGGTCACGACCTCTTTCGAAAAGGGCTCAACGGAAGGGAAAATAGCAAGTCTACGTGTTGAAGTAAAAGAATTTGGTTCATAAAATAAAACTAAGGCGACAGAAGGCAAAGGGAGTTTCCGCTGTTTGAAAAGGGGCTTTCTCAGCACAAGCTTGGAAAAAAATGTTGATGATTTATGCAAATTAGAGAGGAAATGTGCCCCAAGGGATCTTGGCACAAAAGCTCAAGTCGGAATTCTGGATTCGAGGCTGGCAGTGTCTCTGATTCACTCTGCGACTGGGGCTGAGCCATTGAACTTCTCTGTTTCTAAATACCCTCATCTATAAAGGCGGGCTAACAATGCTGCTCTTCCTGCCCCTGAAGGGGAGGCAGTAAAAATGAATGAAATGTCGGGGAATTACTTCTAAAAGCCATCGATTAGAAATACAGCATATGGTCTTAATGAGAGCTTGTTTCTGCCACAAATTTTTCCCTGCTCCCTACGATCACTGCAGATAGAGTGCCACAGAAATCAACTTCTCTCTTCAGCTATCTTCACATGCCGCCTTTCCAATCACAGAGGTCTTTAAAACAGCACTCCTGCCTGCTCTAGGTGGGCATGACGAGGCCGTGGCTCCTGGCTCCTTTCTACATGGAGCCATGCAGTCCAGATTTTCCGAGACGGTGGTGATTTAAAATATTCTGTCCCATTGTCAGACCATGTGTTGGAACATGTGTCAGATCACGTGTCCTGATCATTGCCTTAGAAAATATGGTCGCTCACACCTTCATGGGAAAAGAAGCACCTGCTTGTTGCCTAAAGTCCTCTTTAGAAAAGGATGAGAATAAGCCATAAAGCTGTAGAGACCCACTGATTGACTGAGCAGTGGATATATAAACAGGGGAGGGGGAATGGGGGAGAGTGTTAATTTGACTCAATCATTATTATGTGCTTGGGTGGGGTGGGGAAAGTCACCTGTTTCTTAAGTAGCTAAGTTTGCGCTGCGCACTGGACTAACCACTGTGGTTACAGAAACAGACAGACAACATCCCTGGGCCTGGGCAGCTTGCAGTGCAGTGAAGGACAAAAGCAGGTAGCAATTAACAAGCTAAGGGGCGCTTCCAGGCTGTCATGAGAGCAAGGACAGTTTGTGGGGAATCAGGAAGGGCTTCACAGAGGTGGTGACACCATAGCTGAGTATTGAAGAATGAGCAGAAGCTCAGCAGTGGGGGGCTAAGAAGGAACAAGCATTCCAAGCAGGGAGCAAGAGCCCAGCAAAGACCTAACTGCAAATTCTTTTGGTGTCCACCCATGTCCTTCCACTCAACCCAGAAGGCACCTAGAAAGATTTCCCAAATACATGAGGACTTCCTGAAACTCCATCAGAGGGAGTTCTCAGGCCTCTGAAGCAAGCTCAGCTGGCTACCATATGTGCAGGCAGATCCTAAGTGCTTAGCTTCCCAGAAATCATCCTCAACTCATGAGAGCCGGAGTGTGCTGGAGCCGTGGTACGAGCTCTGGAGCCTGACTGTTAACGTATTCAGAAAATTTGCAAGCCAATTGTTAAAACACTGGTAGCTTCCAATCAGCCACAGTAGGAATATTTATACCCTGGCAATTGGCGAATACCATAAATTGGGACTTTCTTTGTTCTCCAAGAAATTTGGTTTACTAGCACACCACTGGATGGGAGTTGGTGGATAGATACTCTGAGGGGTGTGCTACACAGGATCCCACAGAGGCACCAGCAGAATTGAGCCCCAGTTGTTCATGTTGATAACCTGCTCATGAACGGACCCTATAATGGACTTCCTCCCTTCCCTATCTTGATTTTTAATCCCTCACTGTGCTTCCTGAGAACACCTCTCTTATGCCCCCAGATCCTTGGCTCATGGTCAGCTTTGGGAGGTACCCAAATTAAAACAGTCATGGAAGCAAGAGTCGTGATCATGGAGGGCTGTTATACCAGGCAGAGGATGTTGAATTTAACCAAGGTGTCTGCAGTCTTGAAAGAATTTAAAGAGGGAAAAGGTGGCAAGATCAAGTTTGCGTTTCTTAAGGTCACCCCCAAGGCCTGCGGAACAGATGAAAACACAGGGAGCAAGACTGAGGTAGGAGGACGGTGGTGATGGTTTCGAAATGTGAATGTACTTAATACCACTGAACTTACAATGGTTAAGATAGTCAGTTTCATGCCCATTTTACCACAGTAAAAATAATGAGGCTGGGGAAAATGGAGGTGGGGAAACCAAGAACTAAAACTAAGTCAGTGTTAGGATGCAGGAAAGAAATGATAAGGGTGTCAGACAACCATGGAGGGTGCCATCCATATAGAACGTGATGGAGTTGTGCTTGCCATGGCACTGTTCATGGAGAGAACTCTGAGCACAGCTGGCACTGAAGAAGCAGATACCAGAAGAGGAGGATGAGACACAAAAGAAGACTGTATCAAGGAAGGCAGAGTAAAGGGAATGCCAAGAGGGAAGTGTCACCAGGGCCACAGAGCAAAAAGTGGTTATCAGGATTAAATAGGTAAGGGTTTAGTAGCTGAAATAAACTTCTCATTGACTCCTCACCAGAGCCCTACATTAAATTCAGTGACCTTACTGAATTCCCTTATTAATTCAAATAGATGAATTGTATGTTTTGTTGGATGTTCTCTGTGCACAACCATGTCATCTGCGAATAATGATAGTTTCACTTCTTCCTTTCCAATCTTGATGAGTTTTCTTTCTTTTTCCTGCTTTATTGCGCTGGCTATATGGTCTCCAGAGTAATAATGAACAGGAAGAGTGATAGAAAGCATCACGCCTAGGTCCTGATCTCAGGAGGGAATTTTTCAATATTTTGCCATTAAATACAATGTTTGTTGGGGCTTCCCTGGTAGCTCAGTGGTAAAGAATCCACCTGCAATGCAGGAGACACAGGTTCGACCCCTGGGTCAGGAAGATCCCCTGGAAAAGGAAATGGCAACCCACTCCAGTATTCTTGCCTGGGAAATCCATGGACAGGGGAGCCTTGCAGGCTATAGTCCATAGGGGTCACAAAAGAGTTGGATACAACTTAGCAACTAAACAACATTTGTTATAAGTTTTGCTTGTACATACTTTTTATCAGATGAAGGAATTTCCATTCTAAGTTTGCTAAGTGATTTTACCATGAAGGGGTGCTGAATTGTATTTCTGTACTTCTCTGGGTGACCCTGGGAAAGTTCCTTAAACTGTAAACCATAAAATGACCCACTGCTTTGGCATTAGATGTATCTGGGTTCAAATTCCAGCTGTACCATTTTTTTTGCTGTGATTCTGTGCAATTTAGTTAAGTTTCCTCATATAGAAAATGGAGACAATAATAGTAACTCCGTCATAAGAACTAGAGATTTTTTGTAAGTTCAAGAGCGCAAGAGGCTGGTTTTGAAGCAAGACTAGGGTTTAACATCCAAATCCTGGAGCCAACCTATGGAATTAGGTCTCTGCAGGGGCCGATGTTCCCAAGAGCCTTTCCATCTCCTGCTCCTTGCTCAGGATTTCCCAGAACCCTTCTGATGATGAATGGGGATGGAGCTGAGCTCTTCCATCCATATCGTTGCACTCTGCCCCCTCAGGACTAAGGTAACAAACATATGAGTAGTTGGCCCACTGTGATGGCTCCACCCATGGCCCATGCATCCTGGTATTCATGTCCTCATGCAGTCCCTTGCTTTTGAATCTGGGTGAGCTTCTCTCTTCTAATTAGGTGAATTGGCATAAGTGATACTGCATGACGTCCAAGGCTAGGTCAGAAAAGGATTTCTAGATTATGTCTTGGTCTTTCAGAACTTGGGCCACCATGACAAAAATGCCACTATCCTAAGGCCACCATGCTGGAGATAGGAACCACATTCTACAGTCCCAGCTGAGCCCAGACTTCCAGCCATCCCCATCAAAGCATCACACTTGTGCATGAAGCCAACCTGGACCCTCCAGGCCAGCTCATCCACCCATGGTATGTCACTGAGAGTCCCGAGTTGACTCCACATAGAGCAGAAGAATCACCCGTCTTAGTCCTGGGCCAATTCCTGGCCCACAAGATAAAAGGATACAGCAATATGGTTGTTACATACATTTGGGAGCTATTCATTGTACAGTGATAAATAACTGAAATATCTACCTTATGAGTTGAGTCTTTAGTCATGGAAAAACACTAAGCAAACCTGTCTAGTGCTCAAACCTATAACATTAATCTTGTTTGACCTTATTCTAACACTTCAGCTAACCAGATTCAAGTATGCAGTATTTAAGAACTGAGAAAACAGAGAAGGAAGTTGTTTCACTCAAAATTCTCTGCATGTCTTTGTGTCTTAAATCCTTCTATTAACAAGAAGGGGTGTAAACAGATAATCCTCAGAGCAACTCACAACATTGGTACCATTAAGTCCAGTCGATTTTTTTAAGGTTGAAGAAATGAAGGTTCAGAGAGAATAACTAACTTGCGCAATATCACACAGCTAGTTAAATGGCAAAACTGGGACCGAAACCCAATACTATAAACTGTAAAACTGGCCTTTTTTTTGTCTGGGTTGGGGCACTTTTACTTGGTGATCAGGGGGATCCACTCATAGTGGCACAAAGAACAGAAGAGAACTGATGAGAAGAACTCAGGAGCAAAAGTACAGCCAGGCTCCCCACCCCGGGGCAGGGGCAGGACCCCCTCACTGGACCCCTATCTTTGAGAAACCCACCTTTGCCTTCTCTGGGGCCCTGTGTTTCTGAAGGCACTCTGTTTTTTTACTGTATGTCTTTATTATTCTCTGCCTTTCTGCAGACTAGTTTTCCCTGGCCTGTCCTCGGGCTTGAACACCATGGTCCGACAATCAGGCAGAGTTGACTACATAATCTGTGGGGCCCAGTACAAATCTAAAATGCAGGACCCCAGCCAGGGGCTGGGAAGTCAGTCTCTCTTTCCCACATGTCCACTGCCTCAACCCAGGGTACTCAGTGGCCTCCAAGGGATCACAGCCTCCAAGCTGGAACATATTTGGGGCTGGGATCCTCCGTGGAGGAGAGGTCCCTGCCAAGTGTCAGACCCAAAGTGCTACTACCTTACCCCACCCCCAAGATGCTATGAGGCTCACCGGACCCCAAGCTTGACCTTCCTCAAGTTAGTACCCAGGCTCGCGCCAGGGGCAAAGGGTGGCAGCAGCCCCAAGGCCAGGGTGGTGTGCAGGAGGCCAAGTAGGGCCAGGGGCACCAGGAGCTGGGGAACCAGCATCTGAGAACCCATCACAAGAAGGTAAACTGGGGGTGGAGGGAAGGAGAGGGGACCATGCCTGAGCTGGGGCTCCATGCCCCTGGGTCATGCTCCACTGTCCCATCAGACCTCACCTACCAAACCCAGATTTGAAATAATATTATTCAGAATGCCAAGATGGCAATTGCAGAGCAGTAAACAGTGTGGGGCCCTTCTGAGCACAGGACCCTGTGACTGCACTGATCAGACGCCATATAGCCAGCCCTGCCCTGCCTAACCAGCTTTTTTTTCTCTCTGGCTCCCTTGTTCCTGGGGTTGGGGGACAGACTCCACCTGCACCTAAAGCGATATAGAGACTGCTGGCATTCCAATCCCGTAGAGGACAGAGGTCCCAGACATCCGGGATGTGAACCAGGAAGAAACCCCAAAGCTCCCTCGTGAATGCTCTCCTACCACCTCCCAAGTGATGTCATACTGTCCATCATATTCTCTGCAGGTATATGAGCTAAGGGGGCTGCCTGCCCACCCCAGCATCCATCCCGCCAATTCCTTAGTAACTGGAGGCCGCAATGGCCTCAAGCTAAGTAGTAGCATTACTCGACCTCCCTTGCAGGAAGAGGTGGCCAACTGGCCAATGAGACATGAGTAGAAATCACAGGGTGGGACTTCTGAGAAATCTTTATAAAGGAGGCTGACTCAGTTGGATGAGGGTGTCCTTTTCTCCCCTTGTCTCTCCTCTTCTTGCTGCCTCAAGGATTCAAGGCAGTGGGTGGCATGATCAGATGGAGGAGGCAAGTTTGGGGAGGGGGGGTTCCATTGTTCCATGAGGAGCTCTCAAGGATCTGAATTAAGAGGGTCAGATGGGGAAGAGCCCAGGAGAAAAGTTAAGGAGGTACGACCTACAGGATTTGATGGTCGAGACCACAGTCAGTACCTTTCTGTGTGCCAAGTAAAGTAGAATGTAAGCTCCATGACACAGGGACTGTATCTCTGTGGCTTACCATTCCACACCGTGGCCCAGCACAGTGCCAGGCACAAAATGGGTAACCCCTAAGTGTGGTCCAACAAATGAATGAAGAATGAATGAAAGTGCTGTAGAAGTCCTTTGAGGGCTTGACTCCTAATTGATCAGGAACATCCATCCCCGGGGAGCCCCTTGTACCCAGGGAATGATTCCCAAGTATGACTTCTCTTGCTTTGTGCTACCTGTGAACTCCTGCCATCCCCATGCTCAGACCCAGGCTGGGTTTTGGGGGGACCTGGAGGACAAAAGCCATTGGAATGCCACCCTGCTCCTAGCTTTTCCCAACTCTGGCTCTGATGTGGTATGCAGGCCAAGTTAATGCCACTGTTTCCACAACATCACTTCCTCTGCAGCGTGAGAAAAGAGGAAGAAAACTCGCTCTATGACTCTACTCTTCCCCCAGGGAAAGCACAAAGCTGTTGGAAACAATAAAAGCAGCCCTGTGTAAAGGGGAGACTTTTGTCTGTGCAGTCAGGGGTTGCTGTGCCCGTGACTTCCTGCAGGGACATTCGGCAGTTTTGCAGATAAATAAATGCTCACATTCAGAATGACCAGCCTAGAACACTTTTATGAGCCTTTTCTCCTCCCCAGGCTGTACACAGATAATAAATCAAATTAGCGTCCTGAACCTCCGGTTCAGCATCACTTGTCACCAGTTCCCCCTGCATGAAGGGTAAGTGAGTTTCGGCAAGGCTGTGCTCAGCTATGATCTGGCCACGTGGGATTGAGGCCTGTGGCCTCCTTGGAAATCATTTGATGTTTCACACTGAGGTC
>SJYV01004605.1:0-13000 GCA_006410875.1 Neotragus pygmaeus
ATAAAAGCAAAAATAAACAAATGGGATCTAATTAAAGTTAAAAGCTTCTGCACAACAAAGGAAACTATATGTAAGGTGAAAAGACACCCAAGAACTTTTTAAAAATTGAAGAATTGTTGATTTACAATGTTGTATTAGTTTCAGGTATATGGCAAAGTGATTCAGTTTATACACACACACACACGCATGTACATATGTATATGTATATATATGTATTCTTTTTCAGATTCTTTCCAATAGAGGTCATTCCAGAAGTTTGAGTAGCGTTCCCTGTGCTATACAGTAGATCCTTGTTAGTTATCTATTTTGTACAGTGAAAGTGAAAGTGAAATCTCACAGTCGTGTCCAACTCTTTTTGACCCTATGGACTGTAGCCCATAAGGCTTCTCCATCCATGGGATTTTCCAGGCAAGAATACTGGAGTGGGTTGCCGTTTCCTTCTCTAGGGGATATTCCTGACCCAAGGTTTGAACTCAGGTCTCCCACAATGCAGGCAGACTCTTTACCACCTGGCCAATGTAGTAGTAGATATATTTTATATTAATATATATATATCATAATATATACATATAGTTGTTGTTCAGTTGCTAAGTTGTGTCTGACACTTTGTGACCCCATTAACTGCAGCATGCCAGGCTTCCTTGTCCCTCTCTGTCTCCTGAGTTTGCTCAAACTCATGTTCATTGAGTCAGTGAGGCCATCCAACCATCTCATCCTGTCATCCACTTCTTTTGCCCTCAGTCTTTCCCCATATCAGGGTCTTTTCCAATGAATCAACTCTTTGCATCAGGTGTTTGAAGTATTGGAGCTTCAGCTTCAGCACCTAAATTTCCTTTAGGATTGACTAGTTTGATCTTCTTGTTATCCAAGGGACTCTCAAGAGTTCTCCAGCAACACAGTTGAAAAGCATTAATTCTGGTGCTCAGCCTTCTTTATGGTCCAACTCTCACATCCTTACCTGACTACTGGAAATACTGGAGAAACCATAGCTTTGACTATATGGACTTTTGTTGGCAAAGTGATGTCTCTGTTTTTTAATATGCTGTCTAGGTTTGTCATAGCTTTTCATCATAGTATATATATTTTATATATAGTAGTATGTATTTGTTAATACCAGACTGCTAATTTATCCCTCCCCCATACTTCCCCCTTTGGTAACGTAAGTTTGTTTTCTACGTCCGCTTCTGTTTTGTAAGGATGATTTTTGCTCATCATTTTTTAGCTGCAGAGGCCAGTATACATCATGGATAATAAGAATTAAAAATGACATATAAAAAATGCGTCATTTGAACAAATGGACTGGGTTTTATGGAGTGGGTCTGCACTTACTGATTCAGTCTGGGTTGGCCACATATGCTGATGGTTTGTCTGAGAGCTCAGGATCGTGAAATGCATGTACCTATGAAGCCAATCCATCTCCTCTAATTATTAGCAAATTATTCACCCTCTGAATTCTTCGGTTTTGGCACCAATATCAACAGGTTGTTATAAGGAATAAATGGAACATTGACACAAACCACTCAGCATAGTGACTGGAATGTGGTAAACAGTAAATGCTAGTCGAAATGATAGCAATACATCATTATCATTTAGCATAGCTTCTGTCTACAGACTTAAGTAGCAGCTCTGGTCTTTACTGCTGTCAGTGAGTCATATGTGAATGAAGTGTCCCTTGGGGGAGAAAGCCTTCAAAAATCCCAAGTGTCCTTCTTAGTGTTCTGTACTCCACTTCCATGCAGGAGGATTTGCCCTGGGAACAGAGACCACTGCTGTTCTCCAATATTCATCCTCTCCTCTGTTGTAATAAAAAAATTTTAAGGACCCACACTGCCCAGAATAAAGTCCATGCTTACTAGTCTCTGTTGCATCTGATATGTCTGTTTGACTAATTTCTGGCCAGTGGGGTAATGTCTGTGGCAGTTCTGAGGACAGTCTTCAAGAGACAGCTGGTGTATACCCCTACCCTTTTTAAAATTATTTCCGTTTCTAGCTGGAATGCTGGCTGGACCCAGAGCTGCCCTCTGTAACTATGATGTGACTGGGCATGGAGATCCTGTGAGGCATAGCTGCAGGGCAGAGCCTGAGTTCCCAAGGCCTTTGAGGTTGGAGACTTGCTCTGTAGAGCAGAGCCATCACATGACTCTGATCTTTCTCCCTCCCAGTTTTTAAATCAGGGAAAAACAAACTTCTGCTTTGCTCAAGCCACCATCATAGGAGGCTTTATTTACAGCTGAAACTGAATTGTAGGTGATACAGTTCTGTACTATAAGACATGGAAGGAACAAGGATGGCAAATATTGATTCTGACTCCTGTTTTCCTCTGAGACTTGACAGCAAAATGCAAGGACCAGACTTTAGCACTGTAGAGTCTGGACGGGTCTTTCTATGCCTTTCCACACCCAGGTGCAGGTCAGAGTGCCAGCACCTTATCTGGCTTCTTCACTCATTCATTTAGACCACAGATATTTTTCTGTTATGCACCGTAGAGCAGGCACTGTCCCAGGGACTTGGGGTTCATCAGTAGGTTAAGCAGCTGAAGTGGGTTGTATTTGAAATGATTTCTCTTGTTTCAGAAAGGAGAGCAAAGAGGAACTGCTAGAACAGTCATGTTTCTGGTTGTTATTTCAATCTCAAGATCTTTTTGGTTTTAGGGTGAATTTAGTGGTGCGACTTACAGTTAACACAGATAATTTCTTTAGCTTTTAATGTTTGTGAAGACAAGTAAAAGTAGCTCTTTTTGATGTTTCATGGTCAAAAATTTTGTCATCATAGGTTAAGAGGAAGCTTGAATGATAGGCCATAGGTCTTTTTCATTTCATTTTAAATTTATTTATTTTTTTAATTGAAGGATTATTATTTTACAGAATGTTGTTGTTTACTGTCAAACCTCAACATGAATCAGCCATAGGTATACATATATACATATCCCCTCCTTTTTGAACCCCTCCCCCATCCCAACCCTCTAGGTTGATACAGAGCCTCTGTTTGAGTTTCCTGAGCCATACAGCAAATTCCCTTTGCCTATCTATTTTACATATAGCAATGTTTCCATGTTACTCTTTTCATACATCTCACCCTCTCTTCCCCTCTCCTTGTGTCTATAAGTCTGTTCTCTATGTCTGCTTCTCCTCTGCTGCCCTGCAGATAAATTCTTCAGTATCATTTTTCTAGATTCTGTGTATATGTGTTAGTATATGACATTTATTTTTCCCTTTCTGACTTATTTCACTCTGTATAATAGACTCCAGGTTCATTCACCTCATTAGAACTGAATCAAATGCATTTGTTTTATGGTTGAGTTATATTCCATTAAGTTTATGTACCACAGCTTCTTTATCCATTCATTTGTCAATGGACATCTAGGTTGCTTCCACGTTCTAGCTATTGTAAAGTGAAGTGAAGAAGAAGTGAAAGTCGCTCAGTCGTGTCTGACTCTTTGCGACACCACGGACTATACAGTCCATGTAATTTTCCAGGCCAGAATACTGGAGTAGGTAGCCGTTCCCTTCTCCAGGGGATCTTCCCAACCCAGGGATCGAACCCAGATCTCCTGCATTGCAGGCAGATTCTTTTCCAGCTGAAACATGAGGGAAGCCCAAGAATACTGGAGTGGGTAGCCTATCCCTTCTCCAGTGGATCTTCCTGACCCAGGAATTGAACTGGGGTCTCCTGCATTGCAGGCAGATTCTTTACCAGCTGAGACATGAGGGAAGCCCAAGAATACTGGAGTGGGTAGCCTATCCCTTCTCCAGTGGATCTTCCTGACCCAGGAATCAAACTGGGGTCTTCTGCATTGCAGACAGATTCTTTAGCAACTGAGCTATGAGGGAAGCTACTGTAAACAGTCTGACTGGTGTGAGGTGATATCTCATTGTAGTTTTGATTTGCATTTCTCTAATAATGAGAAATGTTGAACATCTTTTCATGTGTTTGTTAGCCATCAGTATGTCTTCTTTAGAGAAATGTATGTTTAGGTCTTTTACTCACTTTTTGATTCGATTGTTTATTTTTCTGGTATTGAGTTGTATGAGCTGCTTGTAAATTTTGGAAATTAATTCTTTGTCAGTTGTTTCATTTGCTATTATTTTCTCCCTTTCTGAGGGTTGTCTTTTTACCTTGTTTATAGTTTCCTTTGATGTGTAAAAACCTTTAAGTTTAAACAGGTCCCATTTGTTTACTTTTGTTTTTATTTACCTTACTCTAGGAGGTGGATCAGAGAGGATCTTGCTTTGAGTTATGTCATCTGGTGTTCTGCCTATGTTTTTCTCTATGAGTTTTCTGGATTCTGGCCGACATTTAGGTCTTTAATCCATTTAGAGTTTATTTTTGTGTATGATGTTCTCCAAGCCAGGCTTCAACGATACATAAATAATGAACTTCCAGATGTTCAAGCTGGTTTTAGAAAAAGCAGAGGAACCAGAGATCAAATTGTCAACATCCACTGGATCATCAAAAAAGCAAGAGAGTTCCAGAAAAACATCTATGTCTGCTTTATTGACTATGCCAAAGCATTGACTGCATGGATCACAATAAACTGTGGAAAATTCTTCAAGAGATGGGAATACCAGACCACTTGACCTGTCTCTTGAGAAATCTGTATGCAGGTCAAGAAGCAACAGTTAGAACTGGATATGGAACAACAGACTGGTTCCAAATAGGAAAAGGAGTACATCGAGGCTGTATATTATCAGCATGCTTAATTAACTGATATTCAAAGTACATCATGAGAAATGCTGGGCTGGATGAAGCACAAGATGGAATCAAGATTGTTGGGAGAAATATCAGTAACCTCAGATATGCAGATGACACTACCCTTACGGGAGTAAGTGAAGAAGAACCAAAGAGCCTCTTGATGAAAGTGAAAGAGGAGAGTGGAAAAGTTGGCTTAAAGCTCAACATTCAGAAAACTTAGACCATGGCATCCAGTCCCATCACTTCATGGCAAATAGATGGGGAAACAGTAGAAACAGTGAGAGATTTTATTTTGGGGGCTCCAAAATCACTGCAGATGGTGACCGCAGTCATGAAATTAAAAGATGCTTACTCCTTGGCAGGAATGTTATGACTAACATAGACAGCATATTAAAAAGCAGAGACATTACCTTGCCAACAAAGATCAGTCTTCAAGGCTATGGTTTTTCCAGTAGTCATGTATGGATGTGAGAGTTGGACTATAAGGAAAGCTGAGCACCAAAGAATTGATGCTTTTGAACTGTGGTGTTGGAAAAGACTCTTGAGAGTCCCTTCAACTGCAAGGAGATTGAACCAGTCCATCCTAAAGGAAATCAGTCCTGAATATTCATTGGAAGGACTGATGCTGAAGCTGAAACTCCAGTACTTTGGCCACCTGACACGAAGAGCTGACTCATTTGAAAAGACTCTGATGCTAGGAAAGATTTAAGGCAGGAAGAGAAGGGGACGACAGAGGATGAGATGGTTGGATCGCATCACCAACTCGATGGACATGAGTTTGAGTCAACTCAGGGAGTTGGTGATGGACAGGGAGGCCTGGCATGCTGCAGTCCATGGGGTTGCAAAGAGTCAGACATAACTGAGCGAATGAACTGAACTGAACTGAACTGAACTGATGGTGTTAGGAAGTGTTCTAATTTCATTTTTTTACATGTAGCTTTCCAGTTTTTCCAGCACCAATTTTATATTATTGCCTCTTTTGTAAAAAATAAGGTACCCATAGGTGCATGAGTTCATTTCTGGACTTTCTGTCTTGTTCCCTTGGTCTATATTTCTGTTTTTATGCCAGTACCATAGTATCTTGATGACTGTAGCTTTGTAGTATAATTTGAAGTCACAAAAGTTGATTCCTCCAGCTCTATCCTTCTTTCTCAAGACTGCTTTGGCTATTTGGGGTCTTTTGTGTTTCCGTATGAATTGTGAAATTTTTTGTTCTAGGTCTGTGAAAAATGCCATTGGTAATATGATAGGGGTTGCATTGAATCTGTAGATTGCATTTGGTAGTGTAGTCATTTTCACAATATTGATTCTTCCTGCCCAGGAATATGGAATAAAGTCCATCTGTTTATGTCATCTTTGATTTCTTTCATCAGTGTCTTTTAATTTTCTGTGTACAGTTCTTTTGTATTCTTAAATAAGTTTATTCCTAGATACTTTATTCTTGTTGTTGCTATGGTGAATGGGATTGATTCTTTAATTTCTCTTTCAGATTTTTCATTGTTATTATATAGAAATGCAAGTGATTTCTGTATATTGATTTTGTATCCTGTGACTTTGCTAAATTCACTGATTAACTCTAGTTATTTTCTGATAGTATCTTTAGGGTTTTCTATGTATAGTATTATGTCATCTGCAAACAGCGAGGGCTTTACTTCTTTTTCAGCCATGGGTCTTTTTATCATCTAATATGGACCAACCCTTCTTCCATCCTTGCCAGGATGCAGACCAGCTTACTCTGGAACACAGGGATGGAAGTGGTATGCTTACTGTCAAGGAGGCAGGGACTTCTCTGAGATGACTCACCAAGGACACATGGGCAGTGTGGTTTTCCCTCCTTCAGGTTTAAGTCCTGGTCTGCTCCTGATGATCTTGGGCAGAATGTCCACAGAGAGCCTTGCTTCCTCTTGCTTACCCCTGACTGCTCCACATCAGCATGAAAGAGGACAGGCTTGTCTCAGTATCTTGGTATCAGTGTCAGTCTAGCTAACCTGAATTTTTATTTCTTTCTAATGGGACCAAACTGTCTCTCTTTTTGATGCCCTGAACTGTTATTTATTTAGTGACTTGGATTCAAGTGGGGCTGTACAGTATTCTCAAATATTTCTTTAACTTTTCTTTCCTAATTCAAGCTGATAGATAGTACACTTTGTTTCAGAGGATTCTGGTTCTCTTTTTTCAAGAGCATAAACTATTGTGTGGAACAGGATTGCCAGAGAGAGGAAGGCGTAGGAATACTTTCTGCTTTGATCAGACTCAAGATTCAGCAGGACTCAGGGAGTGTGCCTTGTGGGGCACCCAGAGGCTGTGTCCAAGCCCT
Organism: Neotragus pygmaeus; assembly: GCA_006410875.1. Taxonomy (NCBI): domain Eukaryota; kingdom Metazoa; phylum Chordata; class Mammalia; order Artiodactyla; family Bovidae; genus Neotragus; species Neotragus pygmaeus. The sequence goes on from SJYV01004605.1 coordinate 7,010, forward strand.
TCCTGTCCTTAGGTGGCCTGGAAGCAGCAGACCAGGGAACCTGGTTGGACCACACAGGTAGGGCAGGGTAATTTAGAAGTCACCCTGAGGAGGGATGTTCAGTGACAGGAGGCCTCCCCAGTTCTGGGAGTCCCTTTGGTCTCAGGACAAAGTGTCAGACACAACTTAGCGACTGAACAACAACAGCAATAACAAGAATTCTATATGTTAGTTAAGATTGCCTGTTTATAGAGGATATCCTACAAGCCTGAATCAAGATTGCTGGGAGAAATATCAATAACCTCAGATATGCAGATGACACCACCCTATGGCAGAAAGTGAAGAGGAACTCAAAAGCCTCTTGATGAAAGTGAAAGAGGACAGTGAAAATGTTGGCCTAAAGCTCAACATTCAGAAAACGAAGATCATGGCATCTGGTCCCATCACTTCATGGGAAATAGATGGGGAAACAGTGGAAACAGTGTCAGACCTTATTTTTTGGGCTCCAAAATCACTGCAGATGGTGACTGCAGCCATGAAATTAAAAGACGCTTACTCCTTGGAAGAAAAGTTATGACAAACCTAGATAGTATATTCAAAAGCAGAGACATTACTTTGCTGACTAAGGTTTGTCTAGTCAAGGCTATGGTTTTTCCTGTGGTCATGTATGGATGTGAGAGTTCGACTGTGAAGAAGGCTGAGCACCGAAGAATTGATGCTTTTGAACTGTGGTGTTGGAGAAGACTCTTGAGAGCCCCTTGGACTGCAAGGAGATCCAACCAGTCCATTCTGAAGATCAGCCCTGGGATTTCTTTGGAAGGAATGATGCTAAAGCTGAAACTCCAGTACTTTGGCCACCTCATGTGAAGAGTTGATTCACTGGAGAAGACTCTGATGCTGGGAGGGATTGGGGGCAGGAGGAGAAGGGGATGACCGAGGATGAGATGGCTGAATGGCATCACGGACTCAATGGTCGTGAGTTTGAGTGAACTCCGGGAGTTGGGGATGGACAGGGAGGCCTGGCATGCTGCGATTCATGGGGTCGCAGGGAGTCAGACATGACTGAGCGACTGAACTGAACTGAACTTTTGTGTTTTGGTTATGCTTCTTTTATAGGCTTTTCAGTAACTCTCAGAAAAAAGTACTTTGGAAAAGACATGTAAAGCTACTGTATTAGGAGAACATTGTTCACTAAGAAGCAATAAGAACTGGAAGTAATAATTTTTGAGTGATTAAAAAAAAAAGCTTAAGAAATGACATGAGTGTGATCAAAGCAGAGAGTATCCTTACAGCCTTCCTCTCTCTGGTAATCCTGTCCCTCCAAATAGTTAATGCTTTTGAAAACAGAACCAGAATCCTCTGAAACTAACTTTTCTGAGGCAAGGAAAAACATGTGCTATCTGCTTGAATTAGGAAAGAAAACATAAAGAAATATTTTAGACTATTGTACAGCCCCACTTGTTAAACAATTCAGGACATAAAAAATGAGTTCACAGAAACGAGATTTTCTAAGAAACTCTTTATTTGGTGTAGTAAGGAGTAACTGCAGTAAATAATTCTGTGTGTTCTAACATCCATTTTTATCTAATCTATGGTCCAGTATTGCACAAGTTTCTTCTTCCTCCCACTGCAAACCAATTCAGGAAAACACACCCTCATGACCCATATTCCCTGGTCCTCTGATCTTGGGGACTTTCAGTCAGAGCCTGATACTTATGCTTGAGTAACACAAAGTAAACACCCAGAAAACTTTGTGGCTTGATTATTTCTAAAATATACATTAGCATAGTTGGCAGAACATGTCAATGAAGTTCTGCATTTTGGTCCAGTGCTTATGAAGTCTACTTCAAGGCATGTAAACCCTTGTTTCCTATTTTGACCCTTAGCCCAATGTGCTGGGGCAAAATGTTGCAAACTGTAACATGCACTTGAACCACCTGGGGCCTCATTAAAATGCAAGTTCTGATGTAGCACAGTGGGGTAGCCCAGATTCTGCGTTTCAGGCAACCCCCCAGGTGGTTCCTGTGGTCAAGAACCACACTGTGAATAATCAGGGCCTCGGAGAAGGCAATGACAGCCCACTCCAGTACTCTTGCCCAGAAAATCTCATGGACAGAGGAACCTGGTAGGCTGCAGTCCATGGGGTCGCTGAGGGTCAGACACGACTGAGCGACTTCACTTTCACTTTTCACTTTCGTGCACTGGAGAAGGAAATGGCAACCCACTCCAGTGTTCTTGCCTGGAGAATCCCAGGATGGCGGAGCCTGGTGGGCTGCCGTCTATGGGGTCGCACAGAGTCAGACACGACTGAAGTGACTTAGCAGCAGCAACAGCAGCAGGTTCTGACTGGAGACACACCAGCAGCATGTTGTGAGAGATGGGGGCTGTTACCAAGGGAACTTCCTTCTCTTTTCCTGGAGAACTGATGCATTGAATATGTAACAGTGTGACGGGAATTCTCTAGAGGCTGCCCTCTGACAGTTGCTGCCACCTCTCCAGCTTTATGCTGGGATAACAGAGTCCTATTGTGGTGCGATATTCAATTTCCCTACTGTGTCCACAGGTCTATTCTCTATGGATACATCTCTACTGCTGCCCTGCAAATAAGTTCATCAGTACCGTTTTTCTATATTTCATATACATGCATTAAAATATTATTTATGTCAAAGAGTAGTCTATATTTTCCTCCAAGAGTTTTATAGTTTCTGGTCTTACATTTAGGTTTTTAATCCATTTTGAATTTATCTTTGTGTATGGTGTTAGGAAGTGTTCTAATTTCATTCTTTTACACTAAGCACGCACGTGTGCATGCATGCTTAGTCACTTCAGTAGTGTCCAATTCTTAGAGTAGCTCCCAGGCTCCTCTGTGCATGGGATTCTCCAGGCAAGAACACTGGCATGGGTTGCCATGCCCTATTCCAGGGCATCTTCCCGACCCTGGAATTGAAATTGCATCACCTGTGTCTCCTGCATTGCAGGCAGATTCTTTACCCACTGAGCCACCTGGGAGGCCCTCACTTAAACATAGCTGTCCAGTTTTTCTAATAACAGTTACTGAAGAGAACATCTTTTCTCCGTTGTATATTCTTGCCTCCTTTGTCAAAGATAAAGTGCCCATAAGTGCTTGGGTATATCTTTGGGCTTCTATCTTGATCCATTGATCTATATTTCTATTTTTTCTTTTTCTTTTTTAAAATTAATTTATTTTAACTGGAGGCTATTTACTTTACAATATTGTGGTTTTTGCCATATATCGACATGAATCAGCCATGGATGAACATGTGTCCTACCATCCTGATCCCCTTTCACTCCTTCCTCACCCCATCCCTCTGGGTTGTCCCAGAACACCAGTTTTTAGTGCCCTGCTTCTTGCACTGAACTTGCACTGGTCACCTATTTTGCATATGGTAATATATATGTTTCAATGCTATTCCACTATATTTCTAGTGTTGTGCCCATACACTGTCTTGATGGACATGGAACAACAGACTGGTTCCAAATCAGGAAAGAAGAACATCAAAGCTGTATACTGTACTATGCTTATTTAACTTATATACAGAGTACATCATGCGAAATCCTGGGCTGGATGAAGCACAAGCTGGAATCAAGATTGATGGGAGAACTATCAATAACCTCAGATATGCAGGTGACACCACCCTTATGGCCAAAAGCATAGAGGAACTAAAGAACTTTCATCACTCTTGATGAAAGTGGAAGAGGAGAATGAAAAAGTTGGCTTAAAACTCAACATTTAGAAAACTAAGATAATGGCATCTGGTCCCGTTACTACATGGCAAATAGATGTGGAAACAATGGAAACAGAGGCAGACTATTTTCTTGGGCTCCAAAATCACTGTAGATGGTGACTGGAGCCATGAAATTAAATGACACTTGCTCTTTGGAAGAAAAGCTATGACCAGCCTAGACAGCATATTAAACAGCAGAGACATCACTTTGCCAACAAAGGTCTGTCTAGTCAAAGCTATGATTTTATCAGTAATCCTGTATGGATGTGAGAGTTGGACTATAAAGAAGGCTGAGTGCCAAAGAATTGATGCTTTCAAACCGTGGTTGGAAACGAATCTTAAGAGTCCCTTGGACTGCAAGGAGCTAAAACCAGTCAATCCTAAAAGAAATCAGTCCTGAGTATTCATTAGCAAGGACTGATGCTGAAGCTGAAGCTCCAATACTTTAGCCACCTGACGCAAAGAACTGATTCATTGGAAAAGACCCTGATGCTGGGAAAGATTGAAGGCAGTAGGAGAAGGGGATGACAGAGGATGAGATAGTTGGATGGCATCACTGACTTGATGGACATGAGTTTGAGTAAGCTCCAGGAGCTGGTGATGGACAGGAAAGTCCGGCATCCTGCAGTCCATGGATCACAGAGTCAGACACGGCTGAGCAGCTGAACTGAATGTCTTGATGACTATAGCTTTGTAGTATAGTCTGAAGTAAGGAAGTTTGATTCCTACAGCTCCATTTTTCTTTCTCAAAATTGCTTTGGCTATTTGACTCCTGTTTTTCCATATGAATTGTGAATTTTTTTGTTCTAGCTCTGTGAAAAATGCCATTGATAATTTGATAGAGATTGTATTGAACCTGTAAATTGCTTTGGGTATTATAGTTATTTTCACAATACTGATTCTCCCATTCCAAGTATGTGGTATATCTTTCCATTTGTTTATGTCATCTTTGATTTCTTTCATCAGCATCTTATACATCTGTATACATCTCTGTTATCTCCTTAGGTAGTTTTATTCCTTGATGTCTTATTCTTTTTATTGCCATGGCAAATGGGATTGATTCCTTAATTTCTCATTCTGAGTTTTCATTGTTAGTGTATAGGAATGCAAAGGGTTTTTGTGTACTGATTTTGTATCCTGTGATTTCACTAAGTTCACTGATTAGCTGTAGTATTTTCTGGTAACATTTGTAAGGTTTTCTATGTATAGCATCATCTGAATTTATTTTATGTCTTTTTCTTCTCTGATTGCTATAGCTAGGAATTTTAGAACTATGCTGAATAATAGTGGTGAGAGAGGACACCTTTGTCTTATTCCTGATCTTAGAAGAAATGCTTTCAGTTTTTTACCATTGAGAACAATGTTTACTGTGGGTGTGTCATATATGGCCTTTATTGTGTTGAAATAGGTTCCTTCAATGCCAAATTTAGGAGAGTTTTTAAAAATCATGAATGGGTGCTAAATATTGTTGAAAGCTTTTTCTGCATCTATTAAGATGATCATATGATTTTTATCACCACTTTTGAGAGTTCCTTGGACAGCAAGGAGATCAAACCTGTCAGTCCTAAAGCTAATCAGTCCTGAATATTCATTGGAAGAACTGATGCTGAAGCTGAAGCTCCAATATTTTGGCCCCTGATACAAACAGCTGGCTCACTGGAAAAGACTCTGATGTTGGGAAAGATTGAAGACAAAAGGAGATGAGGGCGGCAGAGGATGAGATGGTTGGATGGTATCACTGACTCAATGGACAAGAGTTTGAGCAAGCTCTGGGAGATAGTGAGGGACAAGGAAGCCTGGAGTGCTGCAGTCCATGGAGTTACAAAGAGTTGGACATGTAATAACAACTGAACAATGCAACAAAATGATATATCACATTGATTGATTTGCCTACACTGAAAAATTCTTGCATCCCTTGGATAAACCTGACTTGATAATGATGTATGTATGACTCTTTTAATGTGTTGTTGGATTCTGTTTGCCAGAATTTTATTGAGCATTTTTGCATCTATGTTCATCAGTGATATTGGCCTGTAATTTTTTATTTTTGAGGTATCTTTGTTTTGGTATCAAGGTGGTGGTTGCCTCATATAATGAATTTAGAAATTTTCTTCTGCAATTTTTGGGAAAATTTTGAGAAGGATAGGCATTAGTTCTTCTCTAAATGTTTGATAGAATTCACTTGTGAAGCCATCTGGCCCTGACTTTTGTTTTTTGGGATTTTTTTTTAAATCGGAGTTTTGATTTCAGTGCTTGTAATTGACTT
>SJYV01004607.1:0-12049 GCA_006410875.1 Neotragus pygmaeus
AGGCCTGGCATGCTACGATTCATGGGGTCACAAAGAGTCGGACATGACTGAGTGACTGAACTGAACTGAATGTATGTGAAGGGTCTTATTTTTACATATGCAAAATAGGCACAAAGGCTTCATTTCAGCTGAAAAAGAATGAGCTTTTTGTTTCCTGAGCTCAGAAAACTCAAACAGGGGCTTTGTATCAACCTAGATGGATGGGATGGGGAGGTACATGGGAGGGAGTATCAAAAGGGAGGGGGTATATGTATACCTTTGGCTGATTCATGTTGTGGTTTGACAAAAAACAACAAAATTCTGTAAAGCAATTATCCTTCAATTAAAAAATAAATAAAAATTTATAAAAAGGAATGGGCTCTGTGACAAAGCTGTCAGGAGCACCCTCTGACATGGGATAAAAGGAGGCTTGATCCTTCCAATTCATTCATACTTCATTCACAAATAGAAACTGAGCACCTACTGAATGCCAAATATTGCACTACGCTCTAATCCCCAAAACTGGGTAAGACATGGTTCTTCCTCCAAGAGCCTACAACATGGTGCTTACAGGGAAGTACTGTAAGTCCTCTGGTCAAAATGACTGAGTTTTCTTTTTGACTTCTGACATATTCAGAATGATCTGAGTAAAATTATGTAGCTTCATCGTGCCTTTGTTTTCTTAAAAAAGGGAAAACGTAATAATACAAATGTTACAGGGCTATCGTGAGAACTCATTGAGATTTTTGTAGAGCTCTTGAAATAGTTATTAGGAACTTTGCTAGTAATCAACAAATGTTATATATATCATTATTAAATGTTGAGAGCAAGGTACAGCAGGACAAAATCATATAACGCAGTGCACCCAACACTAGGATAGATATGAATCACTTGAGACTTTACTAAAATTCAGAGTTTTATTCAGAAATATGCATTTCTAAAAGCCCAGGTGATGCTAATGTCTTTGGTACAAGGACCACATTTTTGTATGGCAAAGTCTAGATTAATGTTGCCTAATATAACAACATTTCTATTTCTATGATGAAATGTGCTACATATACTCTTTCTAATATGCAGCTACTAACCATTTGTGGTAATTAAAATGTGGCTAGCACAAGGGAAAAATGGAATCTTTAATTTTGTACTTATTGTTAATAAATGCAAATTTAATTGGAACTATAAAGCTAAAGAGTAATGTATATTAATGTATATTAATACCAGAAGACTGGTAAATTTGTAGAGAGGAAAAATGTATTTCATTGTTCTATTAAAGTGAGAAACATAGCTTAAATGTTTAAGCAATTATTTTAAAGGAAGAAAAGTAAATGCAAATAGAATTTTTAAAACAGGCTATATACATTCTAAATCACTGCAGGAGTTGAGGGACTCGGATCAAATTTCAAAGAAATGGATGAGGTTTTTTAAAACACAAAAAGAGGGAAAAAAAGTCAAGGAAGCATTAAGTCAAAAGCTTGACATAAAATTACAATACATCAAGCTTATCTTTTATAACAATAAATATAATAGGAAAATAGCCCATGAAAAGGTACTTCCCTGGTAGCTCAGCTAATAAAGAATCCACCTGCAATGCAGGAGACCTGCTTTCAAACCCAGAGTTGGGAAGATCCCCTGGAGGACGGCCTGGCAACTCACTCTAGTATTCTTGCTTGGAGAGTCCCATGGCCAGAGGCGTCAGGCAGGCTACATCCATGGGATTGCTAAAAGTCAGACATGACTGAGCAACTAAGCACAGCACAGCCCATGAAAAAACTATTCAGTTGGACTCAAAAAGAAAATTTTATTGTATGTATTAGATCATAACTATACAACTACTGCTGCTGCTAAGTNAGGCAGATTTTAATAAATATGAAAATATTATTTTAAACTACTATGCTAATCAATTTGATTAAACGAATTAAATGATTATTTTGTGGCAAATTTTACCCAACTCTAAGACTTCTGAAGATATCTCACTGTCTGCAAATTTCACTAGTGATAACTTTCAGACTTTCACAAAGACAGATAATTTCATATTATATAATTTTTCCAAATATAAATACAAAAGCTAAGAATATAAAGATTCATTTTATGAAGTCAGTGTAGCACTAATATAAAACAGACAAAACTGGCACAAAAGAACAATAAATACTGTCATGGTTTTGTAATGACAATATTTAGGTTAAGTACTCAACGACATGATGAAAACCAAAAAATAAGCAATATTATCTTTTCTAATGACATAGTGATTCTAAATTTCATTCATAGGAATAACAAGTAAAAAATTAAGAATATATTAAAAAAGGAAAACTGGGCACTTAGGTTAAGGAGACTTGTCTAACTAGGAATTAAAACATATTACAAGCAACATCAAACAAAGCGGTATGGCAGTAGTTCGAGAATTGACAGGCTGATAAAATAGAGCAATCAGCCTTAAAATAGACTCTAGTATATATTCCAGCTTAGTAAAGAAAGCACAAGAAAAAATGGGAGAGGTTATTCATCAAATAGTTGAGAAAAATTGACTAACTCAAATAATAGCCTCGCCATACAGTAGCCCAAAACACAACTGAAACAGATGGATTAAAGAACTATAAATAGACAAAGATATAAGTAAACAATTATCAGATTTTTGGAGAGGGAAAGACATTCTAAGTATAAGAGCAATGGAAGTAAGTACAAAAGAGCAACTAAATAGATTTTGCCATTGCACAATTAGAATTCCTCTATGTCAAGGAATATCATTCACAATAATAAAATCACAACTTGGGAAAAGTAATTCAGCAACAGGGCAGAGGGCAATATCATTAAAACAAAAGAAATAAAGAAAAGGAACAAAAAGAAAATATAAAACAAAATATCATTAAAACAAAAGGATAGTTTGCATTCCCACCAACAGTGTAAGAGGGTTCCCTTTTCTCCACATCCTCTCCAGCATTTATTGCTTGCAGACTTTTGGATTGCAGCCATTCTGACTGGTGTGAAATGGTACCTCATTGTGGTCTTGATTTGCATTTCTCTGATAATGAGTGATGTTGAGCATCTTTCCATGTGTTTGTTAGCCATCCGTATGTCTTCTTTGGAGAATTGTCTGTTAAGTTCTTTGGCCCATTTTTTGATTGGGTCGTTTATTTTTCTGGAGTTGAGCTGCAGGAGTTGCTTGTATATTTTTGAGATTAGTTGTCTGTCAGTTGCTTCATTTGCTATTATTTTCTCCCATTCCAAAGGCTGTCTTTTCACCTTGCTTATAGTTTCCTTTGTTGTGCAGAAGCTTTTAATTTTAATTAGATCCTATTTGTTTATTTTTGCTTTTATTTCCAGTATTCTGGGAGGTGGATCATAGAGGATCCTGCTGTGATTTATGTCAGAGAGTGTTTTGCCTATGTTCTCCTCTAGGAGTTTTATAGTTTCTGGTCTTACATTTAGATCTTTAATCCATTTTGAGTTTATTTTTGTGTGTGGTGTTAGAAAGTGATCTAGTTTCATTTTTTTACAAGTGGTTGACCAGTTTTCCCAGCACCACTTATTAAAGAGATTGTCTTTACTCCATTGTATAGTCTTGCCTCCTTTGTCGAAGATAAGGTGTCCATAGGTGTGTGGATTTATCTCTGGGCTTTCTATTTTGTTCCACTGATCTATATTTCTGTCTTTGTGCCAGTACCATACTGTCTTAATGACTGTGGCTTTGTAGTAGAGCCTGAAGTCAGGCAAGTTGATTCCTCCAGTTCCATTCTTCTTTCTCAAGGTTGCTTTGGCTATTCGAGGTTTTTTGTATTTCCATACAAATCTTGAAATTATTTGTTCTAGTTCTGTGAAAAATACCGTAGGTAGCTTGATAGGGATTGCATTGAATCTGTAGATTGCTTTGGGTAGTATACTCATTTTCACTATATTGAGTCTTCCAATCCATGAACAGGGTATATTTCTCCATCTATTAGTGTCCTCTTTGATTTCTTTTATCAGTGTTTTATAGTTTTCGATGTATAGGTCTTTAGTTTCTTTAGGTAGGTATATTCCTAAGTATTTTATTCTTTTTGTTGCGATGGTGAATGGAATTGTTTCCTTAATTTCTTTTTCTACTTTCTCATTAATAGTGTAAAGGAATGCAAGGGATTTCTGAGTGTTGATTTTATATCCTGCAACTTTACTATATTCATTGATTAGCTCTAGTAGTTTTCTGGTGGAGTCTTTAGGATTTTCTATGTAGAGGATCATGTCATCTGCAAACAGTGAGAGTTTTACTTCTTCTTTTCCAATTTGGATTCCTTTGATTTCTTTTTCTGCCCTGATTGCTGTGGCCAAAACTTCCAGAACTATATTGAATAGTAGCGGTGAGAGTGGGCACCCTTGTCTTGTTCCTGACTTTAGGGGAAATGCTTTCAACTTTTCACCATTGAGGATAATGTTTGCTGTGGGTTTCTCATATATAGCTTTTATTATGTTGAGATATGTTCCTTCTATTCCTGCTTTCTGGAGAGTTTTTATCATAAATGGATGTTGAATTTTGTCAAAGGCCTTCTCTGCATCTATTGAGATAATCATATGACTTTGATTTTTCAATTTGTTAATGTGGTGAATTACATTGATTGATTTGTGGATATTGAAGAATCCTTGCATCCCTGGGATAAAGCCCACTTGGTCATGGTGTATGATCTTTTTAATGTGCTGTTGGATTCTGATTGCTAGAATTTTGTTACGAATTTTTGCATCTATGTTCATCAGTGATATTGGCCTGTAGTTTTGTTTTTTTGTGGTGTCTTTGCCAGGTTTTGGTATTAGGGTGATGGTGGCCTCATATGAGTTTGGAAGTTTAACTTCCTCTGCAATTTTCTGGAAGAGTTTCAGTAGGATAGGTGTTAGCTCTNTGGTGTATGATCTTTTTAATGTGTTGTTGGATTCTGATTGCTAGAATTTTGTTAAGGATTTTTGCATCTATATTCATCAGTGATATTGGCCTGTAGTTCTCTTTTTTTGTGGTGTCTTTGTCAGGTTTTGGTGTTAGGGTGATGGTGGCCTCATAGAATGAGTTTGGAAGTTTACCTTCCTCTGCAATTTTCTGAAAGAGTTTCAGTAGGATAGGTGTTAGCTCTTCTCGAAATTTTTGGTAGAATTCAGCTGTGAAGCCATCACTACTCAACTAAGAAAGCAGAAAATAAAGTTTAGAATACATTTAGACTGTAGGATTAAGCAAAAGTACGAGCAAAAGAAAAAGTTAATAAATTAGAACATGAAAAATTATAAGCCATATATGCAATGAAGACCCAAGATGATAAAACCTTTTCCTTTTTCCTTTTATTTAAATTAAATTTTATTGGAGTACAGTTGCTCTACAATATTGTGTTAGCGTCTACTGCACAGCAAAGTGTATCAGTTATATGTATAAATACATCCCCTTTTTATGGATTTCCTTTCCATTTAGAGTTCCCCATGCTATACAGTAGGTTCTCATTAGTTATTTTGGAGATGGCAATGGCACCCAACTCCAGTACTCTTGCCTGGAAAATCCCACGGACAGAGGAGCCTGGCGGGCTACAGTCCATGGGGTCACTAAGAGTCGGACAGGACTGAATGACTTCACTTTCATTTTTCACTTTCATGCATTGGAGAAGGAAATGGCAACCCACTGCAGTGTTCTTGCCTGGAGAATCCCAGGGATGGGGGAGCCTGGTGGGCTGCCATCTCTGGTTTCGCACATAGTCAGACATGACTGAAGTGACTTAGCGGCAGTAGCAGCATTAGTTATTTTTTTTACACATACTAGCAATAGTGTATATACACCAATCTCTATCTCCTTCCTTTTTCCCTCTTATTGGAAGAAAATACATTAAAGTATTCAATTTGGTGAGATGTCACTCCTTGTTTATATAAGTTGGAGAGGTTTTTACGAAATTGTGAACATCCTATGATATTTTATAAAGCAGTTCTCTGCTAATTTTCACACACTTCCAAATAAAACACCCAGTCATGTCCAACTTAAGGAAATCCTAAATCCTTCAGAGTACATCATGAGAAATGCTGGGCTGGAAGAAGCACAAGCTAGAATCAAGATTGCCAGGAGAAATATCAATAACTTCAGATATGCAGATGACACCTTTATGGTGGAAAGTGAAGAGGAACTCAAAAGCCTCTTGATGAAAGTGAAAGAGGAGAGTGAAAAAGTTGGCTTAAAGCTCAACATTCAGAAAACAAAGATCATGGCATCTGGTCCCATCACTTCATGGGAAATAGATGGGGAAACAGTGGAAACAGTGTCAGCCTTTATTTTGGGGGGCTCCAAAATCACTGCAAATGGTGATTGCAGCCAGGAAATTAAAAAAAAATGCTTACTCCTTGGAAGAAAAGTTATGCCAACCTAGATAGCATATTGAAAAGCAGAGATATTACTTTGCCGACTTCTAGTCAAGGCTATGGTTTTTCCAGTAGTCATGTATGGATGTGAGAGTTGGACTGTGAAGAAAGCTGAGTACTGAAGAATTTATGCTTTTGAGGTATGGTATTGGAGGAGACTCTTGAGAGTCCTTTGGACTGCAAGGAGATCCAACCAATCCATTCTGAAGATCAGCTCTGGGATTTCTTTGGAAGGAATGATGCTGAAGCTGAAACTCCAGTATTTTGGCCACCTGATGCGAAGAGTTGACTTCATTGGAAAAGACTCTGATGCTGGGAGGGATTAGCTGCAGGAGGAGAAGGGAACGACAGAGGATGAGATGGCTGAATGGCATCACCAATTCAATGGACGTGAGTTTGAGTGAACTCCGGGAGTTGGTGATGGACAGGGAGGCCTGACGTGCTGCGATTCATGGGTGGCCGGGTCGGACACGACTGAGCGACTGAACTGAACTGAACTGAAATCGTTCTCTCGTGGAAGATGTATTTCCACAGCTCACATCCACTCTGGCTCTCATTGTGCCTGTGGTGCGCAACCAGGACATCTGTAGGTCTGTCCAAGGCAGATCATGATTGCTGCCTCTGCTCCCACGTGGGACACCGACATTAAGAAATATCTCTGTTCTGAGCAACCCCTGTCATTACTTAGTGATGAACATCACGAAGGGGAATTTTTTTAACCAACCTGGCCTTATGAATCTCCGTTTGTAAACTGATTAAGAACTCTCTTCATGGATTTTGAACAGCATATTTTTTATTTAGTTCCTTAGAATCTCTTGCCGTCTTGTAAATTAATTGCAGCAAACAACAAGAATGCTAATTGGTGATGCAGAGGAAATGGTACTCCTTCAAAGCGATTACTTGAAGGAAATGGAAATCTTTGCATGCTTTGGTGATTCATGTTAAACATGCGCCAGGGAAGTAATCTGATATATGTCAACTACTAAACAATCATTAGGGATGCCCCCTAGCAAGGTAAAGCCACAGAGAGCATCAGGGTATTAGAATTCTGACAGAGTGTGATTTTTGAATGTAGAATGGTCTACAAAGCACTTGCCCTTCAAAAAGCTATTAATATGTAATCTCCTTATGTTCTGTATCAACAGGTTCATACAATACTGACCAAGGGTCTTGGCTTTCTGTAATCGTAGAAATTGACTACAGGCCAGCCAAGAAATTCCAGCAAGTCTTTACTAAGTCCCTTGCTGTGGCAAGGGAGTGGAGAAAAAACAGCAGGTTCCCTCACTCACTCCCCTGGGGGGTGGGGGCAAGCTGTTCCTTATATGAGGTGAGGGCAGGGGTGTGTCCAGGGCTCGGGCCAGAGGGGTGGGTCTGGTGGTGTTGGGGTTAAGGGGATATGTACAGCACCCTGCTTTTCTTCCCAACACCCAGGTTTTGCACCAGTCTCTTCATAAGTGACAGTTGAATGTTTTGGTCTTTTTTGTCCAGAATTTGCCCCAACTGCACATGCAGGCAGCTATTTTTAGTCCCATATAGTTTCTTTCTCTTTTTTTGCTTAAGCAGAGGTTTGTTCAGGCACAAGCATTGCAGCAAAGGCTCCCAAGTCCCAGCCTGTCTCACATGTTGAAACAAAGAAATCCAGTCTTCAATTCAGTCCCTACCAGGTGGGTGTTCTTTAGCTAGAACACACAGTAACCTTGTGTCCAAATGATAGCCCTATCACACGCTTGTTGATCTTTTTACATAACCTTGGAAAAGCCAAATTTTCCATCTGTGTGATATTGTCTCTGTTAGTAATAAAGGTTATGATTATTGTCAGCACATGTACATTAATTTATTGTGATGTGATATGCAGGCAAGTTCAGCTCTTTGAGACTAGTATACTGCAAAAGTTCTACAGACAAGCACTTCTATTAATTATTAAACATATTTACAGTAGTCTAATATGAAACAAAATGATTTTATTCACGTTCTTGAGCTTAATTTTTGTAAGAGATGTGGGGTTTATCACAATGGAGGAGAAAAAACAGTAACTAAAGTTAGAAATCTGACTTTCATCTCGATTTCAACAATTAGCTCTGTAAACTTCTACAAATTATTAATTTATCTGGGCTTCATTTTCTTTATATATAGTATCAGGGTAATACACCTAACTTTTCTATATTACTTTTGTATGTTAGGTTCTTTAAACTCTAATAAGATGCTTAAATTTTTAGATATTATTTTTATTCTTGTTGCCTCTTAAAGAATAATTTATTGAAGTTGTTGTTTAGTTGCTAAACTGTGTCTGACTCTGCAACCCCTTGGACTACAGCATGCCAGGCCTCGATTGAAGTACAGTTGACTTAATAATACAATGTTGTGTTAATTTCTTCTGTACAGAAAGTGACTCAGTTATACTTGCATATATACATAATTTTCCATATTCTTTTTCACTACGTTTCATCACAGAATACTGAATATAGTTCTCTATATTTTTATTGGTAATTGTCATAGGAATGGCTGATAGTAGAACAATGGCATTAAATATTTTGTCTTGTTCAAATACAATTATGTCATTAAAAAACAGCCTGTTTTGAACAATGTATAACACTGATGTTAATTTTATCTTAATGCCAGTGTCTTAAAATTTTTGAAGTTCTCAGCTATAGATTGAGCCTGACCAGCCTGCAGGAAAGCTTTCCAGATTTGAGAAAGGATAAGTAGTAAGGCTGTGGTCAGGAGCCATCATTCTCCTTTAGTTTCTGGCTCTTTTCTCACTTGGGCTAGAATGCTGGCCTTTGTGTGGAGCAGGTAGAGGAAATTAAAGAAGGGTAAAGTGAGTGCCCTTGGCAATGGTCTGAATGGAATATTCCTTGAAATTTACAAAGAGGATGTGGAGCCCGGTAGCAAGTAAGATTCTCTGGTGCGTGAACTATCGGTCATTTGTAGGTTAACTGAAAGTGTTTATCAAGTGGTGTCAGCTACAAATTGGCACTTGCCATAGGCACTTGCCACCTGCCTCAACAAGGATTAAGTCAGGTGCTACTGTGGCTGCTGACCTTTAACATCCCCTGAAAGGAGTTCAGGGTGGAGAACAGAAATGAGGCNGTTTATCAAGTGGTGTCAGCTACAAATTGGCACTTGCCATAGGCACTTGCCACCTGCCTCAACAAGGATTAAGTCAGGTGCTACTGTGGCTGCTGACCTTTAACATCCCCTGAAAGGAGTTCAGGGTGGAGAACAGAAATGAGGCACTCTAGGTGCTCTAGCAAAAACTGGTAGAGTAGTTCTTCAGATAGATATTTTCAGGAGCTGATTTTATGAGCCTAATTCTTACATCTCCCCTTACCTGGAAAAGTACTAAAATCCTTCATGGTGATGTCTGCTCCTCATGACTAACAGTCAGCCTTACTATAAGACTAAAAGAAACCGTCTTCAAAAAATATATGATCGACTGCATATACCCGCCCTCACCAAAATCACATATATGTACAGACTTACTCCTAACTTCTTTGGAACAGTTCCTCAGAGCTATCTGAAAGACTGTCTCATGGGCTATTGTCCTCATTTTGCCTCAAATAAAGCTTAACTTGCATATCTCATGTTGTGCATTTTTAAAATCAGCAGTAGTGTCCTTGGGAGGGCTTCCCTGGTGGCTCAGATGGTAAAGAATCTGCCTGCAATGCAGCAGATCTGGGTTCAATCCCTGGGTTGGGAAGAACCCTTGGAGAAGGGAATAGCTACCAACTCTAGCATTTTTATCTCGGAAATTCCACAGACAGAGGAGCTTGGCCAGCTACAGTCTATGGGATCCCCAAAGTCAGACACAACTGAGCAACTAAACTTTGACGTTCAGTGTCCTTAGGATCAATCCCTCTGGAGAAGGGAAAGGCAGCAGCAGAGGGAGAAGATGGGGTGCAGCCTCAGTAGTAGTCTGAAAACCCAGAGACCTCTTAGATCTTCTAAAGTTGCTAAGAATCGGGCAGAGGTGGCCAGCTTTTTAATGCAAAGATTGCTCCAGCATTGTTTGTGGCCATTTCTGAGAACAGTGTGCATCAGCTCAGCAATCTTGAAAGGGCATGGACAGAGTGCCTGAGGAATTATNTGTAGAATACTATAATATAATCTAAGAAAAACGTCAAAATAAATATATTCAAGTCAAGTTCATAAATTAACCAATCCAAGTACAGATAATTTGTCTACCATGAGAGGAAGCTATTGTTTTTGGCTTCTAATTTTGAGAGGTATGGCCTATTTTTAACATTATTCATAGCAAAACACATTGAGTTATTTTTACTTTCCAAATAATGTCTGTGCTTAGCAGCAATTAATTTTTTAATGCTATTAACTGCTATGAAATATCTTGAGCCTCAAACCTTTTCTGAGTGTAGCTGATTCTCTGGTTTCCCAAGTGTTTGCTGTTCTTTTGGAATTAAGGTGTATTCAGATCATTAACCATATGTAACCACACTAACTTATTACTAATATATTACTAATTGCATAGCAATATGTAGTGCATCTGAATTAACACTTCTTCACTTCTCTTTATAATTCATTACTATAAATTAATTCTTCACCAAGAAGAAATTTTTTAAAAACTCAATAGGAGATGACTGTTTAAATCCAAAAATACTTTCCAAAATGAAATCAATTCTCTCTTTCCTGAAGTTTTTAATCTAGAAAGGGCAGATTTAATTTTGATATGTTTAAAACAATATGTGCTGCTGAGAACTATCAAAACTGAGGTGTTCCTCTTCCCTAGTGATTTAAAGGGTTTCTCTCGTAGCTCAGGTGGTAAAGAATCCAACTGCAGTGCAGGAAATCCCAGTTCAATTCCTGGGTAGGGAAGATCCACTGGAGAAGGAATGGGCTACCCACTCCAGTATTCTTGGACATTCCTGGCTCAGCTGGTAAAGAATCCATCTACAATGAGAGAGACCTGGGTTCGATCCCTGGATTGGGAAGATCCCCTGGAGAGGGGAAGAGCTACCCACTTCAGTATCCTTGTGTAAAAGATCTCGTGATCATATAGACAATTTATTTCTTTTATGGTTATTCTAAGACATTTTGTCCATCTAAGTAAGGAGGAATAGCATCAAGGGTATAGTTTTTACTTAGTTAAGAGTTCTTAAAAGATGAATTTATCAAACTCTAGATGTTAGAGCTTGAAAATTATGCCTGTTTTATGTCTTCTCCAAAATTTCTCTTCTCTTTTTGAAATAATCTAAACAAACTTCCTTGAATTTTTGGAGGTAAGTCAATTCTATTTCTCATTCACTTTTACACAGTTCAAAGTAAGTCTGTTAGCTTGTGAATACAGACTCTCAATTAGTTTATTTTGTAGTCCAACTCTACTTTTTCTAGTCCCAGTTCTGGTGTTGACCTAGTCCTGAATGTCAAAAATCATAATCTAATTCCAATGACATGCTCTGGACTGGCTGTTTTCTTATTTCAGACACTAATCAGCCACGGGATTTCTTTGGAGGGAAAGATGCTGAAGCTGAAACTCCAGTACTTTGGCCACCTCATGCAAAGAGTTGGAAAAGACTCTGATGCTGGGAGGGATTGGGAGCAGGAGGAGAAGGGGACGACAGAGGATGAGATGGCTGGATGGCATCACCGACTTGATGGATGTAGGTTTGGGTGAACTCCGGGAGTTGGTGATGGACAGGGAGGCCTGGCGTGCTGCGATTCATGGGGTCCCAAAGAGTCAGACACAACTGAGCGACTGAACTGAACTGAA
>SJYV01004607.1:13265-43023 GCA_006410875.1 Neotragus pygmaeus
GAAGATTCTTCATAGTGTCCACACCCCACCTCTTTCTCTTAAGGTCCAGGAATCATCTTTTTTGTGTTCTTTCTTCTCAAATGTGGTGTTTCCAAATAATTTCATGTCGCCCACTATGAGACAAAGGCAGCAAGACTCATTAGTCACAATACCATAGCTCTTTGGAACGTGTTTGTATGGACACAATATTGATCAGTTTGCCTTTGCAATTCCCTGATGCCATGTGCTTAATGCTGGTTGTGTCATTACTCATGAGGCTGCATTATCCTGTGGACAGTGGCTTCCAGGGAGTCACCCAAAGGTCATTGTTTTGCTTTCTTGATGATGGCATACACAACTTTAGCCAGAGTATGCAGGAAAATGTAAACAACAATTTGTTTTCTGGATGTGTTAAATTTATTATCTGAAATTTTAAGTGTAAGCACAGGATGATTCATCTTCCTTCCACGTCTTTTCTTGAACGATTTATGGGGTTGCAAAGAGTCGGACACAACTGAGCGACTGAACTGAACTGAACTGAATCTCATGGTATCTGAGGAATACATTCACAAATTCTCATTAGACTAACAGTCAAGTACTTTGCTGCAGTCGGCTTCATTATCCAATGGAGCAGTCTAAAAGCAATGAACTCTTCACTGGCAAAAGAGTTCATTGAGAGGAAAGATCAGGAGCTACATCCCAACCAGTGTCTAGCCAACTGCCTTCTATTGACATTTCATCTCTGCATTCAGATGTACTTTGACGACCCTAAGTGGTTCAAAGAGAGCAAACAAGAGACCCAGAATTATATGCCATGCCGGGTACAAGTCCTGGAATGAGTTCAATGCTTATAAAATAAAGAATAAGCCAAGAAACAGAAATTTTAAGATATTATAAAATACAAACATGACTCCTGAGTCATAAAACCAAAATTAGTTTCTTAAAAAATAGAAAATATATAATGGATGGGCAAGTATAATTAAGAAAAAAAGAGAAAGAAAAGAATTCACCACAGAAAACATTAGGAATAAGAAAGAATGCATAATTATACATATAAATGAAAAATTTAGGAGTCGTAGTGCAGTCATCAGTAAATCCTTCTTGAATAATTTCTTTATGCCAAGATCTAGTCTATACACTAGGGATTGAGGAGAAAATATGACTGAGCCCCTCGCTCTTGGATCCTACAGTCAAGATAGAAGAGCCAGACAAACTCAGAGAAATAGCAAATTGATGTTAGCCAGTGATGAGTACATGTAGACAATAAAACAAACTAATATGGGTGCTTTCGTTAGAGTGGGCAGTGAAGGCCTTTCTGAAGAGGTGACATTTGAATTGAAACCTGAATAATAGTAATAGTCACACAGACAACAGCCTGTCCAAAGAGCCTTCTGTGAAAAAGAAAGCGTAGTATCTAGTATCTGGATGACTTCCCCACTGTGGACTTCACATTCTAGGAGTGCAGCCACTGTGGTCCTGACAAGTTCAAGAAAAGACGTGGAAGGAAGATGAATCATCCTGTGCTTACACTTAAAATTTCAGATAATAAATTTAACACATCCAGAAAACAAATTGTTGTTTACATTTTCCTGCATACTCTGGCTAAAGTTGTGTATGCCATCATCAAGAAAGCAAAACAATGACCTTTGGGTGACTCCCTGGAAGCCACTGTCCACAGGATAATGCAGCCTCATGAGTAATGACACAACCAGCATTAAGCACATGGCATCAGGGAATTGCAAAGGCAAACTGATCAATATTGTGTCCATACAAACACGTTCCAAAGAGCTATGGTATTGTGACTAATGAGTCTTGCTGCCTTTGTCTCATAGTGGGCGACATGAAATTATTTGGAAACACCACATTTGAGAAGAAAGAACACAAAAAAGATGATTCCTGGACCTTAAGAGAAAGAGGTGGGGTGTGGACACTATGAAGAATCTTCCCTTGCCCTGATTGGAAAATAAACAAATATATAAGTATGTCCTCTCTATCCATTATTTAATCTTCCTTGATAAGTCACTCTACTTTATATGGGTCCTTATATGAATGTTGTAGTATTTTTTTAAACAAAATTGTTGAACAGAGGCCCTACAGAAATATTTTTGTTTGGTCAGGATCCTGCACACTGTAGGGGCAGCCCTTAATTTGATTGTTTTTTTTTCTTTTAAAAACAAATGAAGAGGGTGTCCACCTTTCTCTTTCACTTAAGGAAATATCATTTGTCCTCTACCTCCAACCCAGCATGGCTTCCCTTGTGGCTCAGCTGGTAAAGAATCCGCCTGCAATGTGGGAGACCTGGGTTCGATCCCTGGGTTGGGAAGATCCCCTGGAGAAGGAAAAGGCTACCCAATCCAGTATTCTGGCCTGGAGAATTCCATAGGCTGTATATAGTCCAGGAGGTCACAACTGAACTGAACTGAACTGATGCTGTCACAAAGTGACTTTCACTTTCACTTTCCTCCCCAGCTTAGCAGCACCAGAGTGGTAGCACACCAAGAGAAAAGGAGAATGGAGAAAGGAAGTTAACAAACCAGATATACACTCTTACAGCCCTGGATCTGTGGATCTAACCTGAAACAGAGTGACTGAAAAGTTATGGAATTTAACTTGGATGGATTTAAAAGAGATTGCTACCTTGAATAAGAAAATTCAAGCAATTACTCAAAAATTAAATCATATAATTATACCCCTATTCTAGCATCTGCAGCCTCAGTGGGGATTCCTTGAAATTGCAGGTTTCTTTCTTTTTCATTCCATACGCTAAATACCTAATTATATGAATAGCCAGCATCAATTTGGATGACTTACCCAGATTAAATATAGAGTTTGTTTTGGACCTCTAAAGATAATTTACTTTTATTCCCTACAAAAATATTTTAAATAAACCAGATGTGTAGTTAGATGGACCCATGAGAGCTAAAACACCTGTTGGGCAGACTAAAACTCTAAAGTATAACTGAAATCTTAAGGTAATTATGAAATACACAATTAGGGTAATCCTTACTATGATTTATCTTTGTATTCCTCATTATACTCAGCATAATTAAGGAAATGCTGGAGACTATTGGGCTTGATGGCTTATAAACATGAATATTTAAAAACATTTGATACCAATATTCCTCATAACTTATGACATCATTCTTTTAACATGTAGATTGCTAATGATTCAGAATAAAATGTCCATTACAGTAGACCTAAGTATTTCAGATCTGGAAATATTTCTTCCATTCCATTGTGTCTACAAGTGCACTTCCAAGAAATGGTTCAGAAAAGCCACTAAAGTAAAAGTAGTTTTTTTCCCTAGGAAAGTGTCAAAATTTTGACTGTGAAATGTATACCACCATACCTAAGATGTAATGATTTTATTATTCAAATCTAGGGTTGACGCACATGCATGCTAAGTCACATGCTAAGTTACTTCAGTCATGTCATACTCTTTGTGACCCCATGGACTGTAGCTCACCAGGCTCCTCTGTCAATGGGATTCTCCAGGCAAGAATACTGAAGTGGGTAGACATTCCCTTCTCCAAGGGATCTTCCCAACCCAGGGATTGACCTCATCTCCTACATCTCCTGCATTGGTGGCTGGATTTTTCACCACTAGTGCCACCTGGGAAGCATGTCTAACTAAAAGCAGTCTGAAAGTGAAAGTGAAAGTCGCTCAGTCCTGTCTGACTCTTTGCAACCCCATGGACTGTACAGTTCATGGAATTCTCCAGGCCAGAATACTGGAGTGGGTGGCCTTTCTCTTCTCCAGGGGATCTTCCCAACCCAGGGATCAAACCCAGGTCTCCCGCATTGCAGCTGGATTCTTTACCAGCTGAGCCACCAGGGAAGCCCAAGAATACTAGAGTGGGTACCCTATCCCTTCTCCAGGGGATCTTCCTGATCCAGGAATCTAACCGGGGTCTCCAGCATTGCAGGCAGATTCTTTACGAACTGAGGTATGAGGGAAGTCTAAAAGCAGACTATACCTGCTAAACACCTGTACTTAAATCTGTCTGTCTTTATTAAATATTTAGCTACTCTTATTTGTCATAATGCATTATATCCTCTCTACATTGTCTAAGAAATCTGTAAGATCTCTGATGCCTAACTCAACTCCTCTATCTATCAATGTATTCAAGGAAATGAGCTGATTAATCCCTTGTTTGATTTGACACAATTAACTTGAGCCCAGCCCTGTGCAAGTGTGGTGGATAAGACAGCATCATAGCTGTTTCCTTCTAAGAGAGAAACATGGGACAAGCAAGTATTTACAAAAGGCCTTGTAAGCCTAGCAGCTAGAATACATACTTAGAACTCCCACTGCCAGGGTCAAGTCCCAGCATTCTACAAACAACAAACTTTGTAAGAAAAAATGTGTAATGACAGAAGCTCCTAGAATTATTGTAGGGATGAAGTAAACTGCAGTTACAGAAGAGCCTGCTACATGGTAAGATTCAGTATATGTTGGCTGTTGTTATGGACAGGCGTGATCCCTACCATGAGAGAAGAAACATAGGTGCAATGTAACTCTATCATCAACTGACATGAAGAATGAAAAGACAAATTCAACTTAAAAAAATTCTATAGTCAAAATTGAGTGTGTCTACACTAGTTTTGTTCATCTAAACCACTGGTCATATCTCACTCATTTAGTAAGTCCTCACTGACGTTCCACCAAGTGACCAGCCTGTGCTAGACCAGGGGTGCAGGGTGAGAACAGGTCCTGCATTCATAGCTTGTGGTCTATCTTGGAGAATACCTAGAGGTGACTCATTGCCCAGCAGACTCAGCAGGCACTTGACCATAAGTGGTAAATCTGAGGAGAACTCAGAAACTTCAAGAATTATACAGAGTGAAGTAAGCCAGAAAGAAAAACACCAGTACAGTATACTAACGCAAATATATGGAATTTAGAAAGATGGTAATGATAACCCTGTATGCGAGACAGCAAAAGAGACACAGATGGATAGAACAGACTTTTGGACTCTGTGGGAGAGGGAGAGGGTGGGATGATTTGGGAGAATGGCATTGAAACATGTATACTATCATGTAAGAAATTAATCGCCACTCTAGGTTTGATGCAGGATACAGGATGCTTGGGGCTGGTGCACTGGGATTTCCCAGAGAGATGGTATGGGGAGGGAGGTGGGAGGGAGGGTTCTGGATTGGGAACTCATGTACACCCATGGTGGATTCGTGTTGATGTATGGCAAAACCAATACAGTATTGTAAAGTAAAATAAAGTAAAATTTTTAAANGGCAAAGGTATGTCCAACTAAACACAGATTTCCCAAGAACAGCACGGAGAGACAAGAAGGCCTTCTCCAGTGATCCGCGTATAAAACTAGAAAAAAACAACAGAAGGGGAAACCCTAGAGATCTCTTCAGGAGACTGCAGATGCCAAGGGAACATTCTGTCCAAAGATGTGCACAATAGAGGGCATAGAGAGTAGAGGCCTAGCAGACGCTGAAGAGACACGAAGAGGTGGGAAGAATACACAGAAAAACTGTAAAAAAGACCCAAATGAACTGGATGGCCACGATGGTGTGGTCAGCCACCCAGAGCCAGACATTCTGAAGAGTGAAGCCACGTGGGCCTTAGGAAGCACTGCTATTATCAAAGCTAGTGGGGCAACAGAATTCCAGTAAAACTGTTCAAAACCCTAAAGGATAATGCCATCGAGGTGTTGCATTCAACATGTCAGCAAATCTGGAAGAGCCAGCAGTGACCACAGGACTGGAAAAAGATCAATCATCCCAATTCCCAAGAAGAATACTAAAGGATGTGCTAGCCATTGGATAATTGCACCATCTCACATGCTAGTAAGGTCATCCTTAAAATCTTGCATGCTAGGCTTCAGCATTATGCAAACCAAAAATTTCCAGATGTCCAAGCTGGGTTTAGAAAAGGAAGAGGAACCAGGGATCAAATTGCCAGCATTCACTGGATCATAGAGAAAGCTAGGGAATTCCAGAAAAACACCTACCTCTGTTTCATCAACTATGCCAAAGCCTTTGACTATGTGGACTATAATAAACTGCGGAAATCTCTTAGAGGGATGGGAATACCAGACCATCTTACTTGTCTCCTTAGAAACCTGTATGTAGGATGAGAAGTAACAGAACCCTGTATGGAAAAACTGATTGTTTCAAGATTGAGAAAGGAATACCACAGGGCCATCTGCTGTCACTCTGATTGTTTATGCTGAGAACATCATGAGAAATGTTGGGGTGGATGAGTTACAGACTGGAATCAACAGATAGGCAGGAGAAGTATCAATAACTTCAGATATATGGATGATACCACCTTAATGGCAAAAAGCGAAGAGGAACTAAAGAGCCTCTTGTTAAGGTGAAGGAAGACAGTGAAAAAGCTGGCTTAAAATTCAACATTTAAAAAATGAGTGTGAAGAACGAGAGTG
Source organism: Neotragus pygmaeus (assembly GCA_006410875.1). Classification (NCBI taxonomy): domain Eukaryota; kingdom Metazoa; phylum Chordata; class Mammalia; order Artiodactyla; family Bovidae; genus Neotragus; species Neotragus pygmaeus. Next base: position 19,658 of record SJYV01004607.1, read on the forward strand.
AAAGAGCCTGCTTAAAACGAAATATTAAAAAAAAAACTAAGATCATGGCATCTGGCCCCATTCAGATCAGATCAATGCTCAGTCATGTCCGACTCTTTGCGACCCCATGAATTGCAGCATGCCAGGCCTCCTTGTCCATCTCCATCTCCTGTAATTCACTCAAATAAGGAGAAAAACATGAAAATAGTGACAGATTTCCTCTTCTTGGGCTCTAAAATCACTGGATGGTGACTGCAGACATGAAATCAGAAGACAATAGCTTCTTGGCAGGAAGGCTATGAAAAATCTAGACTGTGTGCTGAAAAGCAGATATGTTACTCTGCTCACAAAAGTTTGTATAGTCAAACTATCATTCCCCCCATGGTTACATATGGTTGTGAGAGCTGGACCATAAAGAAGATGAAGCACCACAAAGAATTGATATCGTCAAACTATGGTGCTGAAGACTTCTGAGTCCCTTGGATTCAAGGAGATCAAACCAGTCAATTTTAAGGAAAAACAACCCCAAATACTCATTCAAAGAACTGATAATGAAGCTGAAACTCTAGGATTTTGGTCATCTGATGCAAACAGCTGACTCATGAAAAAGTCCCTGATGCTGGGAAAGATTGAGGGCAGAAGAAGAGGCTGTCAGAGGATGAGATGGCTGGATGGCATCATCGATTTAATGGACATGAACTTGGGCAAACTTCAGGAGATGGTGAGGGACAGAGAGGCCTGACATGCTGAGTCCATGACTGCATGACTCAACAACAAGTGTGTAAGTGGTTATTTTACAGATGAGAAAACCAAAGTTCAGAGAAGCTGAATTGTTTACCTCACATTACACAGCTAAGAGGAGGCTGAAGAGAGCTTACTTGAGTGCAGGGTTCACATAATTATCTAGCTCGCCGATCCTGCCCTAGAGGAGAGACAGTTAAACAAATAAGTCAGGATTCAGATCTAAATTGGATAAGTTTTCAAACTCACCCTTCTCCTTTTATCACAATAAAACTAAGCATTCTATCTAATGTTTTTGATTCAGAGATCATCATTGAGCAGTGAATAAATATTTAATGGCCAATCAGTCAAACAAGCAGTCTGAAATAGCTTGAATGTGTCTTTTACAGTACAGAGAATTTCTAAAAATGCTGATATAGTAATAAGAAAAATGTTACATGATGTTACATATCAGGATACATACCTTGGTTTTTGGGGTAATTCAAGCAAAATCTAATGGGAAAATAATGAGAAAAAGAACTGATTCAAATGCAGTCCAAAAGCCAATTAACATCACTGTCCTATTGTTCACTATTTAGTACAGCATGGCAGTTTTCTCTTTTGTGAGTGAAGTTATGTTTCATGAAATGAAAAAGCTTCTTATCAGTTACATCAAATGAGTTCCAAATTGCTAACTTCCAATATATTATGGTTTTCATAATACATCTTCAGGAGCAAGATGAAATCGGAGAGGAACTANGGCAGTTTTCTCTTTTGTGAGTGAAGTTATGTTTCATGAAATGAAAAAGCTTCTTATCAGTTACATCAAATGAGTTCCAAATTGCTAACTTCCAATATATTATGGTTTTCATAATACATCTTCAGGAGCAAGATGAAATCGGAGAGGAACTATTTCCATGTGAAAATTGCAGTGAGCTTCAGCAACTCATAATTATCACTCTCAAAGCTGGCACAATGCCAGATAATATGTTATTTCTAAATTACACTGACATTTTCTATGTATTTTATTTAAACTAATCACTTATATTAATGAATTATTTCCACTGAATCTGTTCTTTCAAATCACCAAAGGATCATTAACCCCAAACTTCCAACTGATAGACTTAGAAACGTAGTCTTAAAACAAACAAAAATAAAAATAGAAATGCTTCTTCAAATTTTTAATGAGGAAAAAGAAAAGTGTACTTAAAATGTTCCTGTCTACTTAATACTTTTCTTGCTATAGCGACTCTACAAAATTGGAAGCAGAGATGACAACAGTGTGTTTTCTGTCTTCATATTAATAAAACACAGCATCTTTCATGTTCATTGTAAGAAATAGTGACACACTTTGTTATGCAAAGTTTTTGTCTTTCAGGGTAGGCCAACTTTAATTAATGGAGATAAATTAAACTTGAAATCCAAAAACATGAGCTTTTAGCTTGACTATGCCACTTATGGACTGTATGACATGACAATATGGTATCTCTGAGATTCAATTTTATTATNGGTAGGCCAACTTTAATTAATGGAGATAAATTAAACTTGAAATCCAAAAACATGAGCTTTTAGCTTGACTATGCCACTTATGGACTGTATGACATGACAATATGGTATCTCTGAAATTCAATTTTATTATTATTTTTTTTATTGTTTATTTTGGTTGGACTGAGTCTTCATTGCAGCAGGCAGTCTCTGGAGTGCAGGCTCAGTAGTTGTGGCTCGTGGGCTTAGCTGCAGTATATGAGATCTTAGTTCCCAGACCAGAGATCAAACCAAGGCCCACTGCATTGGGAGCATGGAGCCTTATTCACTGAACCACCAGGGAAGTCCCTCAACTTGCTTATTTTTAAAATAGATGTAAAAAATAGCTATCCTCCATGAGTGGTTAAATTTAGTTATATGTATGAAATAAACTTTATAAAAATTAAGTCCTGATGCCTATGCATAGTATAAATCATGTTCCAGTGAGAAACTATCAATTAATATGGTTAGTGACAGAGGATGAGATGGCTGGATGGCATCACTGACTCAATGGACGTGAGTCTGAGTGAACTCTGGGAGTTGGTGATGGACAGGGAGGCTTGGCGTGCTGCGATTCATGGGGTCACAAAGAGTCAGACATGACTGAGCGACTGAACTGAACGGTAGATGAGAGATTGCTTCCCCAAACTCCTGCCAGCCCCATGTCTGTGTGCTAAATTGCTTCAGTTGTATCTGACTCTGTGACACTATGAACTGTAGGCCACCAGGCTCCTCTGCCCATGGGATTTTCCATGCAAGAATACTGGAGTGGATTGCCATGCCCACCTCCTGGGGATCTTTCTGACCCAGGGGTCGAAGCTGCATCTCTTAAGTCTTTTGCAGGTGCAGCAGGTTCTTTAACACTAGTGCCACTTGAGAAGCCCAACCCAGCACATAACCACAACTTTTCTGTTTGCCTCTCTAAATAGAAGAGAAAGGACCTATTTGTCTTAATTTACATTTCCTTGCTATTGAATGAGGCTGGACTCTATACAGGCTTAACATGTCTTCATGCTCTCAACTGCCTGCTCTTGAACTTTATGGGTTGCTGTCTTTTACAAGAGACTTAAGTCCATGAATCAGGGTAAATGAGAAGTGGTCAAATGGGCGATGGTGAGAGTGAACATTGACATTTTAGGAATCAGTGAACTAAAATGGACTGGAATGGATGAATTTAATTCAGATGACCATTATATCGACTACAGTGGGCAAGACTCCCTTAGAAGAAACAGAGTAGCCCTCATAGCCAAAAAAAAAAAAAAAAATCTGAAATGCAGTACTTGGGTACAATCTCAAAAATGACAGAATGATCTCTGTTCATTTCCAAGGCAAACCATTCAATTTGCAGTAATCCAAGTCTATGCCGCAAACAGTAATGCTGAGGTTGCTGAAGTTGAACAGATCTATGAAGACCTATAAGACCTTCTAGAACTAACACCAAAAAAAGATATTCCTTTCATCATAAGGGAATGGAATGCAAAAGTAGAAAGTCAAGAGATACCTGGAATAACAGACAAATTTGGCCTTGGAGTACAAAAGGAAGCAGGGCAAAGGCTAATACAGCTTTGTCAAGATAACACACTGGTCATATCAAACACCTTCTTCCAACAACGCAAGAGAAGACTCTACACATGGACATCACCAGATGGTCAACATCAAAATCAGATTGATCATATTCTTTGCAGTCAAAATGGGGAAGTTCTATACAGTCAGCAAAAACAAGACCAGGAGCTGACTGTGGCTCAGATCATGAAGTCCTTATTGCCAATTCAATAAATTGGCAGTAAATTGACTCAGAAGAAAGTAGGGAAAACCACTAGACCATTCAGGTAGGACTTAAATCAAATCTCTTACAATTATATGGTGGAAGTGACAAATATATTCAAGGGACTAGATCTGATAGAGTGCCTGGAGAACTATGGATGGAGGTTTGTGACATTGCACAGGAGGCAGTGATCAAGACCTTCCGCAAGAAAAAGAAATGCAAAAGAACAAAATGGCTGTCTGAGGAGGCCTTACAAATAGCTGAGAAAAGAAGAAAAGTGAAAGGCAAAGAAGAAAAGGAAAGATATACCCATCTGAGTACAGAGTTTCAAAGAAGAGCAGGGAGAGATAAGAAAGCCTTCCTCAGTGATCAGTGCAAAGAAATAGAGGAAGAGAACAGAATGGGAAAGACTAGAGATCTCTTCAAGAAAATTAGAGATACCAAGGGAACATTTCATGCAAAGATGGGCACAAAAAAGGACAGAAATAGTATGGACCTAACAGAAGCAGAAGATATTAAGAAGAGGTGGCAAGAATAAACAGAAGAACTGTACAAAAAATTTTCATGACCCAGATAACCAAGATGGTGTGATCACTCACCTAGAGCCAGACATTCTGGAATACGAAATCAAATGGGCCTTAGAAAGCATCACTATTAACAAAGCTAGTGGAGGTGATGGAATTGCAGCTGAGCTATTTAAATTCCTAAAAAATCATGCTGTGAAAGTGCTGCACTCAATATGTCAGCAAATTTGGAAAACTCAGCAGTGGCCACAGGACTGGAAAAGGTCAGTTTTTATTCCAATTCCAAAGAAGGACAATGCCAAAGAATACTCAAACTACTGCACAATTGCACTCTTCTCACATGCTAGCAAGGTAACGCTCAAAATTCTATAAGCCAAGCTTCAGCACTACATGGGCTGTGAACTTCAAGGTGTTCAAGCTGTATTTAGAAAAGGCAGAGAAATCAGTAATCAAATTACCAACATCATTTGAATTATTGAAAAAGCAAGAGAGTTCCAGAAAAACATCTGCTTTATTGATTATACCAAAACCTTTGACTATATAGATCACAAAAAGCTGTGGAAAATTCTGAAAGAGATGGGAATACCAGACCACCTTACCTGCCTCTTGAGAAATCTGTATGCAGGTCAAGAAGTAATAATTAGAACTGGACATGGGACAACAGACTGGTTCCAAATTGAGAAAGGAGTATGTCAAGGCTATATATTGTCACCCTGCTTATATAACTTATATGCAGAGTATATCATGCAAAATGCAGGGCTGGATGAAGCACAAGCTGGAATCAAGGTTTCTAGGAAAAATGTCTATAATCTCAGATATGCAGATGACACCACCCTTACGGTGAAAAATGAAGAGGAACTAAAGAGCCTCTTGATGAAAGTGAAAGAGGAGAGTGAAAAACTAAGATCATGGCATCCAGTCTCATCACTTCATGGCAAATAGATGGTGAAACAATGGAAGCAGTGATAAACTTTATTCTCTTGGGCTCCAAAATCATTTCAGATAGTGACTGCAGCCATGAAATTAAAAGACGCTCGCCTCTTGGAGAAAAAGCTATGATCAACCTAGACAGTATATTAAAAAGCAGAGACATTACTTTGCTGACAAATGTCCATCTAGTCAAAGCTATGGTTTTCCCAGTAGTCATGCATGGATGTGAGAGTTGGACTGTGAAGAAGGCTGAGCGCCAAAGAATTGATGCTTTTGAATTGTGATTTTGGAGAAGACNTAAAAGACGCTCGCCTCTTGGAGAAAAAGCTATGATCAACCTAGACAGTATATTAAAAAGCAGAGACATTACTTTGCTGACAAATGTCCATCTAGTCAAAGCTATGGTTTTCCCAGTAGTCATGCATGGATGTGAGAGTTGGACTGTGAAGAAGGCTGAGCGCCAAAGAATTGATGCTTTTGAATTGTGATTTTGGAGAAGACTCTTGAGAGTCCCTTAGCCTGCAAGGAGATCAAACCTGTCAATCCTAAAGGAAATTAGTCCTGAATGTTCATTGAAAGGACTGATGCTGAGGCTGAAAATTTGACCACCTGATGTGAAGAACTGACTCATTTGAAAAGACCCTGATACTGGGAAAGATTGAGGGCAGGAAGAGAAGAATAGGACAGAGGATGAGATGTTTGAATGGCATCACTGACACAATGCACATGAGTTTGAGTAAGCTCTGGGAGTTGGTGATTAACAGGAAAATCTGGCCTGCTGCAGTCCATGGGGTCACAAAGAGTCGAACATGACTGTGTGACTTAACTGAACTGAACACAGTTAGTGTGTAACTGGTCTTTTGTGTAATAGGTCTTTTACACCTTAATTTATAAGATTTCTTTAAAGATTAATGGCACTAATATATGTAGTATATCTGGCAAATAGTTCTGCCCATTTTTTTCCTTCTTGTTGTGTGTGTAGTAGTTTTTTATGTGTATATTTTAAATTTCATGGAGTGAAGGTATCTTTTCTCTATGGCCTCAAGTTTTCACTATCAGTCAGGAAGGGTTTTTTTATAAAATATATTCCCATGTATTTTCTTCTAAAAAAAAAAAAACAAAACTGGTAACAAATTAATGTTATTAAATTATATTAGATATTGCTTTTTCGCAGAAGATTTTGACCTTGGTGGTTGATTCTCTCTTAGTTACAAAAGAGTTTTGTAATTAAGAGAGGTATTGACCACACTAGGACCAGACAGAGTCTTTTTCCTGGGAAGAATCAGAGTTGAGAAAAGAATAACTTCCTTATAGTGTGATTTTTGGAGCTTACACTTCCAGGTCAACTCAAGTCCCAGTGGGAGTTCCTGCTTTAGCCCAGAGAGCAGACTGCAACATACAGTAGTCCCAGGAATGGGTGGGAATTTGCCCAATGTTCTGTACCCCTTTGTCCTAAATGAGGATAAACAACCATAAGCAAACAATCCCCCTATGCTAGCATTCTGTACAATCTTTTCATTTTTCAAGTAGCATTAGTATCCTGATTCATTTACTTGCACCTTCTGAAAACAGAGTGCAATAAACAGATAGCGCTTATACACAAGAGACTGCCCAGGAAGCTACTTTCTGAATTCAAATTCAAAGAGCAAGACCAACTCCTAATCTGTATTCACAGAGACAGTACAGAATTGGAGAGTGCCATTCCTTGATTTGTGTTCATAGAAAGACTAGAGTGCTGGGCAGTGTTATTCATTAACTCATTCTCTCCTCTGAAATACAAATCTTGAACATATCTGTTGACTTGACAATAGAAAATTTCTGTATAGAATGAACTTTAAAATAATATATAATCTATATTTTTATTTTTACTTATGCATCAGATTTATGTAAACCAATGGTTTCTTTTGAAAGGCTCTTCGTCACTGTGAACCTGAAAGAATGTCTTTTAAATTTGCAAAATAATAATAATAATAATAGCTCATATGATACCTACACTCTAGAATCTTTTACCAATCTGTTTTTAACTTTTCATCATCATTTAGCTCCAGAATGGAGCTGAAGGGGCACCTCATCCAATCGGATCATTTAACAGATGGGGGGAAAGATAGACTGGAGTAGTGCTTATGATTTACTCGAGGTCACCCAGCTAATTACTCACAGGCTGGAAATAGAACCCATGTCCCTTCATGCCTGGTCTAACGTTCTTCGCAATGCTTCATACTGCCTTTCCTCATAAACTCCAGAGAATAGTAGACAGAAGTGTGTAGTTAAGAGAAATATTAGTACAGAAAAGAGTATCTCTGCATATCTTATTTTATTCATTGTTGCTTATTCATTACTTAGTTTAGACACAAAGTTAAGCCAAAAACAGGGGGTTCCTGGCCTTAGTTGGCATCTCACGTACCATCACTGAATGATGCCTCTGCAGCATATAATCTGTAAAAGTATAAAAGTAATACATCTATTACATTTAATGGACTGTGTCAGCATAAGTAAGTCTTCCATTGGGTCTGTCCGTATCTTTTCACCTGTATAGGGACTTCTTGATTTATTATTGAGCTTCGTCAAAAGATCATGAAAAAGTTAGAATGGTACCTGTCCCATTGTTAATGGGAGCAGAGACATTGCCATTTTATGTAAGAATATGTAAATATTCATTTCATGACTTCACTTTCCATAGATTTTTGGTGTTAGATTTATTGGTGTTCATTCACTTTTTTAATGTAGTTTGGAACAACTTCAGAACATTTTGAGGAAGCCTAGCAAATGAAGACAAATAGAGGTCAACATTATTGCTCATATCATGATCAAATATTATGTCTGGGTCTGTGTTTGTTGGATGCATAACATAACTATTATATATACATGCTTCTAGGAAAGGTAACAACTTTTGAACAAGATTTCAACACTCAATCTGATAACACTCGTGCTTGATGAAATTATATTTAAATATTCAGGAAGTAGTTATTGTCATTAGAGATTTTAGAGCAAAGTTTCTCAAGCCACCTGTGGTGGGAACCATTTTAATTTCCAATCTGTCACAAACTGATATTTGTAAAATATTTATATTTGCCAAAGCTAATAGAACAAAATTAAAAGACACAAAATGTAAGTTGCAATTTTTATTGCCATATTCAACAGATCAAAATTACATTTGAATTAAATGTCATGCTAATGTGAAATTGTTAAAAAAAGTTTTAATTGCTTACTCTCTATTTCTGTATGTATTTCATTTTGAACAAGTACTATTTGGTAGATCAAATTATAACACTGATTTAGGGACTATATTTCTATTTTTTTCCATGATAATATATTACATTAAGTTACCAGTCTTTGCCTACTTTATATACTATCAAAATTTTCTTTTTAAAAAAGCACATTATGTGCAATCAATTAATAGTCACTTTTAACTGTTAAGTGGACAAAGTTGTCTCAGGGTGAATTGTCCTGAGCAGTGGTGACAGAAGATCCTGAAATATCCTGAAGATGTTTGAAACAACTCTAAAGCAAACATATGATTTTAAATATTTTTAAAACACATTGAAGGGGATGTTCATATAGACTACAAATAATATTATTCCTTAATGGAGCCGAGTTTTACAGTATTTAAGGTGGTTAGGGGCATTTATTTTATTTTATATGGCCCTTTCTAACACCCCTAGGCAGTAGATAGGCAAGAGTTATTATCAGCACTCTACAAATGAGGAAATTGATTCTGATATTTTAAGAAGGGTACCAAACACACATGGCGAGTAAGTGAATAAATGACATCATAAGTGATATTTTTTATCTTGATCAAGATCAAGATAGTACCCTTTGTACTACAGTATGTCAATTCTTGGGACTGCCAATAAATATTGCTATTCAATGGATCTCTCTAGTAGAATGAAAAATTAATGTGGAAACACAGGTGCAATTGCTTTTCTTTAAAATTTATTTATTTTAATTGGAAGATAATTAAAATATTGTGATGGTATTACTTTTTAATGGAAAAGCTTATTTTAAATGCTACAGCCGATGTATGGCAAAGCCAATAGAGTATTGTAAAGTAAAATAAAGTAAAAATAAATAAATAAATAAATAAAAAATTAATAATAATAAAAAAGTGTTTTCCCTTTCCCCAAAAACAAAAACATGGAGTCAGAGCCTNGTATGGCAAAGCCAATAGAGTATTGTAAAGTAAAATAAAGTAAAAATAAATAAATAAATAAATAAAAAATTAATAATAATAAAAAAGTGTTTTCCCTTTCCCCAAAAACAAAAACATGGAGTCAGAGCCTCTTGAATTAACAAGCTGCCCTTAAAGGCATCAGAGGTTTTCAAATTAGTTTAACACTAACTTTGTACACAAATGTTCTTACCCTTTTAGTAACATCATCAGCCTGTTTGATGTATGGCTCTAGGAGTTCAGCTCATCTCGGCAAGATCTGGAGGAAACCAGCCATTTTGGACATCTTTCTCTGATGATTAATTTCATTTGCTACAGGATGCTCAGAGAATTGGTCAGGCCTTGTTCTACATCTAGCTAAGACAGCGCTTCCTGAATGATGTTAACATTTAAACTAATTTGTTTACTGAATAAAACAGATCACCCTCTCTAATGTGAATGGGCCTCATCCAATCACTGAAGATCTGAATAAGGCTGATTCTCCCTCAAGTCTGGTTTGACTACTTTCAAGCTGGGACACTATTTCTTTCCAGCCTTTGAACTCAAAACTGAAACACTGGCTATTACTGGGTCTCCAGCACAGCTTGCTGACCTCAGATCTTGAGACTTGTCAGCCTCCATCATCAGGCAGATTTCACGAAATAGAACTCTTCTCTCTCTCTCCCTCACACACACACAAACACACACACATGTACCTTACTGGTTGTTTCTCTATAAAGAATCTTAACTAATACAAAGTGTTAATTTTGTCAAATCTGTTTTGCCATAAAAATATGAGAGCAGTCTTAGCTCTGACCTTCACATAGGACCTTTTTGTTCCCTAGCCACAAAAACATGGTCTTGGAACAGGTATAGAGAGCCAGAGTCTTCCCCTTTCTCTAGAAGCATCTAATGCATTAGAGACCTTAAAGAGAAAGTAAAGAAAGACTACTAAGAAGAAGTAGGCTTTCTCCCCTAAATAGTGCCCAGGAAAGATATCCTCTGTCTTATCTGCTAAGCCATGGAGGCGGCTGCCCTCTATTTTCAATGGTCTTCTCCCTCTGTTAAGAGTGAGAAGCTGGTTTCTCTTCCCCTGCTCTCACATTCTGATGGAGTTAGAGCACAGCATCTGGCAGTTTTTCCTCCTGAGGCACCAATAAGAACAATTTCCATAAAATAAGAATCAGTAAGAACAATTTCACCTAAGGAACACATGTTGCAAAGAAGGATTTCATTATTTCATGTAAGCACAGCATTGGCAATTGGAGTTCTTATCCCCAAGTTCAACTGGCGACACGGGTTAGTTCTGGACAACACACTCAGCAGAGAATGAGAAATCGTGTCCAAGGCTCAGGACAACCTGAACACTGGGTCATGTGTTGCTCTTTAAGGCAGGGCTGGCCGAAGCCAGCCCTGGGGTGAGGTGAGCAGTGAAGGGCTAAGTGAGCGCCCTGAGTCTCAGTGACTGAGTCGGAGTTACCTGTGTGTAGTCCTGGGCCAGTCGAGGTCCTGGCTCTGCTTGACTTCTCCCTTCACAGGACCTCCTGAACTCAGCCCAGTATCACCTGATGGGATGGTTTCTCCTGTGAGAAAACGCTAAATTAACATTTTACAATATTGAGCTCTCTCTATAGTTTTATTGTAATGTACTGTTATATCACAAATACGTATGGTTTTGTACTCAGAGTCCTGACGGTCAAGAATGAGGACAGGAAACCAAACTATAGAGAAACAGACTCAATATTGCAAAGAAAGTACACCCCTTTCCCTCAGTCTCATTCACCTCTCTGACAGGGCTTTCGATGCCATGAGTTTTAGAACAGAATGTCATCACCTGATTCGTGGACAACGACAAGTGGTCCTTCTCCAAACGACTGAAATTCTGGAAAGGGCATGAATATGGCCGTACATTTGCTACAGCACCCTATTCATTTCTTCCGGAATGATCATTACAACACACACACACAACTCAGGATACACAGAAACCATCTCTGCATCTTCTGCCCAGATCAGCTGAGCCTTGCTGAGGCTCACAGCCATGCTGGGGGCACCCACGAATGTGTCGCCGAGTGAGGCGCAAAGGTGTTAAGGACAAAGAATTCCACTCAAGGGCAGCCATTCCCACTGGGCTCAGTGTCCGTGACACCTCGGCGCCTACTACACATGTGACTACTGGAATTGTGCGACAGGACTCAGGTGGTAACCACGGGGTCCCTGGAAAGTAGTGCATCCTGATAAGATATAAGGTACTCTGCTAAGTCTGAATTTCTGCGTGAAACAACACAAAAGTTTTTAATGTAAGTATAATAACAAAGAACAAATCTGACTCGATGTTGGGTCCATTTCTTTTTAACTTTTTTATTCTATTGTTTTTGCTGCAAGTTAGAGATATTGCTAACAGCCTGAAATATACAGGATTGCCCATTCTCTGACCCTTAAGGGTATAATACTTTTTCATTTGCATAGAGATAAAAAATCGTAGAACCGTGAATAACATTTGTTTGTTGGAGGTTTACAAGAACATCATGACCAGATTTACCAGAATAGCTGCAAGAGCAAAGGATTCTAGCACCAAGAAGCTTGCAACAACCAACCCCCCCTCCCCTCTTAGCATAAAACAAGCCCGAGTTCTAACTTGGGTAAGATGGTTCTTTGGGACACAAGTCCACCGTCTTCGCAGCCTGCTAGTTTTCCAATACAGTCATGATTCCTTGCCCCCACCAACTCATCTCTTGATTTATTGGCCTGTCATACAGCAAGCAGGATGGGCTTGGACTTGGTAACATAAGTATGTCCCAAGCATTACACAAGACATTGTCATACTAAAATACTAATTGCTACAAAGGATTAATATTATTATCAAGTCATATAAATTATTTGTTGTTATATAGGATTCATATTGGCTTTCCCAGGTGGCTCAGTGGTAAAGAATCCACCTGCCAATGCAGGAGACTCAGGAGATGGGAGTTTGATCCTTGGGTCAGGAAGATCCCCTGGAAGAGGAAATGGCAACCCACTCCAGTGTTCTTACCTGGGAAACCCCATAGACAGAGGAGCCTGGTGGGCTACAGTCCAGGGGGGTCACAAAGAGTCGGACACGACTGAGCACAGCACACACACGCGATTTATATTATTTTCAAGCTTACTTTGCGCCACACACTAGGCTTTAAAGTTATTGAAATTCATTATGGTTCTCTTCCTTAAAACAGCCCCTGTCTGTCTGTCTGGTTAATGTCCTTATTTTGCGTGACAAAGCTGAGGTTAAAAGAAGATATTCAATTGTTTAAGGTCACGCAGCTGTTAAATCCAATGATAATTCAAATCCCAATCTATCTGACTCAGAGACCTGAGATTCTGACAAAAAGCAATGTGTTTAAAGCTGGTTCATGACTTCTAAGGGGTCAAGGTGAAGGAGCCAGCACTGGGTAGATTCCTACAGATGTTCAGTGGAAGCACAATTTACCTTTCAATGAATGGAAATCCCTTCATCCTACTGAGTTTGAGAAAGACTCAAAGTTAAGTTCTGTTTTCAAGGCAGGCATAACAAAAATTTCTCAAGTTTCTAAGAAAAACACACCTAACTAGTTTTCTTCTAACCTCTATTACATGAGGATACATCTTAAAACTATATGCTTTATATAGAAGGAGTGAAACAATGACAGCTTGGTATGTGAAATGTTGCTGTTACATTGCTGCTTTGCTCCAATCTACTTTTATTCCAAAATTGTCCAATGTCAATTTCACAGGAAACTGGTTTTGTAAAGCCATGCACATTTCACATGGAATAGAGAAAGAGGATGCTTTCAGTTCTACACCAGTACCTTCTTTAAGAAAACAAATTCAGCTGTACATGTAAATCTTGTCAGTCTAAGTGAAGGATGGCATATCCTAGGTTGATTTAGTCCCAGTCTTTTTGAAGACAGCCTGAGAAGACTGCAGAACTTCTGGCGGCCTGTGATCCTTAACATTACCATGGAGAAAATTTGTGCATGTGTGTGACCATGAAAACTGGTGTATCGCTATCAATTCAGGGAGAAGGAAGTCACCTGGATGCTACCATCTTGTTTTATTTCTTGTATTTCTGGTATTAAAATCATGAGCTTGGTAGAAAAACAACAAGCAAGATGTACACAGAGGGTTGTAGGTATTCAAAAGAGATTAGCCATTTTACTTTTGAAAACTATTAACTTCCATTACCAATGCCAGCTTTTTTGGCACATAAATTAACTATAATTTTCTTGAAACATATCAGTGGGAAAGTGATCAGTCTTATTCTTACTGTGACTCAACACTGAGTTAAAACGATGCCACCAAGAGTTCCTGGAAGGTGGATGAAAAAAGCACACATAAATCTGTTTCTCCCCAGTTCTACGGAATCCTGGGCTCCGGGGCAGCACACCTGAAGAACTGGGCGTGCTCAGGGACACACTACTGATGCCAGCTAAAGCCACTTGTGGATTCACGTATCTTGACCTTTCAAGGCACTTTACTAAACAGACCATCCTCTTGTATTTCATACCGTTTCTGTTGACTGTTCAGCTTCCGAGGTGGCTGAGTGGTAAAGAGCCCACCTGCCAATGGGGGAGATATAAGAGACTTGGGTTTAATCCCTGGATCAGGAAGATCCCCTCAAGAAGGAAATAGCAACGCACTCCAGTATTCTGAAGTCCCATGGACAGAGGAGCCTGGTGGGCTACAGTCCTTGGGGTCACAAAGAGTTGGAGAGGATGGAGCACACGCACACACACACACGCACACACATTGACTGTTCACTCATCAAACATTTGTCTAGTCTGTATCAGTCACTGAGCTAAATCCTGACCACAGAGACATGATGGGCATGTTTCTTGTCTGCCACAGAGAGCTCAGACTTACAGACAGTGTACAACTAAATCTCAATAAGAAAAGCTATTTCCCGTTAGTGGACACATGAGTGCAACCAAGGATGGAGACATCTGCCCTCCTATACTCTTACCCTCTATAACATGAAATTCTGTTTTCCTCAATATGGTGATTAGACAGTCTAAATTATTTCTAAATGGTGTCTCAGCTACATTATGAACATAAAATTAATTCCTGAAATATATAACCCTCTAGGAGATATTAACCACTAAGACAACCAGAATTTTCAATGTGGGTTTAATATTTATATATTTCAGTTTTAACAAAAAATTTTATGTATAAATCTTTAGAAAATGTTAAATAGGAATAACCCTTAAACAGATAGTGACACAGCAGTTCTGGCATTAATGAGTTTTATGACAGTAACTAGTTATCATTTCTTAGCAAATTTCTTGAACTGTAAAATAGAAATAATAACTAATAACTTCAGAGAGTTATCATGAGAATTCAATGACACAATATACTAAAAATTTAGGGGCATTCCAGACACATAGTAGAAACTCCGTAACTCATTATTCTCTCTATAATTATGAGTAATTATAGAAATAAAGGCATTTAGGACATTGTAGAAGGAGAGTTACGAACTAAATGTAAGTCATGTTCATAAAACAGCAATTATTGCTATTTAGAATCTGTCCCATTGCATTTCTCATGGGTGCAAACTTACCAGACCTTATATTAAATTACATAGAGGTGGACATATTAAACTGATGATGAGATTCTTAAAATGTAGCCACTGGATCAGCAGGAGAATCTAGAAATGTATCGCAGGGGGAAACAGAACACTGTACTTATCATTTATGAGCTAAAAAGATTAATGATTTATTACTAGGCTCATTAATCAAAACTGTGTGGCTTTTTTTTATAAGGAGCAATTCCACTGTTCAAGTCAATTAGCCCACCAAAGCTATTACACCAAAGAAGCTGCAATGCTATTCAGACTTCCCCTGGAGTATTTGGAGTATAAAATAAAGGCTATTATTCAGAAGATACCGAATTGCTAAGCTTCTTAAATTCATACAATTGGGAACCTGCAGTACATTAACATGCTGAAACTCATTAAGAGTTTTTTTTCCCCCAGCTTTAGAGTCATTGGCTTTCTTAGCACAGTAAGAATAATAACATGCTCCAGGCCTCCAAGGAGAGAATGCCTTGTGCTCCTCTGGCTCCACTTCAGGGCATCACTGGGGCAGCAGGGGTGCCCGTCCTTTGAGAGGGTGGCAGCTTCTGCTGGATGACCCTAAATCCTAGACAGGACTGCAGAGCTGGATCATACTGTGTGCGGAAGAGGAGAGGAAAAGGAGTAGCAGGTTTGTAACATCACTTATCTTTCCCTTGTGAGAGCTCTATTTAAAACATTCCAGAATAACTATGTAAAATGTGAGTAAGGATTTAACCCATCAATTAGAATCTATGAGGCTTTTTTATTTTAACTGAAGTATAGTTGATTTACAATGTTGTGTTTCAGGTGTAGAGCAAAGTGATTCAGATATGTATAACATATATATACAGGTATGTATACGTATATATGTGGTATACATGTGTGTGTGTGTGTGTGTGTGTGTGTGTGTGTGTGTGTGTGTGTGTGTGTGTGTGTGTGTGTATAAAACCTATCCAGTGGACTTCCCTGATAGCTCAGCTGATAAAGAATCCACCTGCAATGCAGGAGACCCCAATTTGGTTACTGAATCAGGACGTTACCCTGGAGAAGGGACAGGCTACATACTCCAGTATTCCTGGGCTTCCCTGGTGGCTCAGATGGTAAAGAATCTGCCTGCAATGTGGGAGACCTGGGTTCAATCCTTGGGTTAAGATCTTGTGGTAGACCTGGGTTCAATCTTTGGTTAAGATCTCCTGGAGAAGGGAATGGCTGCACACTTCAGTACTGTGGCCTGGGGAACTCCATGGACTGTATAGTCTATGGGGTCACGACTGAGCAACTTTCACTTCAACCTATACAGTAGGCCCTTGTTGGTTATCTAATTTTTATACGGTAGTGGGTATCTGTTAATCGCAAACTCTCACTTTATCCCTTCTTCCCTTTCCCCTTTGATAAGCATAAGTTTGTTTTCTGTATCTGTGGGCCTATTTATGTTTTGTACATAAGTTCATTTGAGTCATTTAATTTTAGATTCCACATATAAGCATTATCATATAATATCTGTCTTTTAACTGGCTTACTTCACTAGGTATGACCATCTCTATGTCCATCCAGGTTGCTGCGAATGGTATTATGTCATTCCTTTTATAGCTGAGTCATATTCATTGTATATATATGTACCACATCTTCTTTATCCGTTCATCTCTCGATGCACACTTAGGGTGCTTCCATGAGGCTTTTATTATGTAAGTGAATAACTAAATAAATGAGGGATCCTTAAAGTAGAATGCAAACTAATAAATATGGAAGGAATGTTGGAATTACAAAATCAATACTTGGTGACAATAATAGTAATAATGGACTTAAGCATGAATGTTCAGAATATGTCAAAACAAGTGAGTAAAATTTGATGAGAACTAGGAGCTGTACATAATCCCAAAGAATTTCTCTCCAAATCTCAAAGAATTTCCCCTGACAGATTAGTAATCACAAGCGGAAAGTGGTAACTTATCCACGGTGATACCTTTCAGACAACATCCTACGGTCAGCTCTGTCACCGACATGGACTGGGTGGACACCACGTGCCCCTCCCCCTCCCGTGTGATGCATCAGAAGGAGAGAAGTGCTCTGTGGCCTTGTCCCAACAGTGCAAACCTGAGTGGACTCACTGGAAGTTATCAGGCACACATAAGTTGAGAGACATTCAAAATACAGTAACTGGTCTGTAATCTTTTATAAAAATCTAGATGAAGAAAGACTGAAGAAGAACCAGAGCTTCAGTTCAGTTCAGTTCAGTTCAGCTGCTCAGTTGTGTCCAACTCTTTGCAACCCCATGAATTGCAGCACACCAGGCCTCCCTGTCCATCACCAACTCCCTGAGTTCACCCAAACTCATGTGCATCGAGTCAGTGATGCCATCCAGCCATCTCATCCTCTATCGTCCCCTTCTCCTCCTTCCCCCAATTCCTCCCAGCATCAGGGTCTTTTCGAATGAGTCAACTCTTCGCATGAGGTGGCCAAAGTATTAGAGTTTCAGCCTCAGCATCAGTCCTTCCAGTGAACACCCAGGAATGATCTCCATTAGGATGGACTGGTTGGATCTCCTTGCAGTCCAAGGGACTATCGCCATGCAAAAGAAATGCAAAAAAGCAAAATGGCTGTCTGAGGAGGCCTTACAAATAGCTGTGAAAAGAAGAGAAGTGAAAGCAAAGGAGAAAAGGAAAGATATTCCCATTTGAATGCAGAGTTCCAAAGAACANAAGCAGGGTGACAATATACAGCCTCGACATACTCCTTTTCCTATTTGGAACCAGTCTGTTGTTCCATGTCCTCATTTAGGTTAAGTATTTTCTGCCCCCCCCCCCATATATAATAAAACAGTGATTTGTCTGGCTCTGAATTAAGGCAGACATTTACATACAGCATAAGAAAATCAAATCTGGAGATACTTTAGAAGAATAACATTGTGCACAGAAATTACTGCAAAAACGGTATAATGTTTGAAGCCAAAATTTATCAAACTAATAGGCCAGAGGAGAAAAATACCCCAAGCTTCAAAAAGGTTCGAAAGGGAAACAGTACATCAATTTCCATCTAAACAAAACTCAGAAGCATACTTGCTGAAATTTGTAAAGAGCATCTCAGATCTATAAAAGCATCCTACGTAATGAAGAATTGCTGGTGGCAATAAAGGCGAGACGATGATGCTTGATACCCCTGTGGTTGTTCTGGAAGCTGTGGCCAGTGCAACGTGATGAGCAGAGAAACGAGACGTAAGCCCACAGAGAAGGAGAGTCAGGCCCGCTGTTACCTGTCAGGGATGGCTGCCTACGTGAGATCCTGAGGGAGTCAGAGATACTGGATCTAACAAGGCCGTTCAGGGAGGTGGTGGATTATAAAATAAGCGTGCGGGGGACTTCCCTGGTGGTCCAGTGGTTAAGACTGCCTCTCAGTGCAGATGGCATTGGTTTGATCCCTGGTTGGGGTACTGAGGTCCCAAATGTCATCAGATGTGTCCAGAAAATATAAAGAACTGAAAATTAGTTCTTTTTGTGTACATTAACAAAACTCAGGTTTTCCATCAGTTAGAAAGCCCTGTTGATAAGAAAACAGTGAGCACCCTAAAGAAAAATAGGCTAAACAATTCTCTTAAGAAAAGTGGTTGGTGATTAAATGAAAACAGGAAAAAAAAAAACTCACTGGTAATGACAGAAGTACAATTAAGCAACACTGAGGCACCGGGCATTTCAAAATAGCAGAGACTTTTGAACATAAATGCATTTAAAACCTTGTGTTGGGTGGATTTTTAAATGAGTGCTCTTGAGCGCAGCTGGTGGGAAGAGAGAGAGCAATATTTGTACCAGTCTCCTTACAAGAACGTGTTTGTATACTGTCTAGTGTTTCTTTTACTAGAAATTTATCTTGAAAAATAATCAGAAAGGTATACAAATATTTATTAGGTTGTCCCTTCAAGCAAAAATTAGGGAGGGATGGAGGAAGAATCCTAATGCCCACCAATAGGGCACTTTTTATTTTAAAGACAGTGTACAGCTATGCAAAGACAAAAGCATTAAAAGCATGTTTTTCAGAGAATAGATGAATATTCATGACATACTATTTTTTAAAGGCAGGATCGAACATTACATGTGTAGTAGAGTGGGCATAGAAAATAAAGATATTTTTGTCATTTTCAATGGCTCGGACCAAAAATATTTAAGTAAGTTAGGATAACGTAAGAGTAACCGTGGTCCCAGGCAGTAGTGAATAACACAGGCATGCAAGCTTCAGTGCACTTTGCTCTGAGTCTTTATGGACTGACTTTTCTTATTCATGTTAAAGAGCTTAATGTGAGTTTCTGTTTAACATCTGGCAATGGACACAGATCTTCAGATTTTGTGTTCCAAATCAGAGACTTCTGCATCAGGTCAGCATTCCATTTATCAAAGCAAGTCAGGCAGCTTGTTCTGGCAGCTCAATCTGTTGTTGAAGCATCTCTTTCTTCAGCTACAAAAGCAGCAGGTCCTGGCAAACTCCCGTTCACACGAGGAAGTGAAGTGAAGTCGCTGAGTTGTGTCCAACTCTTTGCGACCCCATGGACTGTAGCCTACCAGGCTCCTCTGTCCATGGGATTTTCCAGGCAATAGTCCTGGAGTGGATTGCCATTTCCTTCTCCAGGGGATCTTCCCGACCCAGGGATCGAACCCGGGTCTCCCACATTGTAGACAGACGCTTTATTGTCTGAGCCACCAGGGAAGTCGAGGAAAATACCCCCAATGGTGGCCTTTTGGTAGGTCTGAGTCTCAACTGGTCATTGAAAGAATAAGGATTTAAGACTAAAATTCTGTGTTTCCCCTCCTCCTCTTTAAAGTATAAAAAGTAGGCAGCTGACATTGGAACATGTTCTCTTAGATGTCGTATAGGATTTCCTGGGTTTACTTTTTGCTTTTTAACTTAACTCTGAAGCTCTTGGTTCCCACCCTCCTGTTTGGAATGGTTTCTCAATTACTGATTGAGAACGTGATGGTTTGAGAAAATAACTAGACAAATATTCAAATCACAAACTTAAGAAGAAGGCCGCTGAGGAAGGGTTGGGTGTTCAAATGGGAGAGGCGGGGACAGTCAGTGCGTTGCTGACTTGTGCCACACCTGGCACAGTGTCAGGAGAAATGAAGGAGAAGCTGGGGTCCTGCTCTGGCCTCATCCCCTGGAGAAGTCGCCCCTGCCACTGGGGTGGGGTGTGTCCCCAGGCCAGATAAAGACGAAGTCCTGGTGATCTTGGGGGACTGGCCGTGCAGAGCTCAAAAAATTGAGCAGGGCATGATATTTCTAGCATCTCCATGGAAACAAGGAGGCACACACACGCCCAGGCTGGCACACACTGTGGTGACACCCCCATACCAGTCTGAACTAGTTTCCCAGTCCCAGTCCCCTGGGAGCGAGGTGGGAGGGGACTTCCCAGGGAGCTAGCCAGTTTGGGTAGGACTCAGTCTGGGTCTGATCAGCCTCTGAAATCAGAGTTGTATTTTCGTTGCTTTTCAACCTGTTTTTATAACTTAGAACTTAAATATACTTTCTTTTTTTTTTTTTTTTTTTTTTTTGCCCCCAAAGAAGACTGCCCATTTGACTAGGAAACTGCTCGTGTTTTTTAATGATATACTTCTATCAGAAAATTAAGTCGTGGTTGTTTTATTTACCAACCTTCATTGAATCACATATTTGTCTCCATAGGATAAACCCCAAACAGTTCAGCAAATTAGTCTCAATTGCCCCATGCTTTAAGATGGACAGTAGCCGTCACCCAAGACCTCAGGTGTTGCGAGCATTCGTGCCTGTTTGGGGCTTTCCAGGTGGTGCTAGTGGTAAAGAACCTGCCTGGCAAAGCAGGAAGCATAAGAAACACTGATTCAGTTTCTGGGTTGGGAAGATCCCCTGGAGGAGGGCATGGCAACCCACTCCAGTATTCTTGTCTGGAGAATCCATGGACAGAGGAGCCCGGTGGGCGACAACAGGGTCACAAAGAGTTGGACATCACCAAAGTGACTGAGCACGCACATGCCTATTTTAACAAAGTGGTGTTACCATTTAGCATTTTTAAAATAAATCTGTTGGATAAATGACTTATGCACTTGACATAAATTTCAAACAGAGCAAACAGAATTATGGTGAAAAAAGCCTCCCCTTCTAACCCCTGGCCCCCGGGGCCAATATCTGTGTGTGTTACACAAATGATAAGCTCAGTGTACACTGCTTATGTCTTGGTTATTTTTTTTAACTTAGCAAAGTGGGTTTTTTAAAATATTGATTTTATTTATATTTGGTTGCTCTGGGGTCTTCATTGCTCTTCACAGGCTTTCTCCAGTTGCAGCAAGCGGGGTCTGCTCTCTAGTTGTGGAGCTTGAGCTTCTTACTGTGATGGCTTCTCTGTTGCAGAGCACAAGCTCTGGGCACAATGGCTCAGTACATGTGGCACACGGGCTTAGTTACTCTGTGACGTGTCGAATCTCCCCAGACAAGGGATCAAACCCATGTCCCCTGCATTGGTAGGCAGATTCTTATCCAATGCGCCAAAATGTTTTGACAGTATTTCCAGATCAGCCCAAAGAGAGGTCCCTATTTTCCTTTCTTTTCTTTTTTAAGCTTTGTGGAGCTCCACTGCTTATGATATTCCATAATTGATTCAACCAGTCCCCTGTTGATGGACATTTGCAACTAGAAATGTTGTGTATCAAGGATGTTCTTTACAGCGTTATTATAATAATAAAAGGCAGATCTATATAATGGCGTATTGTAGGCATTGCTAAGTGGAACTGTTGGGTGAAAGGTTATATACTTTTGAAATTTTGAGACTTTATCACCAGGCTGTCTTCACACTTCAGGTGTGTGTGAAGGTGCTGGCTCCCTCTCACCAGGAAGGTACAACATCCGATGAGTTCAACTTGACCAGTGAGCTGGACATAAACGATGCCATGTTGTGGTTTTACTTTGCATTTCTCTTGTTGTGAACGGGGCTGAGCATCTTCTCTAGCACGTGTCTTTTCAAATCTGTATCTGTTTCGGTACTTTTTTGTAAGCTACCCAATTACCCAAGTCATCTTGAGGAAAACCTAACAATTGGCTTGTGATGTGTGTGAGCTTGCCAAGGCTTGGGTTTGGGCAGCTGGTTTGTGTGGGGGCGCACCAGGCCCCCCAGGGCCTGCAGGTTAACTCGCACTTAATGTGTGACCCTTTAGTCCCATAGCGAGCAGGGGAGTAGCTGTCGGCACCCATGGTGACACCGAGGTCCCAAGGCCCCCATGGGGGCCCTCCTTGCATTTCCCGCGCAGACTAGAGACCACGCTGCAGCAGGACTCGGCCTGGGCTCCGAAATCCAGCTTCATCGTCATTAGTCAAGGATGAAAAGCGATGCTCTAAGGGCTGCCTCTTAACTGCAAGCCTTTTCGGTCACTTCTGTCCAACCTAGTGCCTGCGAGGTTTGCATTACTCTTCTAGCTGCAGAAGTGGGCACAGCTTTGTGCCTGGACAGTCAGATCATGCGGGAAGCAAGGCCTGGCAGAGAGAGGACACGAATCCACCCAGGGTGGCCACGGCTGGCGGCAGCAGGACTCAAGGCCCAAAGCAGAGGGCAGGGCTGTCCTTGGCTTTCTCTCCACCTCTCCCCACCCTCCAGGAAGCAGCACTGCAGGGAAGTCAGGTATCGGGCAGGTGCCCAGCGCTTAGCACTCAGGTGACACGTGAGAAAGAAAGGTACATGGGGAGGCTCTGGAGGTGGGGGACACCCCAGCCCCGACACCGGGTTCTCAGACTCTGCCACGCCTCAGAACCGCCTGGGGAACTTCTTGAAGGACAGGTTATGAGTGGCTCTGGGGAGGTGCCTGGGAATCTGCATTTTCACAAAGGTGGTCACAGAGTCAGGCTGAGATATGTGGGACTTCCCCCCTACTTTTTTTCTCTCATGCATCAAACCTGGACTGCTGATCTATTTTGCATATGATAATATACATGTTTTAATGCTATTCTCTCAAATCATTCCAACCTCACCTTCTCCCACAAAGTCCAAAAGTCTGTTCTTTATATCTATCTCTCTTTTGCTGTCTCGCATATAGGGTCGTTGTTACCATCTTTCTAAATTCCATACATATGCGTTAGTATGCGGTACTGGTGTTTTTCTTTCTGACTTACTTCGCTCTGTATAATAGGCTCCAGTTTCATCCACCTCATTAGAACTGATTCAAATGCATTCTTTTTAATAGCTGAGTAATACTCCATTGTGTGTAT
>SJYV01004607.1:46615-60368 GCA_006410875.1 Neotragus pygmaeus
TAAATTCCATATATATGTGTCAGTATACTATATTGGTGTTTTTCTTTCTGGCTTACTTCACTCTGTATAATAGGCTCCAGTTTCACCCATCTCATTAGAACTGATTCAAATGTATTCTTTTTAATGGCTGAGTAATACTCCATTGTGTATATGTACCACCACTTTCTTATCCATTCATCTGCTGATGGACATCTAGGTTGTTTCCATGTCCTCGCTATTATAAACAGTGTGCAGCCATGATATTAAGATGCTTGCTCCCTGGAAGAAAACCTATGACTAACATTGACAGCATATTAAAAAGCAGAGACATTAATTGGCAAACAAATATCTGTCTAGTCAAAGCTATGGTTTTTCCAGTAGTCAGGTATAGATATAAGCGTTGGACTATAAAGAAAGGTGAGTCCTGAAGAATGGATGCTTTTGAACTATGGTGCTGGAAAAGATATTTGAGAGTCTTCGGACTGCAAGGAGATCCAACCAGTCATTCCTAAAGGAAATCATTCCTGTTTATTCATTGGAAAGACTGATGCTGAAGCTGAAACTCCAAAACTTTGGCCAACTGAGGCAATGAACTAACTGGAAAAGACCCTTGGAAAGATGCTGGGAAAGATTGAAGGAGGGAAGAGAAAGGGACGATAGATGATGAGATGGTTGGATGGCATCACTGACTTGATGGACATAAGTTTGAGTAAGCTCCAGGAGTTGGTAATGGACAAGAAAGCCTGGCATGGTGTGGCCCATGGGATCGCAAAGGGTCAGACACAACTGAGTGACTGAACTGAACTAAGCACAGTCAAGGCTTTGGAGTCATCAATAAAGCAGAAGTAGATGTTTTTCTGGAACTCTCTTGCCTTTTCTATGATCCATTGGATGTTGGCAATTTGATCTCTGGTTCCGCTGCCTTTTCTAAATCCATCTTGAACATCTGGAAGTTATCAGTTCACATACGTTTGAAGCCTGGCTTGGTGAATTTTGAGCATTACTTTGCTAGTGTGTGAGGTGAGCATGAATGTGCAGTAGTTTGAAAATTCTTTGGCATTGTGCTTCTTTGGGACTGGAATGAAAAGTGATCATTTCCAGTCCTGTGATCACTGCTGAGTTTTCCAAATTTGCTGGCATATTCAGTGAATCACTTTCATAGCATCGTCTTTAGAATCTGACATAGCTCAACTGGAATTTCATCACCTTGACTAGCTTTGTTCATAGTGATGTTTCCTAAGGCCCACGTGACTTTGGCTTCCACGATGTCTGGCTCTAAGTGAATGATCACACTATTGTGGTTATCTGAGTCATGAAAGTCTTTTTTGTATAGTTCGTCTGTGTATTCTTGCCACCTCTTAATATTTTCTGCTTCTGTGGGTCCATACAATTTATGTCCTTTATAGTGCCCATCTTTATGTGAAATGTTCCCTTGGTATTTCTAGTTTTCTTGAGGGGATCTCTAGTCTTCCCCATTCATTTGTTTTCCTCTATTTCTTTGCATTGATCACTGAGGAAGGCTTTCTTATCTCTTCTTGCTATTCTTTGGAACTCTGCATGCACATCTTTTCTTTTTTCCTTTGTCTTTAGCTTCTCTTCTTTCTCAGCTATTTGTAAGGCCTACTCAGAAAACCATTTTGCTTTTTTCCATTTCTTTTTCTTGGCGATGGTCTTAATCATTGCCTCCTGTACAAAGTCATGAACCTCCATCCATAGTTCTTCAGGCACTGTGTCTATCAGATCTAATCCCCTTGAAAGGACTTGTCACGTTGACTGTAAAATCATTAGGGATTTGACTTAGGTTATAGCTGAATGAAGAAGGCAATGGCAACCCACTCCAGTACTCTTGCCTAGAAAATCCCATGGACGGAGGAGCCTGGTAGACTGCATGCAGTTCATGGGGTTGCAAAGAGTTAGACACGACTGAGTGACTTCACTTTCACTTTTCCCTTTCATGCACTGGAGAAGGAAATGGCAACCCACTCCAGTGTTCTTGCCTGGAGAATCCCAGGGACAGAGGAGCCTGGTGGGCTGCTATCTATGGGGTCTCACAGAGTCAGACACAACTGAAGCGACTCTGCAGCAGCACCATGCCTGAATGGTTTAGTGGTTTTCCCTACTTTCTTCAATTTAAGTCTAAATTTTGCAATACTGAGATCATGATCTGAGCCACAGTCAGCTCCTGGTCTTGTTTTTGCTGACTGTATAGAGTACCTCCATCTTCGGCTGCAAAGAATATAATCAATCTGATTTCAGTATTGACCATCTGATGGTGTCCATGTGTAGAGTCATCTTTTGTGTTGTTAGAAGAGGGTGTTTGCTATGACCAGTGTGTTCCCTTGGCAAAACTCTGTTAGTCTTTGCCCTGCTTCATTTTGCTCTCCAAGGACAAACTTGCCTGTTGTTCCAGAATCTCTTGACTTCCTACTTTTGCATTCCAGTCTGCTATAATGAAAAGGACATCTTTGTTGAGTGCTAGTTCTAGAAGGTCTTGTAGGTCTTCATAGAATCATTCAACTTCAGCTTCTTCAGCATTACTGGTTGGTGCATAGATTTGGATTGCTGTGATATTCAATGGTTTGGCTTGGAAATGAACAGAGATCATTCTGTCGTTTTTTGAGACTGTATCCAAGTACTGCATTTCAGGCTCTTCTATTGACTATGAGGGCTACTCCATTTCTTCTAAGGGATTCTTGCCCACAGGAGTAGATATAAGGATCATCTGAATTAAATTCACCCATTCTTAAGGAAATGGCAATCCACTTCAGTACTCTTGCCTGGAGAATCCCATGGAGGGAGGAGCCTGGTAGGCTACAGTCCATGGGGTCGCAAAGAGTCAGACAAGACCGAGAGACTTCACTTTCACTTTCATCCATTTTAGTTCACTGACTCTTAAAATGTTAATGTTCACTATTGCCATCTCTTGTTTGATGACTTCTCATTCGCCTGGATGCATGGACCTAACATTCCAGGTTACTATGCAATATTGTTTTTTTACAGCATCAGACTTTACTTTCATCATCAGTCACACCACCAACTGAGCATTGGTTTTGCTTTGGCTGTGTCTCTTCATTATTTCTGGAGCTATTTCTGCAGTCTTCTCCAGTAGCATATTGTGCACTTCCCAACCTGAGGGTGTTTCATCTTTCAGTGTCATATCTTTTTGCCTTTTAATATTGTTCATGGGGTTCTCAAAGCAAGAGTACTAAAGTGGTTTGCCATTCCCTTCTCCAGTGGACCACATTTTGTCAGAACTCTCCACCATGACCCATCTGTCTTCAGTGGCCCTACAATGGTTCATGGTTTCATTGAGTTAGACAAGGCTGTGGTCCATGTGTTTTTCTAACAAAACAAACAAACAAAAAAAACCACACACACACACAAAAACACATGGACCACAGCCTTGTCTAACTCAATCTATTTGTGATTTATTGACTNCAAAGAGTCAGACATGACTGAGCGACTGAACTGAACTGTGGTCTGTGTGATCAGATTGGTTAGTTTTCTGTGATTGAGATTTTCATTCTGTCCACCCTCTTATGGATAAGGATAAGAGGCTTATGGAAGCTTCCTGATGGGAGAGATTGACTTTGGGGGAAACTGGATCTTTTTTTGATGAGTGGGGACATATCAGTAAATCTTTAATCCAAGTTTCTGTTGATGGGCAGGGCTTTGTTCCCTCCCTGTTGTTTGTCCTGAGACCAAACTATGGTGAAGATAATGAAGGTAATTTAGGTCTGACCTAAATGAAATCCCTTAAGATTATAGAGTGGAAGTGACAAATAAATTCAAGGGATTAAAGCTGACAGACACACTGCCTGAAGAACAATGGACAGAAGTTCCTTACATTGTTTAGGAGGGAGTGATTAAGACCATTCCCATGAAAAAGAAATGCAAAAGGCAAAATGGTTGTCTAAGGAGGCCTTGGAGAAGGCAATGACAACCCACTCCAGTACTCTTGCCTGGAGAATCCCATGGATGGAAGAGTCTGGTGGGCTGTAGTCCATGGGGTCCCGAAGAGTCGGACATGACTGAGTAACTTCACTTTCACTTTTCACTTTCATGCATTGGAGAAGGGAATGGCAACCCACTCCAGTGTTCTTGCCTGGAGAATCCCAGGGATGGTGGAGCTTGGTGGGCTGCTGTGTATGGGGTTGCACAGAGTCGGACCTGACTGAAGCAATTTAGCAGCAGCAAGGAGGCCTTACAAAT
The DNA here is from genome assembly GCA_006410875.1 of Neotragus pygmaeus. Taxonomy (NCBI): domain Eukaryota; kingdom Metazoa; phylum Chordata; class Mammalia; order Artiodactyla; family Bovidae; genus Neotragus; species Neotragus pygmaeus. The sequence goes on from SJYV01004607.1 coordinate 50,807, forward strand.
AGCTGAGAAAAGAAGAGAAGCTAAAGGCAAAGTAGGAAAGGAAATATATTCCCATTTGAATGCAGAGTTCCAAAGAATAGTAAGGAGAGATAAGAAAGCCTTCGTTAGTGATCAATGCAAAGAAATAGAGGAAAACAATAGAATGGGAAAGAGCAGAGATCTCTTCAAGAAAATTAGAGATACCATGGGAATATGTCATGCAAAGAAGGGCACAATAAAGGATAGAAATGGTATGGACCCAACAGAAGCAGATAATATTAAAAGGTGGCAAGAATACACAGAAGAACTATACAAAAAAGACCTTCATGACCCAGACAATCACGATGGCATGATCACTCACCAACAGCCAGACATCCTGGAATGTGAATTCAAGGGGCCCTAGGAAGCATCACTACAAACAAAACTAGTGGAGGTAATTGAATTCTAGTTGAGCCATTTGAAATCCTAAAAGATGATGTTGTTAAAGAGCTGCACTGAATATGCCAGCAAATTTGGAGAACTCAGCAGTGACCACAGGACTGGAAAAGGTCAGTTTTCATTCCAATCCCAAAGAAGAGCAATGCCAAAGAAGGTTCAAACTACCTCATAATTGCACTCATCTCACATGCTAGCAACGTAATGCTCAAAATTCTCCAAGCCAGGCTTCAACAGTACATGAATGGAGAACTTCGAGATGTTCAAGCTGGATTTAGAAAAGGCAGAGAAACTAGAGATGAAATTGCCAACATCCATTGGATCACAGAAAAAGCAACAGAGTTCCACAAAAACATCTACTTCTGTCTTATTGACTATGCCAAAGTCTTCGACTGTGTGGATCACAACAAACTGTGGAAAATTCTTAAAGAGATAGGACTACCAGACCACCTGATCTGCCTCCAGAGAAATCTGTATGCAGGGCAAGAAGTAACAGTTAGAACTGGACATGGAACAACAGACTGGTTCCATATCAGGAAAGGAGTACATCAGTGCTGCATATTGTCACTCTGCTTATTTAACTTTTCTGCAGAGTACACCATGAGAAATGCCAGGCTTGATAAAGCACAAGCTAGAAACAAGATTGCTGGGAAAAATATCAAAAACCTCAGATATGCAGATCACAACACCCTTTGGCAGAGAGCAAAGTAGACTAAAGAGCCTGCTGATGAAAGTAAGAGAAGAGAGAGGAAAAAGTTGACTTAAAACTCAATATTCAGAAAATGAATATCATGGCAACTGGTTCCATCACTTCGTGGCAAATAGATAGGGAAACAGTGTGAGACTTTATTTTGGGGGGTTCCAAAATCACTGCAGTTGGTGACTGCAGCCATGAAATGAAAAGATGCTTACTTCTTGGAAGAAGATCTTTGCTTGGAAAAAACTATGACCAACCTAGCCAGCATATTAAAAAGCAGAGACATTACTTTGCCAACAAAGTCTGTCTAGTCAAAGCTATGGTTTTTCCAGTAGTCATGTATGGATGTGAGAGTTGGACTGTAAAGAAAGCTAAGTGCCAAAGAAATGATGCTTTTGAACTGTGGTGTTGGAGAAGACTCTTGACAGTCCTTTGGACTGCAAGGAGACGAAACCAGTTCAACCTAAAGGAAATCAGTCCTGAATATTCATTGGAATGACTGATGATAAAGCTGAAACTACAATACTTTGTCTATCTGATGAGAAGAACTGACTCATTGAAAAGACCCTGATGCTTGGGAAGATTGAAGGCAGGAGGAGAAGGGGTCAACAGAGGCTGAGATGCTTGGATGGCATCACCAACTCGATGGGCATGAGTTTGAATAAGCTCTGGGAGTTGGTGATGGACAGGGAAGCCCATTGTGTTGCAGTCCCTGGATTTGCAAGTAGTTGGAAATGACTGAGCAACTGAAATGAAATGAACTGAATGAAGGTAATGGCGACCTCCTTCAAAAGGTCCTTTGCAGGCACTACAGCACTCAGTGCCCCAGACCCTCCAGCAAGCCACTGCTGACCCATGCCTCCACCGGAGACTCCTGGACACTCACAGGCAAATCTGAGTCAGTCTTCTGTGGCATCACTGCTCCTTTCTAAGTCCTGATGGTCACAAGCTTTTGTTTGTGCCCTCCAAGAGTCTGTTTCCCCAGTCCTGTGGAAGTTCTGTAATCAAATCCCACTTGCCTGCAAAGTCAAATTCCCTGTCAAATTCTCAGTCCCTTTACCAGATCACCAGGTTGGGAAATCTGCTGTGGGTCCTGGAACTTTCCAAACAATGTGAAGACGTCTTTGGTTTAATTGTTCTGCAGTTCGTGAGTCGTCTGCTTGGTGGCTCTATGGAGGGCTTACTGGTGACCTCCTCCAAGAGGGCTTATGCCACAGGTTGTGTGACCCAGATAGCTGCACCCAGAGTCCCTGCCCCTGTGGCAGTCCACTACTGACTTGTACTTCCACAGGAAACTCAAACACGGGTCTGGCTCAGTTTCTGTGGGGTCTCTGGGTCCTGGTATGCACAAGTGAAATGTTGTTGTTGAATCATGATGCCGGGATTCTTGGTCCCCGGAGGAGAAGAATTCAATCCGGGGCCAGAGACGAGGCTTGATCGCTCAGAGCTTTTGTGTAATAAAGTTTTATTAAAGTATAAAGGAGATAGAGAAAGCTTCTGACATAGGCATCATAAGGGGGCAGAAAGAGTACCCCCTTGCTAGTGTTAGCAATGGAGTTATATACTCTCTAGTAAATCCAAATATGTCTGGAGGTTGTAAAGACCTCACCAGACCTACTCCCATAATTTACATTTTAAGACAACAGAATTCGCTAGAAGGTTTAATCCAGAGACTGTCCTCAGGCAGAATACATTGTTATATAATCCTAAGGAATGTAGAGAAGAAAAAAAGTTTGTCCTTTCCTCCTCCTTGAGAATTCCAGACCCCTCTCTCCTTGGGGACCCCTAGACTTCTTATCAACCTGCCTAGGAAATGACTCTCTCACAAGGTTTTGTTTGAGCCCTCCGAGTGTCTCTGGTGGCTATAGGGTTTGATTCTAAAGATGATTTCGCCCCTCCTACCATCTTGCTGGGGCTTCTCTGTTGCCCTTGGATGTGGGATATCTTTTTTTTGTATGGCATCCAACATTCTCCTGTCAATAGTTGTTCATCAACAATATTGCATATGTTGTTGTCCATCAACAGTAGTGTATATTGACAATATCCATGGGAATTCTCTGGTGGTCCAGTGGTTAGGACTCTGTGCGTCCACTGCAGGGGACCAAGGTTTCCATCCCTGGTCAGAGAACTAAGATCCTGAAAGAGTCCATGCAGCCCCTGGGCTGCTCCAACACTGTTGGGGATCCATCTCTCACTGGGGGCCACAGTTCCTCCCCAGGTCCTGCCCTCAGCTGGCTGAAAGCAGAAATGCACCCGCCATTTGGCATGAGATGCCACTCCCCCGCTCCCCCAAGAGAATTACATTATCTCCAGCTTTTAGGGATTTGATTAAAGTGTCTGTTTTCCAAATGCACCTTAGCAATTTTACTTTCAAAATCCCCATTTGTTGACAATGTGCTCTGTTTCTATCACAGAATCAACAATACCACCATCTCTCTGTCTTTGATGTATAAATCTAGCAGTTCAAGTAAATTCAGCAACTATCAGTTACTAAGTTAGTGAGGTGCCAAAGATGCTTACATTCAGAGATTATTTATATTAAATAGAACCTCCAAAGGTGAACTACCTCTAGGGAAAGATGAAATATTTGTATCACAGGGCCTGTGATGCTGTCTCTGCGGTTTACAATCTCAAGCACAGGAAGGAAGGCTGCTATCCAATCTGGGAAAGGAGAATTTGTAAACCTTTTTGGTGGAGGTGGTACTTTTCTGGTTATATGTGTCATTTGGTGAGTCTGAGAGCTAATTTTGGGTATGTCAACACAACCACCTGGTGGCTCAGAGGTTAAAGCGTCTGCCTGCAATGCAGGAGACCTGGGTTCGATCCCTGGGTTGGTAAGATCCCTTGGAGAGGGAAATGGCAACCCACTCCAGTGTTCTTGCCTGGAGAATCAAGTGGACGGAGGAGCCTGGTGGGCTACAGTCCACTGGGTCACAGAGTTGGACACGACTGGGTGACTTCACTTTCAACCCAACCACCAGAGATTTCTACAAAGTGGTGATGTGTAACTGTGAATGAGCATTTCTGGCTGAGTGTTGAGTTCCCTCCACTTTTTGACACTAACTCTTATGACATCTCAGCACTGTCTCCAGGGTAGGATGAGACAATGAATATGAAATTCTGTAATAAATTGTAGAGCACCCCAAATATGCAAGTGGTCATTAAAGTATAAAAATGCACACTTAAAAGTATTTCCCATCATAACTGATAAATATTTTTGTTGATTCAAACATTATGTAATTTTTTTTTCTGATCCACAGTTTACTTTTTGAAATCATGACAAGTCAAATAATCTCCCTGAATTTTAATTTCTCTGTTAGCAATATTATCTTACCTAATAGTTAAAATTATGCTGTTTCTATAAAACATACAAAAAAACAAGATGTGATATAAAAAAAGCATAGCACTCGAAGCTAGAGACTTGGGACTCTCACCCTAACTCTACCATATCAAGTGCACCAACTTAATAATATCCCTTCATTCCTATAATCCTTGACTGAAAAGGAGGAAGATTCCAATTCCTCATGAAATTTCCATGAGGCTTAAATGAGATCTGCCAGTTTTGTACAGTATAAAGGATTTTAGAAACAGGTTTTATTGTCTAATTATACAGTTGAGAACAGGAATATGAAGTCATGGTGTGAAGAGATCAGATTGATGCTGAAATCACAGCCACAGCTAAAATTCATGCAGTATCAGTAATCTTTCCAAAGGATGAGTTGAAATGGGCTTAGAAAAATGTTAAGTCATTTTGTTTATAAAAATTATTAACTGGCCTGCTATGAAACAGACACCCAAGTGCTCAGAAGGAAGGAATACTTCTTTAACTCTGATTGCTAAAATGTGAGAAAAGCAGCCACCATGTACAGAAACTGGGACAGGAATCTTCCTGTTAATCTCTGCAAAGCTAGCAGGAGCCAGAGGATGAGGCAGTAGTTAGTTTCTCTGGGAGGTTTTCCATATACCAAGATGTATACTGATAACCCCAAATATGTGAAGGAATTAATTTGATCAGGTTGTTCAATATATTCTTAGTCTAATGATAAGCATTTTGTCATTTTTCTTTATATGATCACATTTTCATGTGGAAAAATGAAACACTTTTGGTATATAAGCCACATAGTTGTGACTGAAATCTTCCATATCTTGAAACAAAGAGGTTATTTTATCCCTTTATATGTTTTTTTTTTTCCTGATAATTCAAAGATATCCCTGAAATTACTTTTTGAAACCAGCCTGTATTATGGTCTTAAAATTATTTGGTACAGAGAGTTAGGAGATATACTTCAATATTTATATTCTGATAGTTATAAGATTCATAACTTTCTAGTATTCCTTTTTTTTTAGCTTACATTCCAAACAAAATAATCTAAATCATAACAAGATGGATGGTCTTCATGAAAACCACTGTAAATTTAAACCCGTAACAGGGTTCACTCAGAATCATGGGGTTGTGGCAAAGCAGAGAAATTTTTTTTTTAACTTAAATGGGCTAAAAGACAGAGAGGAATACACGAAAAGTTATTTCACATAGTAAATATGAGTCATTTTATTTTTCCTAGCTTTAAAAGTCATATAAAAGGGTATTTTTGAGACTATGTAAAGTTTCAGGGTTCAGACCTACTCCTATAACTGTGTTGTTTGGACCCTTTACTGCCTCTGATGTCACAGATCTCCAAAGAAGTTAAGTAAAGAACAATTTCTGAAAGTTCTAAACAACCACAGCAACAGAAAACACACACACACACACACACACACACACACACACGCACATCTGTGCTTTCAGAATAATACGTTTATACAGTCTTTAGGAAATCTACAGCAGACTGTATATATTCCCCACATTACATAACAATAAAAATGGGTCTAAAACCAGGTCTGAGGTGACTGATGACAGGAAAAGGCTGTCCATGTAGAATAGTTTAGAGAAGAATAAATTTCCTGTACAGACATGTTTTTGAGGCTTCATGACTAAGCTATTGCCCTCCCAGAATCTACACATACAAAGAACAGTGTTGTACCCTGAGGAGAAGATCCCCAAATTTACAATCACAGGGACCCTGCTCCCTTTCTCCCAGCACAAGGACCTTTCATAATCAGACTTGGGGATTCTTCCTACAGGAATCCTACTTCCAACTGACCAGGCTTCCTCTGTGACACTGAGCACTCCATTCACGGGCAGACCGGCTGTCACGTGCAAAGTCTCGGAAAAGCCAGCCAGGAAACCCTGTGGAAGAAACCAGGGTTTATTTGTTTTCATGGTCTGGGGACTGGGTGTTACCCATAGGTTTCAGCAGCTGTAGTGCTGGGTGATGTCCTAGCAGAGATTCTGGATACAAATATCAAGGAAAACTCTAGTCTTTATCCAGATCTCACGCCCAGGCAACACTAGCAAAACAGTATTAACTTTCAATGATCCTGACTGTCAATCAATTTCCACCTGCCTTTATATCCCAAAGACACAGAAATGAAAAATAGGGAAATCAATGAAGATCAATACACTCTCCTGGTTTTAATGATATAAATAACAAGAATAATACTCAAATGACAAAGATGAATTTTAAGGTAATGCAGATCAAAACAGAAGTTCTTATGAGAGACTGATAGAGCTTACCACTTATAAATATACTGTGAAACTATAAAAGAGTAGAAAATAAATTCACCCTAGCAAACATTTTGCATTAAAAACATGTTTTAAAACCAGAATTCCCTCCTATCAAGTAAGTTACCATAAATACTGTTTCTTTTTTTCTTTTCTTTTCTTGTTCATTTGTCATTGTTTTTTTATTCTGGCTATGCAAGCAAATAATTTATAGATCTACTAAAGGAGATTGTTTTAAGTGAGAAATTCCTTGACTGGCGATGGGAAATCAATAGGCAAAGCAATCTGGAGAACACTTTACACCTCTGCATTATGCTAGAGAAAACTGCTAAGTACCCATATTCATAGACCTTCAAAATTATAGCCATCAGAAACCAGACTGCAAAACACACCAAGGTCACTGGCCTAGATCGCCACCACAGTGTCAAAATAGTCAAGCTGTTCACAGGCTTGACTCTTAACTGGGCGCCCATTCTGGGTGGTAAGGGGAGGCAGTGCAAGTATCAAAGCACCAAACAGACCAAAGGAGCGAGGCATCCTCAAACCACACGTGCACGCGACACACGCTGCTAGTCACACAGACAGCGCAGTTCAGGAGATCAGAGACTAACCTACTGACAGAGGAAAGGGATTCTCTCCCAGAAGCCTCGAACACTTGAGCTTTGGATAAAGGAGAACGGAGTTACAATTCCAATACAATCATTTCAAAATACGTCCTTCTTAGATTAAGCCTTCATATCAAAAGCTGTAACTTGAAAACATCAGGGTGGCCTGCTGGCCTTCAAAGCGTTCAGCATGGTTTCTTGGATGCTCGTGGGTGCTGTCTTGGGAAGGACGGGCTTCCGCTGGTTATTTAAACCCAGGACTCCACAGTCATCCAGCTGCACTGACCTACCCAGGCACAGCTCAGGGAGGATTCTGGAACACACTATCCCTGGATATTTCTGACATGTTTAACTCAAAGCAGTAACGCAGAGTGAGGTCTTGATGAGGAAGATGCATTAACCCAGCTTGGCATTAACCCAGACCACAGCCAAGCACCTGGACTGCACGCCATCCCCAGTCTGCCCCACTGTTTTACTATGCTGTCCTTCAGCATGTTATATATTATACAGATTATCACACAGGTCAAACTGCTGCTGCTACTGACTGTCTTCTCCAGGAAACCATACAGAGGAGCCGTCTTTCTGGATTCTGTGTCGGGACCATCAGTGAGCACTTGAGCAAACACTTTATTTTCATGTTATGGATGCTGTCCATTTTTAACTAATGATATTTTTCTCAAAGCACATGTGTTAGGATGTTTATGGTTAAATCGACAACTAAATGCCTACCTTGATTCTCCCTTCCCAATCATTTTTACACATTTTTCACTGATTCCATATGGCTGTATTTTTACATTTTAGTGAAAATGTTAAGTCTCTTTGGTATAAAGGTAGACTGCATAGTGGGAATAAAATAAAATTGAATACACATAGAATAATATTTACTATATTAACTGTACACCCTGCTTTTGTTAAAATATAGGTTTTTCCATCTATCAAACTCAAATGTCCTTGCTTCCATGAGAAATAACTAAGATACAACTGATATACGGATGTTAGCTTATCCTGAGCTTAAACCAAAGCATTCAGAAAACAGCAAATTACTGTACTTTACTTGGGAATCTTGCCAAAGAATGGAAAGCAAGCAAAAAAAGATTCTCTTCTGACAACCAGTATCACAAATCTGAGCTCCTAGATTGTACTCTTTTAAAAATCCAGCAGGCTTCACTCATAACTTTACGGTCACAATCACATGACAGTTTTCTCTGACATTCAACCCCACAGGATCACTGAAGACGCACATTGTACACCAGCAAGGAGTTGCTACGACAAACACATTGAAAACAATGAGAACTCTAAGAGAACAGGAATGGGAAACTTAAAAAAAAAAGCACAAAACCAAGTCAAACAAGTTGGCAAGGCTTTACCTGCCCTCAACACTTCAAAACTGTGAGTCACTATGAGAAAACAACTGTACTACCAGGGAACAAAATAAACCAAAGGTAAGACACTATCCATTAGGCCACAATTTTAAAAATTACTTTATGACATATAAACTCTTAAGAAAAGAAGATGAAACCCTCTTCCCCCCTTTCCTGATTATAAGAAAAAAAGACTAAGTTGCAATTCTGATGAGAAGTATCTGACTTAAAATTATAAAAAAGGAATAGCATCAATAACAAGGTGGCTGGTAAATATTAAGCATATTGTTAAACTCAGCAATCCAGGGGTTGGAGGCTACATTTTCACAATTTCAAAATTATTATTCAATAATTTATTGAATAATTTCAATATTATTATTATTGTTGTTGTTGATTATTACCCATCAATACTATGAACAACAGAAACATGTAGTAACTGGTTATCAAATACTGCTTTAAATTTACCATGTATTAAAGAGTCATGCACTATAAACATTATTTATTTTCTCTCTTTGAATGCTGTATTTAACATTTTGTGAATGCAATTAAAAAACATGAGAAAAAGATGGTTAATTGCTTTTTGCATAATATCCTACACACAGAGCGGCTGAACTGTCTTCTAAAGATGCTTAACAAAAGGGATGTCTTTCAAGTAAGAACAAAGCAAAGCAAACAAAACTACCTTTTCTCAGTACACTTAAGTTCAGTCACTCATTTGAGTCTGACTCTTTGCAACCCCATGGACTGAAGCACACCAGGCCTCCCTGTCCATCACCAACTCCCGAAGTTTATTCAAACTCATGTCCATTGAGTCGGTGATACCATCCAACCATCTCATCCTCTGTTGTTCCCTTCTCCTCCTGCCTTCAATCTTTCCCAGCAT
>SJYV01004611.1:0-16411 GCA_006410875.1 Neotragus pygmaeus
CTCCAGTGTTCTTGCCTGGAGAATCCCAGGGACGGGGGAGCCTGGTGGGCTGCCGTCTATGGGGTCACTAAGAGTCAGACATGACTGAAGCGACTTAGCAGCAACAGCAACATAATCACTGTGAACGGTGACTGTAGCCATGAAATTAAGAGACACTTGCTCTTTGGAAGAAAAGCTATGACCAACCTCAAAAGCATATTAAAGAGCAGAGACATTACTTTGTCGACAAAGGTCTGTATAGTCAAAGCTATGGTTTTTTCCAGTAGTCATGTATTGATGTAAGAGTTGGAACATAAAGAAGGCTGAGCGCCGAAGAACTGATGCCTTTGAACTGTGGTGTTGGAGAAGACTCTTGAGAGTCCCTTGGACTCCAAGGAGATCAAACCAGTAAATCTTAAAGGAAATTAATCTTGAATATTCATTGGAAGGACTGATGCTGAAGCTGAAACTTCAATATGTTGGCCACCTGGTGCGAAGAACTGACTCATTGGAAAAGACCTTGATGCTGAGATTGAAGGCAGGAGAAGGAGACAACAGAGGGTGAGATGGTCGGATGGCATCACCAACTCAATGGATATGAGTTTGAGCAAATCCAGGAGATAGTGAAGGACAGGGAAGCCTAGCATGCTGCAGTCCATGGGGTCGCATAGAGTTGGACACAGCTGAGCAACTGAACAACAAGCCACGAAGTCAATGGTATTTTGTTACAGCAGCCTCAACAGACTCTGACACCCAAAAGAAGTGAAAACTACTCATATAAGCATTGATGAGCATGTAAGCACACGTATAAGCATATTCATAGCAGCATTATACACAATAGCTGAAATACAGACACCACAAATGTCTATCAATAGATGAATGGACAAACAACTTTTGTTATATAATACAGTGGAACATTATTCAGCCATAAAAAGGAGTGAAAGAATAAGATATATACAAAAGGTCATATCATGTTTTATTCCATTTATATAAAATATCCAGAATAGATAAAATCCATAGAGACAGACCCCGCTCCAGAATGTAGATTAGTCTGTCTAGTCAAGGCTATAGTTTTTCCTGTGGTCATGTATGGATGTGAGAGTTGGACTGTGAAGAAGGCTGAGCGCCGAAGAATTGATGCTTTTGAACTGTGGTGTTGGAGAAGACTCTTGAGAGTCCCTTGGACTGCAAGGAGATCCAACCAGTCCATTCTGAAGGAGATCAGCCCTGGGATTTCTTCGGAAGGAATGATGCTGAAGCTGAAACTCCAGAACTTTGGGCACCTCATGCGAAGAGTTGACTCACTGGAAAAGACTCTGATGCTGGGAGGGATTGGGGGCAGGAGGAGAAGGCGACGACAGAGGATGAGATGGCTGGATGGCATCACGGACTCAATGGACGTGAGTCTGAGTGAACTCTGAGAGATGGTGATGGACAGGGAGGCCTGGCGTGCTGCAATTCATGGGGTCGCAAAGAGTCAGACACGGCTGAGCGACTGAACTGAACTGAACTGAAGGGAGGGAATATTGGAAAGAAACTAGTTAACGAGGAAGATATTTTACTTCACAGTAACTGAAATGTTTTAGAACTAGAAAGAAATGATGGTTGCCCAACAATGTAACTGTTTAAATGGCACTGCTTTGTGTCCTTTAACATGGATAACTTTGTTATGTAAGTTTCACCTCAACAAGTATCAAAAGACTCCAAAGCAGTATTCCTGTGTGTCATAATGAAATGACATTTAAGAAGCAGGTGGATCTGAGCAATGTAGGGCTATGTGGCCACAGATGTTGCTGGAACACTTTTCCCCTACCTGCTTCGAGTGTTGAACTCATAGCTGCCTTTTCCCCAGAGACCTGCCCTTGCTAAAACAGGACCCACTTTAACCTGGACACTACAAGTCATCCCTTCCACCTCTTCCTCTTCACACACTTTGCTAACTGGCACGAAAATCCCCCAAGTCGGGGGATCAACCCTGCAGGACAGTCTGCCCTCCAGAGCTCCCTTAGGAAGAAGCAGGCTGAAGCTAGTCCCTAGCAGAGACAGAGAACTGCCCCAATAATTCATCTGAACAAGATTTGTTGTCTCTTTGTTTCTATGGGAACTGATGAAAAATGGTTATGGAAGCGCAATACTGATGGTGAATTTTATGGTATTTGAATCATATCTCAATGAAGCCATTATTTTTTAAAAATACATTATTCATTTATAATAAAGGCTTTGTTGTTGTTGTTCTTGTTTTTAAGGGCCCATCTCACCAGGGTAACATATTCCTGAATTCCCTAGTCAGGTTGTTTCTTAAGTTGAAATTGTAAGCATCAATAATTTAAAGGGTAAAAATGTTTGCTCTTGACTCCCAAACATCCATTCTTTTAAAACCCTAAATTCCACTGAAATGATCTCTGTGACGAAGCTAACCTCGTCACCCCTGCTTGACAAATACGGCTGTCTCCCCCCCATTAACGTAGCTGTTGATATACTCATTCTCTTGTGACTTCTTGCTTAAAAAACCCCATACCCACAAAGTAGGCACATCAACTCAATATTTATGTAATTCAACCTTTATTATAAATTTTTAAAAAATTTTAATGGAAATGATGTACAAGATGATCAGAAAAGCATTCTAGTGAGCAACAAGTCCTGGAGATAAATGGAAAAGGCAGCATGACAGTTCTTAGCAGCGCTTGCCACCCAAGGAGGTACAGTGTCCACACTAGTCCTCAGAAAAATGAAGAAAAGCCTCCTACGTTGAAATATGGGTTTTAAAAAGTTTTCCTAAAGTCAAATTCTTATAATGCAAATGCCTTGTGATGTGCCTTTATTAACGCTTGATGATCACAATGATGTTTGTATATTACTGTGTATGGCCAGACCAGCAAACTTTCACTAGCAAACTTGGGCTTGTGATCTTGGCCTTCGCTGTGCATCAATGTACTGGCCGTATCCAGAAGAGCTCTAGAAAAACTCTCTGCTCAAAATCATTTTCTTAAAATGATTGGCTTAGTTGAGAGATTAAAAAGGAAAAAATCAGGAATTAGAAACCAACGTCTTGGTGGAAACACAATGAATAGGCCCTGACATCAGTTCTCAGAGGGGTAGAAATAAGACACCTAAATATCCTTTTAGAATATTCTGATTCTCTTTACTGTCCCGCAGGCCTGGAGGGTCCATCCCTAATTTGGCTTCAGGGTCTGGTATGGGCCTTACACCTGTTAGTGGCATGTTCTGACCCCGACCCACAGGGGAGGGAGCCATGCGGAAGGGTCAAGTTTCATGAGCCATGGAAGTTGGGGGTGGGGGGCTGGTGCAAATGGGATAGCTGAGCTTGTAGGAGGTATAGCAGGGGGAGGCCTGGAGGCCTGGAAGCCTGTCTCAACTGAGAGCTGAAGGAGTACCAGGGGAGGGGTCTTCTGAACTGCCCCTCACCACCAGGTGGGCCATGGAGAGCCCTCCTGTAGCTCAGGAGGGAGAAGGGCTCTGGACGTGGTCTCGCTGCTTTGTCTGGCATATCCTCCTTCTACTCCAAGTCAATGTTCTGTGAACAAGGCAGGTGAGGCCTGGCCTTGCATTTACCCAGCTGTAGCTCGGACACCTCTAGAGGCCATGCCCACGAGCATGTTCTGCCTGCAGCCAGTCTACTGGCTTATGCACTGCACCCTATGGAGAGAACCCATTTTCTCTATGCCACCTGACATTCGTGCTGAACCTACCTCAAGCTCCTGCAAAACCTTGTCTATGAGGTCCCGGGAGTTCTATTTGTAAGACAAAGCTAGCTGAATTGCATCACTGAAGAGCTGGAGTGGTGGGAAGGAAAATAAGGCTCTGGGCACCAGTGGCTGGGACTCTTTGCCTGCCCTGTACCCACTGGCCCATCGTCATCACTTGTCCACACAATACTCCACCCTAAAATCATCACCTTTTCCCCATCCCCTGACTCCATGCTGGTCAATATGCCTTTTCTTCCCAATACCTGACCCAAACCATCACCTCCCCTACTGTCGACACCCACAATCATCCCTTCCTGTCACCACGTGCTCACCAGGGCCCCCGAGCAATGCCGTCCTCACCAACAACCCTGCGTCAGCCACTTCTCTACCACTTCCTCAGAAACGTCAGCACCAGGCCCTCCCCTCCTCACTAGACTGTCTCTGCAGTCTCCTATCACCTTCACAACACTGGTACCATCAGCAGCTGAGACCAAGTACAGGAGCAGGGAGAACTTCCTGGCAAAACTGAAGCTTTTTGGGGCCACCTTCATGTCTGCTGTAGAGAGAAGGTAGGACATTGGCCTGTCTACCAAGGAAAGAGAGAGTTTTGAAGAGTAGGTCACCATTCTAGGAATGGAGGTCCCTATTCTAGGAAGTGGGACAACGAGGGACAATCAGCAGACATGTCACAGAAAGAGCTCATTTAACTGGGATCTGTGTCTCAAGGAGGCAGGTTGGCTCACGTGGATCTTACTGGATGGGGAGTTATGGTAAGCAGACAGTTCTTCTATATTGGGAAGAACAGCTCACGGATGGTTCGATGGCCCAAGAGAGAAGGAGGACATGTGTGATGGTGGGTCCCCCATGAATTGCTGGCACCCAGATGTAAAAAGCAAAGACACAGATGTCAAAGCAGATATTACTTTGCCGACAAAGGTCTGTCTAGTCAAAGCTATGGATTTTCCAGTGGTCATGTATGGATGTGAGCTGGACCATAAAGAAAGCTGAGCGCCAAAGAATTGATGCTTTTGAACTGTGGTGTTGGAAAAGACTCTTGCCTTGGACTCCAAGGAAATCAAACCAGCCCACCCTAAAGGAAATCAGTCCTAAATATTCATTGGAGGGACTGATGCTGAAGCTCCAATACTTTGGCCACCTGACATGAAGAACTGATTCACTGGAAAAAGACCCTGATGCTGGGAAAGAGTGAAGGCAGGAGGAGAAGGGGGCAACAGAGGAGGAGATGGTTGATGGCATCACCAACTCAATGGGCATGAGTTTGAGCAAGCTCCAGGAGTTGGTGATGGACAGGGAAGCCTGGAGTGCTGCAGTCCATGGGGTTAGGCAGACACAACTGAGCGATTGAACTGGACTGAGATGCAGGGCCACCACAGCGCAGGGGATCTCCGGCCTGTACCTGGTGCTCAGTTTCTTTCATGAATGCCCTCTGCACATCAAATACCTGCAATCAGCAGAGGAAAGGAGACAGCCCAAGTGCATCGGTGTCTCTGAACACCATCCCCAGGCAACATACACACAAGCAGGCAAACACGGGCTTGAGAACTCAGACCACTAACTACTCTGGGCTGCAGCTCGTGTATCCACAAAGCCGATGCCATGCCCACCCATCTCAGAGAATTACTCTAGAACCTTCATCTCGTCACCAAATTTACCAACTTTAACCAAATTGTATCATTTTACTTGTTGCACCATTTACTTACTGATAAGTCTATAGCAAACTGCAAGCTTTTTGGTTTCTTCTTAGTCTAATTATTGTCTAAACTTTGTTTAAAAGCTCCTTTATAACTTTAAATATTTCTAGAATTTCCTTTCAGTTATTTTGATTTACCTTTAATTATAAATTTTTAAATTTATATTTTAAACTTTAAAAAGTAACTTTTGCCTTTTATTATTCTGCAGCTTACCATAATTTTATGAACTGTTTACAATTTATACTTTTTACCTATTCTAAAAATATCAGCAAGAAGCATGAACACTGTGACTAGCTCTAAGGGACATTTTCATCTTCACCAGTGACTGCTATGGACTTCAGGATCAACATTCTACTGCTTAATTTCTCCTGAGGTGATAATGCTCTCAACATCAAGGGGAAAAAAAATTATTAGAAATAATGAACAGGGGCTTTTGGTGGCCTAGTGGTTAAGACTCAGTGTTCCCAGTGCAGGGGACACAGCCTCGATCCTTGGTCAAGGAACTAAGATCCCACATGCTGCACTGCTTGGCCAAAAAACAAAACTCATAAATAAACTAGATTTATCACAGTATATGACAACGGATACTAGACTCTCTTGAAACTAGAAGTAAAAAAATGAAGAAAACCCTTCATCATAGAAATAGAAATATTAGAAACAGTAAACAAAAAGCTATTTGAGACTTTTGTTTTAGAAGTGTGTGCCAAAGACTTTTTTAGTAACATTTCTGGGAAACATCATAATGTGTAAAAAAAGAGGCACCCAGGTGGTACAGCAGCTGTGAGGTCTGGGCTCTGAGTACAAAGTCACCTCCTAAGCCCACATGGACCCAGAAGCCCAAGACATCCTATGAATCTGCAAAGGTTTTGGGGGAAAGATCCATTTTTGAGTTGAATTTTCACTAATAAGTTAGGACATCCCTTCTGATCTTAAATAAAGTTAAAGGACCAGATGAAGGGTTTTCTAAATTTATATCATTTCTCACTAATTAATCTTTAGACCATTTTCATAGAAAACAAGTAGTTCCACACAGTTAGGATTTTTAGCCATACTACATGATGACACTTGGTAACAATATTTTTTAATACCATTTTATCTACACAGTACTTTACTGTTTAACAGAATACTGAAAATATAGTCCAACATCCCAATTTTAAGTGCAATAATCAGAACCACCATTATATTTAGGAAAGGCATATAATATTCTAAGGAAAAAACCTTTATTTGGAGCGTGAGGAAGTTTTTCCGGGACAGTGGTCCTTATGCTGAAACTTCCTTTAGTTTCTCATTTCTAACAAACTAACGTTAATAACGAATAGTAGCTGTCTTGACCAAAACTCACTACCATTGTGAGACTACCCTGCGACGTAACTTCAGGACGGTGAGAGAAGCAAATGACGTGTCCTCTGAAGTTCTTCCAGAGACGCTTCAGTGCTGCCCGTGAGTTCCTCGGTGACCCTGGGTGTCACAGGCAGGGGCTTCACCCGGCCTGGAGGCTTCCCAGGGCTGGGAGCCCGAGCTCCCGTGTGTGGCTTCACGGACGGCAAGGTCACAGCTTCC
This sequence comes from Neotragus pygmaeus, assembly GCA_006410875.1. Lineage (NCBI taxonomy): Eukaryota > Metazoa > Chordata > Mammalia > Artiodactyla > Bovidae > Neotragus > Neotragus pygmaeus. Next base: position 6,959 of record SJYV01004611.1, read on the forward strand.
TGTGCACCTTCTGGTGCTGGATGAGGTGGCCGTGCTGGTTGAAGGCGCGGCCGCACTCCGCACACTCGTACGGCCTCTCACCCGTGTGGATGCGCTGGTGCTGCACCAGCACCGAGTACTGGCTGAAGGCCTTGCCGCAGCGGCTGCACTCGTACGGCCTCTCGCCCGTGTGGGTCCTCAGGTGCACAATCAGCGTGGCCTTCAAGCTAAAGGCCTTGCCACACTGTGCGCAGCGGAAGGGCCGCTCGCCGGTGTGGACCCGCTGGTGCTGGACCAGAGACCTGCGGGCACTGAAGGCATGGCCGCACTCGCTGCACACGTAGGGCTTCTCCCCAGTGTGGACCCGCTGGTGCTGCGTCAAGTGGGAGTGCTGCACGAAGGCCTTGCCACAGGCATAGCAGCCATACGGCTTCTCCTCCGTGTGGATGCGCTCATGGTTCAGGAGGGTGGAGCGGTGCCGGAAGGCTTTGCCACACTCACCACACTCGTACGGCTTCTCACCAGTGTGCACGCTGTGGTGCTGGATGAGGACCGAGCGGTCACTGAAGGCGCGGCCACACTCGCCGCAGGCATAGGGCTTCTCCCCGGTGTGCACCCGCTGGTGCTGGAGCAGCGTCCTCTTCACGCTGAAGGCGCGCCCACACTCTGCACACTCGTGCGGCTTCTCCCCCGTGTGCACCCGCCGGTGGCTGCGCAGCACGGTGCTGTGGTTGAAGGCCTTGCCGCACACGCCGCACACGTACGGCCGCTCGCCCGTGTGGATGCGCTGGTGCTGCAGGAGGTGCGAGAGCTGCGTGAAGGCCTTGCGGCACTCGACACACTCGTGTGGCTTCTCCCCCGTGTGTATCTTGTGATGCTGAGCAAGATCTGAACTCACTCGAAAGGCCTTTCCACACTCGTGGCACGCGTAGGGCTTCTCGCCCGTGTGGATCCTCTTGTGCTTGCTGAGCACCGAGCTCTGGCTGAAGGCCTTGCCACACACACCGCACACATAGGGCCTCTCCCCAGTATGCGTCCTCTGGTGCTGCAGCAGGTGCGAGCTCCGCCCAAAGCACTTCCCGCACTCCACGCACCGGTAGGGCCTCTCCCCGCCAGGAACGGCCTGGCGCTGGGCAACCGGTGCACTGGGACTCTCGGCCTGGCCTTCAGGGGGGCGGGCAGGGCTGGGACTCAGACAGAAACTCTGCTCAGGTTCGTAACTGGCCGGATCACTCCACTCGGCAGGCGTTTTCCTCAGAATCATCGATATCTCCTCTGAAGTGAGCGGCCTCAGGCTGGAGTCTGCGTTCTGGTCCTGATCTTTGTGCTCACGTCCTGAAACAAAACCAAAACCAAAGGGAGCGTGTTCACCCGCTCTGAGACTGCAGAGTACATTCCACCCTGCAGGTGCTTCACTGGTACAGGGCGGCCCTCAAGCGCCCAAGGCTAGAAGTCACCAGCGGGCGACAAACAGGAAAGGTGTCCACCTGACAGTGTGGCTGGAGAAGGGCCAGGTCCGATCCGGGAGCCTGTGAGGGGCACATACGCCCACAGCCGCAGCCCTGCCCTCCCTGGAGGGTCCAGAGGCCATTAGAGGCGGAACCAAGGCAGGACGACACCTATTACTGTGCAGGGCAGGGAGGGGGCTGCTGGAGCGAAGCGCGAGCTCCTGAGAGCCCGTCCTGCAGACCCCCACCTGGGGAACAAGACGGGGCCTGCAGGTGGCAGTGAGAATGGCCGAGAAGGCAGAGGTGTTTCTACACTCAGGTCAGGGGCACTGCAGGTTGAGCGGGGGAAGCGGGTTATGCTGAGGATGACAGATTTTAAACCTTGAAGACAGAGCCACTGAACTGACAAGACGTCACCAGGAAACAGGACTGTCCCAGGACTGGCTACTCAGAACGTCATCCAGGATACTCGACAGGCGGGCAGGGCTGTGACAGCAGGGGACGGGGAAGGGGCAGAGCCAGTCCTCCCAGGCCCATCTCAGCAACGCCTCTGCCGCTTCCTCCAGTTCCCACAAGGCCTGGTTGGGGACAGTGTTAAAACGGTCCTTGAGGGATGTCCTAGAGCGAGAAGCCCAGCAGGCAGAGCAAGACCCAAGGGGGGCACACCTGGGGGGAGACTTAGCCAATGAGAGCTGGACCTTCTCAGTCCAGGGGACCCATGTTCTGCTTCATGGCCAAGACCCAGAAGCCCTCCCTACCTGACTGTGGGGGGTTAGGGTCTCTCTGGGGTTTCTTATTAGGAAGCATACTGAATGGCAACTGGCCACATTCACTGGATTTTGCTTTTTCTGTAACAGGGAAATTTTCAAGTCCTATCAACTTTCCTTTTTTTTGGTGGTAACAGCATTACTGAGATGTAAGCTTCATTGTTGAATTCATTCAGAACTTAGGACAGGTGCTGTGCGATGGACTTCTTCAAACCCCAACAAGAGCCCCTGAAAAATAGCAGGCTCCAAAACCAAGCAGTCCCTACACCAGGAAAGGCACTTCCCAAGACAGACTCTGCCTGAAGCATCTGCAGGGGTCTGTGCCTAGGAAGTCAACATGTTCTTGTTTGCATTTTTTTTAATATTATTTTATTTATTTTACTTTTGGCTGCGGTGGGTCTTCACTGCGGCGACAGCTTTTCTCTAGTTTCAGTGAGCGGGGTTACTCTCGAGTTGTGATGTGCAGGCTTCTTACTGCGGTGGCTTCCCTTGCTGCAAAGCATGGGCTCGAGGCATGCAGGCTCTAGCGCTTGTGGCTCGTGGGCCAAGTGGTTGTGGCTCCCGGACTCTATAAAGCATAGACTCAGTAGTGGTGTCACATGGGCTTAGCACATGGGATCTGCTCGGCACAGGGATCAAACCTGTGACCCCTGCACTGGCAGGCGGATTCTCAATCACTGGGCCCCCAAGGAGGTCCTGATCAGTCTTCTCACATATAGACAATATCATCAACTACAAGCAACGCTTTCCCTCTTTCTTTCCAATTCTTATAGCTTCACTTGTGCTATTGTGTCTGGTCTTGCCAAAGTTCGGATGGAACCCCCAGGACAGCTGTGGATAGTGGGCTCCTTTGTCTCATGGCAAACAGCTCTAGCCGCACTAAGAGTCAGGTTAAGAAACTTCCCTTTCAGACTTAGGTGCTTCCTTCTTCCCGAAACCAGCCCATGTCCCTCAACCTCTGATGTCCATTCAGAGCAGGGACCTGTCAGGGGCCCGGCAGCCACGTGTGCTCACCTTGCCTCAAGGCACCCAACCCACACCCAGCTGCACTTACCTCCCTGCCCAGTCCCTGCACTGGGCCTCTGCCTGCTGCCCACTCACCCGCAGGAGTCCCTGCCAGGTCAGACCCCAGGAGCACCCGCAGGTGCACAGCCCTTAGTGCACAGAGGCCACTCCGCGCTCACCTGAGCGGCTGATGCCCCAGCCCCTGAGCTGCTCGCTGCCCTGCTTGTCCAGGACCCACGGCTCCTCTCCTCGCTCCAGCTGGGAGATCACCTCAGGCTTGGATCCTGGAATTCCTGCTCATGGGAAGGGAAGTCCTTTCGTCTGTACAATATCCACAAGCACCCTCACCGCACCTCCCACCAAGGCATGCAGGGCCCTTACCCACGGAGACCACATTCCCATAGGTCTCCATCATCACGTGTCGGTAGAGGCCACGCTGGGCAGGGCCCAGACGATCCCACTCATCCTGGGAAAGGAACACAGCCACGTCCTCGAAGGTCACCTTGGCCTGGAACAACAGGGGGGCTGCAGGTTGGACTCAGAGTCCATGTCCCAGACAAGGAGGGTGCAAGCAGTGTGGGGTATGGGGATGCGCCCCTGGACGGGGTGGGGGGCGACAGGAAGAGGCCACAGTGTTCAAAATGCAGTGATGCTCAAGATGCCACCAGGCCCCTGGGAGTGGGAGGATGTGAGGATGGCAGGGGCGCCGCAAAGGCCTTTGGGCTACTCACCTGAGGCACCGCTGGTGGCGGCAGGAGCCGGGCCGCTGCCATCACCTAGTCCGTGGCAAGTCTGAGGGAGACCGTATCAGAGAAGCGTGCAGGGCTGAGGAAGAGGAAGGAGCATATGAGGGGCCCAGGATGGTCCCACCCAAGACGCCTGGGGATGCCATGCACCCTGAGGGCCATTGGACTGCCCAGTTTACCAGGCATGGCCTGCAGTACACACACAGGGCTGGGTGAGCGCATCATGGGGAGGGGGAAACACCAGGCCTGACTGCCTCCAGAGACAACCCCCAGGAGGAGAGGCTGCACTTGTGGTGTGGGGACCCGCTGATGCCCTGGGCATGCCTGGTCCTGCCCGGCGGCTCCAGTGGGGGCCCGGTTCTGGTGGATGCATCCAGAGTGACCCCGAGATTCGGTCTGAGCACCTGATGGGGAGGCCTGGGGCTGGGCGGGCTCTGGGAACACTGAGACAAGCACTGCCAACGCGTGTGCCACCCCCACCCTGCCAGACAGAAGGGGGCACAAGCCCAGCAGGCCCATCACCCGGGAAAAATGGAAGGAGTGAATAAAGTGAGCTCAGGATTCACCTGAAACACTGATGCTGGACAAGCAGGCATGAGGGTGCCACCAGGCACGAAGAACTGGAAACAACGGGGCTGGTCCCGCCTCACCAGCTCTCAGAACCAACAGCGGGGGAGCCGCTGCCTCCTGTGGCTACTCCAGTGCCCACACCCCCTAGAAGAGCAGGACCGCTCCCCCAACCCTTCATCAGCTGCCCACACCTGCCATCTCTCACGCACAGTCATCCTCCCTATGGCCTAATCCAGCCACTCCCTCAGGTGGTCTCCGTCCCCTCTATCCCAAGTGGCCCCTGTCAGGGTCTCCTCTGACCTCCATATGACCAAATCCTTGTCTGCTGTCAGCGGTGGGTAACCCCAGTCTCACCGCGGGCACCCCTGTCCACCCTCACCAGCACGAGATACTGCCTCCCTGAACCATGCAGCTCTGGTCCTCTGGGAATCCAGAGGAGGTAGACAGTCATTTTCACGATGACCTGACCACACCTGGGCAGGATCTAACAATAAGCACCCATAGGAACCCCGTTCGCGGGTTCCCCGTGGGAGCTGGCAGCCAGCACAGCTAATATAGGAGCTGCTGGATCATTCGGCCAGAGGCCTCCAGCCAGGCGGGCTCCTACCCGAACCCGTGTCTGTAACCTGAGCTACTTCCGCCCCACAGGCCTGAACGTCCAGTGGAGCACAGGGCTCCTGTTGGTGCGCTAAGCTGGCAAGCCCCTTCCCCTCAAGCTAGCCATCTCCTCATGGGTGTCCTCTAGCAGCTCAGACGCTTAACATACAGCCCCGACACCCATCCCCTCCCCAGGCCTGGTCTGCCCCTGGTCTGGCACCCGCATTCGATCCAGATCCTGAAGTCAGCGTCCTGCTCACCCTCTCACACCCACTGGATCCGCCCTCCAGTGGCAGCACAGTCCTGCCCCGCCCCCACAGGACTCAGGGCCCTCCTCGGCTCCAGGCCCCGCCCCCAAGGGAGGCCCTGCCACCGCTCCTGAGGCTGCTGAGAGCCCTTCTCTGAGCACCCCGCCCCGCGGCCCGGTGCCTCCTGACCCTCAGCTGGCGCTCAGGCATCACCCTCTCATTGAGACCGTTCCTGACCCACCTTGGGGGCCTCTGCCTCATCGTTCTCACACGCCCTGCCAGTCCCAGCTGAGCAGCCAGTGGCTCAAGCATGGCTGAACACTTGTATGAAATTACAGCAGAAATGACTCCACACTCCACCCTTCAGAACAGCAACAAGTGCCAGAGGAGCACCTACTCCAGCAGCAGTGGGGAAGTGGAGTTTCTGCTAGCTCTCTCTCAGGTGAGAAAGTCACCTGGCCTATTTAGATGCAGCAGACATACCTCTGGGCAATGCACGCCTTCCTCAGATGGACTTGAAACCAGAAGGGAAGGGGACTGAGCACAACCCTTAAAGATGAGACATAAACTGGTTAGAACTAGGCCCAAGATGGCAGAAGGCTCCCCTTCCAGTGGAGGCTGAGCCTCATTATATGCTCACTGCAATACATCAGCTAAATGACAACACACCCACAGTCCTCACAGTTCCAAGGCCAGACGACCAGAAAGTGAAAAGTGGGCAGTGGCCCAATTCCTGAATTCCTGGAAGCCCCTGGCCCTCCCTGAAATAGTTAGATTAATCCTCCTATTCAGCAGCCTATGAAACTACACAGCCCATAGAAACTAACCACCTTACATTTCAGGGCCTTTTGAGACAGACACCATTCTGTCTAAGGAATGTCTGTCTCTCTAAATAAATCCACTTCTCACCTATCACTTTGCATCCTGCTGTGAATTCCTTCTGCACTGAGAGACACAGAACCTGAGCTTCAGTTAAGTCCTGAGCAAAGGTGTGTGGTTTCAATTAAGAGACAGTGGGTTCGAGTCTCAGCTCGTGAGTTCGAATCCCACAAGAATTGTGTGGTTTCAGAACAGACTGCAGGATGGTGCTGCCACCAAACCCACCAGTCCTTCTACACACCAGTCCCGCACCCATGAAGACCAAGATTCAGGCTGCGCCAAGCGACCAGACAGGTCAGCGAAAGAACAGGATATGGAGGTGTTCACGATGCTCCTGTTGCACAAACAATGACCCCAGGACCACAAGGGGATGTGAGCCCTTGTCCACAGCAGTAGACACACCAGACTGAGATGACACAGCTCCTCTGAGGGCCTCAGGAGGACAGCGAGGTTCAAGAGAGCATTTATCTTAAGTGTCACCTCATCTGATGAGATTAACAAACCCCCGGCCAATAGTTTGAGGCACGGAGGGGCAGAGAAGGGGACAAGATTCCCACCCAGTGAATTCCAGAGAAGCATGAAAACAGAAAGCAGAAGAGCTGTACCCAGGATGACCTCTAAGTACTGAAGGAAAACAGTATATCATAAAGTATGCCTGTTGCTCTTCTCTAAATGAAAAGACATGCAAAAAACACTGCAGGCTGCTGACTGACACCACAGGGATGACAACAGAGCCACCCAGCACTGAAGCTGGCTTTTACTCAGGGCCGGTAGCTCAAGGCAACAGGAGTTCAGGGAGGAAGGGAGAACAGGTGAGCAGGTCAAGTCCTGTTTAGATGGTCCCTGAAGTCGGAATTAACACCATGGAGAGTCAGACTGGCTCTGAGGGAAGCCATGCCACCCCCAAGACAGAAACAAGTACAAAAAGCACCTACCCGAGGGGTGCCCACAACAGCGACCCATCCACCCACGCCCCAGAGAAAAACCCAAACCAAAGCAGAGCAGGCCAACATTCTCTGCAGCAGTGATCACACTGCAGTGAGACACTCTTCCAAGTTGAGTTCTGGCTCGGGTGGTGACTAAGGGACAGGAACTGTAAACGGGGCTGCAGAGATGAGAGAGCTTAGGATTCAACGTTATTTTGTTCTATAAGCTAAGCTTTAGTAACTTCTAGCTCTTGCTGGCGGAGAAGGCAATGGCACCCCACTCCAGCACTCTCGCCTGGAGAATCCCATGGATGGAGGAGCCTGGTGGGCTGCAGTCCATGGGGTTGCTAAGAATCAGACACAACTGAAGCAACTTAGCAGCAGCAGCTCTTGCTGGAACTGCTGAAGATCTTCCTCCCAAAAACCCCGCCAACAGTGACAGGCGTGACAGGCACACTCGCAGTCCGTGGTCTGGGGTGGATAGCTCCAGGGTCTCCCCACTCTTCCTTACCATCCTCACCCCTAGGTTTTCCTGCTGGAAGACCTGCTCCTCTTTCCTCATCTGCTCAAAGCCTGGCCCTCCAGGCTGGAAGCACCTTCTAAAGAGGCAGTTCTGATCCACCTGTAAGCCCAAACCACAACCCTACATGCTTCTGAGGAAAATGATCACAGACATGTATCCACACAGGTAGCTTTTCTACACAGCAGCAACACGGAGTCAGAAAATATTCAGGGAAAACAGTTCTAGTCACAGACAGCAAGAAACAAGGTTAAAGTAAACCTTAGAAATATGTTAATGCTGCCCCCTGTATCCACAAAGTCGTAGTGCAGACAGCCAAGCAGTCCTGGACTAGAAAGGGGAGAGTAAGGCCATATCTATAAACAAACAAGATAGGCCAGGCATTAAAATTCTGGAGAAGACGTTCCAATAGCCTCACTCAGACAACAGGTCTAAAATTAGTCCTTTGCACAAAGCTCAACCAATCTCCCAGAAAGCTAAGCAAAAGCAGAAACTAGCCTCTCCTCTGGGGTCCCAGCAGCCTGCCCTCACGCCTCAAGGGTGTACTATCCTTTATTTGCTGAATAAAACTGAGCTGTAACTGAGCTTTAAAAAAGAACAGAAATTAAATGAGATCATTTCATATCATATACTGAAAGCACACAGCTAATGAATGAAAAAGAGCTAAATTTTAAAATTATATGATAAAAAGAACCTGAATAAACTCTGCGGAGCAGAGACCCACAGATGTGCATGAAAATCAAAACCTTTTCACATCAAAACAACACAAATGCCAGAAATGGGCCCAAGACTCGGGAGAAAATTTAACACTGGACAAAGGTGGTTTTCCAAATCAACGGCGAAATGAGTTATTCAGTAGTGTCAGAAATACCAGGGTTTACGGAAAACACTGAAGCTGGATTTCCAACTTTCCCCACACCAAAATGATTCCAGATGGAGCCAACGTTTCACAAGTACCAGAGAAAACGAGTTTATTTTAGAACTAAACTTGGAGTAGGGAAAGCCCTTTAAGACACAGCACAAAGCCAAAAGCCTCGAGGGTAAATATTTGACCACTGAACACTCGAAAGCTTCCATCTTAGAACAAAACACAACCGGAGTCAGATGATAGTCTGAGAAGAAAGTCTTCGATACACCCGTTAAAGAACCAAGCTGATCAGAACGGAAACGCCAGGCAGCGCACACCGAGGGTCCGGCTTCCCGGCCCCGAAGCGTCGCGCGGGGCAGGCGCCCGCGGACCCCGGGAATGGCTGCTCGCGCTCACGAAAGGGGCTTTCACAAATAACCGAGAGACGAGCCTCGATAAAAATGGAGGCGGGAGTGGACTCGGGACGAAGCACTCTCCCCGGAGAGATGCCGACGGCGATCCCGGTGGAATGAGTGTTCGCGCCCGAGGCCCGCACCCGGGCCCCGCGCGAGGCCGGAGCTCCGGGCGCCGCCGACTACCGGCGGCGTAGGGCTCGCCGTTCGCGGGAACGGGGAGGGCCCGGGGGAGGCGAGAGCGGGGTAAGAGTTCGGAGTGGGTAGGGAAAGGCAAGGGGCGCTCGCGGGCAGCGCCCGATCGCGTGGAGGGTCCTGGCCCCCGACCCCGGCGCGCGAGTAGAGGGTGCAGATGCAGCCCGAGCCCCGACTCACCGTCCCCGCAGCTGTCTCACTCGCAGGGGTGGCCGCCCGCACCGCACTCAGACAAAGGGGGCGCCCCGCCCCGTCTGCGCATCCGCCAATCGCATGTCGCCCCGCCCCCAAGGGCCCCGCCCACGCCTCCCAG
>SJYV01004614.1:3860-19310 GCA_006410875.1 Neotragus pygmaeus
GTAGGGAGTGTAGGGGTCAGGTTAGGCACCCCGCCCCCAGCTGGGACCAGCTGATGAGGACAAATTGGGCGGGGTCGGTGGCTCAGCCACCAGATCCGGGTGGGGGATCCTGGCACCTCCCCCTACATCTGTCTTTCTTCCCCGCCCAGGAAGCTACCAGTCCTGTCAGACTTGTCCAGCCCCAGAGGGATCAGTGTAGGCCCTGGGTCGGGCTCCAGTATCCTCGCGGGCGCAGCCAGCACCATGGACACCTCACGGGCTCTGCGGCTCCTCCTGCTCCTGGGTAAGCCCCCGGTTCAGCCGGTTCCCCATCAGCCCCCTTTTCTGCAGCCCAGCAACACCCTCCCCTTCTCTCCTCTGCAGCCTCCGGAGTAGAGGTCCTTGCCTTTCAAGCCTCTTCTGAAATTCAGAGAACCAGTCTCTCCTCAGACCCAGAAAGCTCTTCCCAGGGCCCGGGTGCAAAAGTTCCCTCCACCAATCTCCCCAGCTGGAAATTCCCAGATCAGACGACAGGCTCAAAAGTCTCCACGGATACCCCACTTTCCAAATGGTCTCCCAAGGGGCTGAATTTGAACGATTCCTTTGAGTCCAGTGTTTCTGCTCAGAGCGAAAATCTGAATCTGGAACGCTTCTCTGGAATCCCCAGTTCCAATGTATCTCTTGACACTTCGGGTTTGCAAGTTGCTGCCCCAAGCCGGGAGCTTTCCTTGTCTGTTAAGACCCCAGCTTCCAGCATTTCTGCTCACTTCCCTGATACTAAAGTCTCTGTGGAGACCCCAGCTTCAAAATACTCCCCTAAGGATGGGGATCTTAAGTTCTCTGCCCAGAGCCTGGGTTCTAAAGTGTCCTTAGAGGCCCATGCAGAGACAAGCTTCCCCCCGCAGGCGGGGAAGCCTCTTGCAGTTCTGGTGGGGACCACCATCCAGCTCCGGCTGGTTCCAGTCCCCAGCCCTGGACCCCCACCCCCTCTGGTGGTTTGGCGCCGAGGTTCCAAGGTGTTAGCCGCGGGGGGCCTGGGGCCAGGGGCCCCTCTGACTAGCCTGGACCCCACTTACCGAGACCGCCTACGATTTGACCAGGCCCGAGGGGGCCTGGAGCTCACCTCTGCTCAGCTGAAGGATGCTGGGGTCTACACAGCGGAGGTCATCCAGGCCGGGGTCTCCCGGCAGATCCAGGAGTTCACGGTGGGTGTGTATGGTAAGTGGGCTCTGAACTCCAGATTGCTGACTGCAGGGGCCTGCTGGTGGGCAGGTTACCACTGTTCTGTGGCTGTGTCCTCTGCAGAGCAAGGGGTTCCTAGACAAGGGAGAGGACTCCTGGGTTGGGAAGAGGCAGAAGAGGAGCTGGGGGTCAAGGCTGATGCTTGAGGGAAGTTGGACCTGGGGACCAAAACTCCTGGGGGCACTGACTCCTGAGTCCTGGAGAGCAGTTGGGGACTCAGTCTGTGAGAAGGGGATTCCTGGGGCTAAGAGGAGGGCTAAGATGGGGACTCAGCTGGGCCAGGTCCTGGGTGTAAGAAGTGGCAGGGACCGGGTCTCGGACCTAAGGGCAGCAGGGGCTGAGAGCCTAGTCCTGAGCCCGTGCCCGCTCCCCAGAGCCCCTGCCCGAGCTGTCCATGCAGCCCGAGGCTCCGGAGACCCAGGAAGGAGCAGCGGAGCTTCGGCTGCGCTGCATGGGGTGGAGGCCGGGTCGCGGGGAGCTGAGCTGGACGCGGGACGGACGCGCCCTGGATACAGTGGAGTCTGCGGGAGCGGAGCCACTGCGGATCCGCGCAGAGGGCGACCAGCTTCTCATCGTGCGTCCGGTGCGCAGCGACCACGCCCGGTACACCTGCCGCGTCCACAGCCCCTTCGGCCACACAGAGGCCGCGGCCGACGTCAGTGTTTTCTGTGAGTAGGGGGACGCCTCCGGTCGGGGACACGGATCTGAGGGCTCAGGCTCCTGGAGTCCCTAGGGCGGATGTCCAGTCTTTGGAAATCCTGGGGCGGCCCCAGATGACCCTGACCTTCGCGGTCTCAACCCCCTTCCTCTGCCTAGATGGCCCGGATCTGCCGGTCATCACTGTCTCCTCAAACCGCGATGCCAACCCCGCCCAGTATGTCACCGCGGGCAGCAACGTGACCCTGAGCTGCACCGCCGCCTCGCGGCCACCTGCCGATATCACCTGGAGTCTGGCCGACCCCACCGAGGCCGCCGTGCCCGCTGGCCCGCACCTCCTGCTGCCCGCGGTCCAGCCCGGCCACGCCGGCGCCTATGCCTGTATCGCCAGGAACCCGCGCACCAGCAGCCGCCGCCGCTCGCTGCTCAACCTCACAGTGGCGGGTGAGGGCNCAAAGACCTCTCCAGATATATGCCCAGGTATGGGATTGCTGGGTCATATGGTAGTTCTATTTTTTAAGGACCCTTCATAATGTTCCATGGGATTCTCCAGGCAAGAATACAACCTCCTTAAGCTTCTTCTCTACATCTGTGTGTTAATTTCTGCTTTGCAAATAAGTTCATCTCTATCATTCACCTAGATTCCAATACAAGCAACATATAGTATTTTTCTCTTTCTGACTTCACTCTGTATGATCTAGGTCCATCCACATCTCTGCAGATGGCATAATTTCATTCCTTTTTATGGCTGAGTAATATTCCATTGTATATAGGTATCACAGCTTCTTCATCCACTCATCTGTTGTTGAAGAGCAGGTTGCTTCCATGTTCTGGCTTTTGGAAATAGTGTTTCAATGAACATTGGGGTGCATGTGTCTTTTCAAATTATGGTTTTCCCAAGATAAGGGCCTTCTCTGGTGGCTCAGATGGTAAAGAATCCACCTGCAATGCAGGAGACCCAGGTTCGATCCCTGGGTTGGTAAGATTTCCTATGGTGATGCACTCCTTCTTGCCTGGAGAATCCCGTGGACAAGAGGGGCCTGGCAGGCTATAGTCCATGGGGTTGCAAGGAGTCAGACATGACTGAGTGACTAATACTTTCACTTCCACTTTCTCCAGATATATGCCCAGGCTTGGGATTGCTGGGTCATACAGTAGTTCTATTTTTAAGGACCCTCTGTAATGTTCTCCACAGGGGCGCTTCACATTCCCACCAATAACGCAAGAAGGTTCCCTTTCCTCCACAGCCTCTCCAGCATTTATTGTTTGCAGATTTTTTGATGATGCTCATTCTGACTGATTTGAGGTGGAAGGTCATTATAGTTTTGATTTACATTTCTCTAATAATGACCAATGCTGAGCATATTTTCATGTATTTGTCAGCCACCTGTATGTCTTCTTTGGAGAAATGTCTATTTAGATCTTCCACCCATCTTTTGATTGGGTTGTTTCTGAAATTGAGCTACATGAGCTGTTTGTATATTTTAGAGATTAATCCCCCTTCAATTGCTTCATTTGCAAATATATCCTCAACATGGTACTGTATGATAACTGAGAGGGGTAGGATGGGGTGAGGGTGGGGGAGGGGTTTAAGAGGGAGGGACATGTGTATCCTTATGCCTGATTCACGCTTCTGTATGACAGAAGCCAATACAATATTGTAAAGCAATTATTCTATAATTAAAAATAAATAAATTAATTAAAAAAAAGAACAGATGAGTAGTGTGACCAAAGAAATAAATTGCTTAAGAAAGAATGAAAAGGAATTTCTAGAAATCAGTGACACTGTAACAAGAATGAAGTATGCTTGTGATAGACTCATCAGTAGACTATACTCAGCTAAAAAGGAATAAATGAGCTTGAAAATATGCCAATAAAAACTTCTAAAATTGAAAGACAAAGAAAGAAAANGCCTCCGCTTCCGCTGCTCGTGGCCCGGCGGGGCCCCTGCCGCCTCCCTGAAGTTCCAGGGTCTCCCGGAAGGCGTCCAGGAGGGACTGGCGTCCTCTGTGCTCCAGGCAGTGGTCCCCGCCCACCCCCGGCTCAGCGGCGTCCCCGTCACCTGCCTTGCTCGCCACCTGGTGACCACACGCGCGTGCACTGTCACCCCGGGTGAGAGCCTGTGGGATTGCCTGTTTCCCCGGAGGAGGAGCGGGTACTGCTTTGCTCCTTCAGGACTCCAGGGAGGGGGATTTCCTCTGTTTTTAAACCTACAGATGTTCGGAGGTTTTCTCTATACCTCAAGCAGGGGCCGGTCCAAAATTTCTTTCCTGGACCCACCAAGAGAACTGACACTTTCCCACGTGTTCAGAGCAACAAATGGTTGAGAATAATATGATCTGGTCTGTTGCACGTACTTCATAAGTCCTCGTTAAGGAAGTCAGACGAGTGAACGAGGGAGAGAGTGAAAGGGCAGAACTTCCTCTTGTGGCTAAGCTGCCCTATTAGATGCACCAAAGGGCGCAGAACTCGTTTGACTTTCTTGCTCGGGTTTCTTCCGCCTGCAGAGGCCCCTCGGGAGGTCCTGATTCACCCGATCGTAGAGGAGACACGGTCCGGAGAGGCAGAGGTAGCGCTGCAGGCGTCTGGTTGTCCCCCGCCTTCCCGAGCGTCTTGGGCCCGGGAAGGGCGGCCCCTAGCCTCAGGAGGCGGGGGACGCCTGCGGCTCACCGAGGATGGGCGGAGACTTCTCATTGGCAACTTCAGCCTGGATCGGGACCTGGGAAATTACTCCGTTTTGTGCAGTGGGGCTCTGGGTGCTGGGGTCGACAAGATCACCCTCATTGGTGAGTCCCACCTTTTCCCAGAACCTCTCTTCTCCTAAACCCGGAGACTGGGATTCCAGCCAGTTCCTCCCTCAGACCTAGGGCTCCAGACCTCCAGCCCCTCCTCCCTCAGACACAGAAATCTTGGTCCTGGGCCTCCTCCAACCCCAGACCCTAGGACTCCCACCCCCAGATCCCTGATCCCTCAGGGAATCCTGGACCCCAGTCACCTCTTCCAGGGAACCCTCGGATCCTTGCTCCCTCAGACCCAGGAATCCAGGCCCCCAATCTCTTCCTTTCTTAGATCCAGGAGTTGGGGTCTCCAGACCCTCTGCTTCTAGGACTTAGGAGTCCAGGTCTGTGACCCCTGTTCCTCTCCCTCTTGGACCAGTGAATCCAGCTTCCACCTTGACCCCCCTCACCTCCCCAGGACCGTCCATCTCCTCGTGGAGGCTGCAGAGAACCCGGGACGCAGCAGTGCTGACTTGGGATGTAGAGCGTGGGGCCCTGATCAGCCGTTTCCAGATCCAGGCACAGGTGGAGGGCCCTGACCCGGGCAGAGCCATCGCCTCGGACTGGGTCTCCTTGCTCATCCTGGGGCCTCGGGAGCGTTCAGCTGTGGTGCCCTTCCCTGTTCAGAATCCCAGGACCTGGGTGTTTCGTATCCTGCCCACCCTGGGGGGCCAGCCAGGGATGCCCTCCCAAAGCCAAATCTACCAGGCCGGTGAGTTGGAACCTTTCTCCTGGACTTCCCCCTCTCAAGTCTCTTTAAGTTGGATCTTCTTTCTTTCTCTGTATTGGTTTCCTGGGGTTGCCGTAATTAGGTACCTTGAATTGTGTGGGCTGGAAACAACAGAAATGTATTCTCTGCCAACTCTGGAAGCCAGAAGTCTGTGCAGGGTCTGCCTCTGAGACTGTTGTGTTTTGTTTTTCCTGTACTGTGTGTTCCTTGCGGTGCACGGGCTTTTCTTGTGGAACCTGGGCTCTAGAGCGTGTGTGCTTTTCTTTAGTTGTGACCCACAGAGCTTAGTTGCCTGTGGCCTGTAGGATCTTAGCTCCTCTGACCAGGGATCAAACCGCACATCCCATCTGAATAAGGCAGATTCTTTTTTTAAATTAATTTAAAAGTTTTGACTGCACTGGAGCTTCATTGCAGCCCACAGGCTTAGTTGCCCCAAAGCACGTTGCATCTTAGTTCCCCAGTGAGGGAGCAAACCCACATCCCATGCATTGGAAGGCAAATTCTTAACCGCAGGACCGCAGGGAAGTCCTTGCCTCTGAGATTCTACGAAGAATCCGCACTTCCTCCTTCTAGCTTCTGATAAAGCGAAAGTGAAAGTCCCTCAGTCGTGTCCAACTCTTTGCGACCCCATGGACTATATACTCCACTTCTGGCCTGGCCAGGCCAGAATACTGGAGTGGGTAGCCATTCCCTTCGCCAGGGGATCTTCCCAATCCAGAGATCAGACCCAGGTCTCCCGTATTGTAGGCGGATTCTTTACCAGCTGAGCCACCAGGGAAGCCCTCTATCTTCTGATAGTGACTGTTAATCCTTGGCGTTACTCCAGCCTCTGCTTCCAGCCTCTCACAGTCTCCTCCTCCTCCCTGTATGTGTCTCTGTCTTCCTGAAAGGACAAAAGTCATATCCAATGAGGATCCACCCTCATGATCTCATCTTGACTTGATTGGTT
Source organism: Neotragus pygmaeus (assembly GCA_006410875.1). Lineage (NCBI taxonomy): Eukaryota > Metazoa > Chordata > Mammalia > Artiodactyla > Bovidae > Neotragus > Neotragus pygmaeus. The sequence continues at coordinate 10,195 of SJYV01004614.1, forward strand.
GAATTGTGCTCCCCCCTGCAAAAGATACAGTAGCCCCTTTATCCTCAGTTTTTATTTCCAAAGTTTCAGTTACCAGGGGTCAGCCGCGGTCTTAAAATATTCAGTGGAAAGTCTCAGAAATAAACCATTCATAATAGGTTTCTCAAGAGGCAGGTCAGGTGTTCTGGTATTCCCATCTCCTTCAGAATTTTCCACAGTTTATTGTGATCCACACAGTCAAAGACTTTGGCATAGTCAATAAAGCAGAAATAGATGTTTCTCTGGAACTCTCTTGCTTTTTCGATGATCCAGTGGGTGTTGGCAATTTGATCTCTGGTTCGTCTGCCTTTTCTAAAACCAGCTTGAACATCTGGAAGTTCATGGTTCATGTATTGCNAAAGAGATGTTTTTCTGGAACTCTCATGCTCTTTCCATGATCCAGTGGATGTTGGCAATTTGATCTCTGATTCCTCTGCCTTTTCTAAAACCAGCTTGAACATCTGGAAGTTCATGGTTCATGTATTGCTGAAGCCTGGCTTGGAGAAATTTGAGCATTACTTTACTAGCGTGTGAGATGAGTGCAATTGTGGGGTAGTTTGAGCATTCTTTGGCATTGCCTTTCTTTGGAATTGGAATGAAAACTGACCTTTTCCAGTCCTGTGGCCACTGCTGAGTTTTCAAATCCTGAAAGATGATGCTGTGAAGGTGATGCATATTGAATGCATCACTTTAACAGCATCATCTTTCAGGATTTGAAATAGCTCAATTGGAATTCCATCACCTGCACTAGCTTTGTTCCTAGTGATGCTTTCTAAGGCCCACTTGACTTCACATTCCAGGATGTCTGGGTCTGGATGAATGATCTAGCAATGTATAAAAGTGTGGCACTGAAGGCATGTGTAATTATTGTATGTTTCATCAGCTTCAAGGTCCCATTTCAGTATCCCTTTATTATTTTCGTAAATAGAGATCCAAAGCAGACATTTCAAGCTAAACAGTTCTACAGTTGCACTATATGCAGTGAAAGGCATTGTTTTCAGCCATGTTGACTTCTAAATATAAAATAGATGCTTACATTATGTAAAAGTTGAACATATCATACTCACCTCTAGGCCGTACCTATCTACTTTCTGTTCTCTTAGTATTCATGCTAGTTCTCGTTTCTGTTTTTGTGCGTATATTGCCTCTTCCTGGAATATCCTTCTCTAACCACTTCATAGGACTAACTGTTCTTACTCCTGCAGTTTGACCGTCAATGCCAGGCAACATTAGATGATCTCCTTGGTTTTTTCAGAGATCTCTATGCTTAATGGTATCCTAAAACATACAGTGCTAATACTAAGGCTAATAAAACAGTGCTAATACTAATATATGGTAAAACAGTGAGTAATAGCTGTTTTACAATGGTCTCTGAACTCAAGGAGGACCAGTTTGTGCCACTATTACCCAATACATAGAAACACTCAATATATCTACTGAATGCTGGGAACAGATATTTTCCTAAGGTGGTAGATGCTAAATCAGGGTTTAGATGTTTCAACACAAGAAATTTCTTTAACTCTTATTTAGTTCAAGTTCTTTAAAAAAAATAAGATATTTTTCTAAATATATAGTTTATTATTAGCTTCTGTATAGTTTTCTTTAACAACAACTTTTGAATAATGAAATAAATGAATCAGGAAAACTCTTGGCAATACTAGGAATTTCAGGTATCAGTGTACTTGGTTTTATTCAAAAAAAATTTTTTTTGGTGTCACCTTAATGATATATGTACGTGGACATTATTTTTCAAGTTTATTGTCATGTAATTGACAAAATTATAAGATATTTATAATGTTCCCACCATAGTGATTTGATATCTGTATACATTGTGAAAAGATTTCCACCATCTAGTTCATTAACACTTCTATCACCTCATATATTCATCTTTTTTTGAGTGAGAATATTTAAGTTCTACTATCTTAGCAAATTTCACTGATATAACAGTGTTGTCAACTACAGTCACCATAGTTTACATTATATCCTCAGACTTCATTAATCTTATAGCTGAAAGTCTGTACTCATTTACCAAAGTATCTGTTTCTCTCTCCTATTAGCCCTTGACAACTGCTGTTCTAAAAGTGTGACATTATTGGCTATCTCTGTCTGGCTTATTTCAGTGAGAATATGCCCTTTAGTCTATCCATGTTGTCATAGATGGCAGGATTTCTTCTTTTCTCTTGTCTGGGTAGTAATCCATTTTATATATAGACACATCACACTATCTATTCATCCACTGATGAACACTTAGGTTGTTGCCATATCATGTCTATTGTGAATAATGCTTCAATGACGAAATCTTGCTTTCATTTTCTTTCAGTATATATCCAGAAGTGGAATTATTGGAATGTATGGTAGTTCTATTTTTAACTTTTTGAGGAATCTCCATACTGGTTTTCATAGTGGTTGCACCAATTTACATGCCAATCAGCAGTTTACCAGAGTTTCCTTTTCTCCACATCCTTGTCAACACTTGTTATCTATTATCTTTTTTGATGTTAATCATTCTCACAGGTGTGAGGTGATATCTCATTGTGGTTTTGATTTCATTTCTGTGTTGATTAATGATGTTAAGGCCTTTTGTCATATCTGTTGGCTGTTTATCTCCTTTGAAAAAATGTCTGCCTAGTTCTTCTGCCCAAATAATGCATACCTGAACATTTTAATAGCAATTTTATAGAGATTGGGCCCTTGAAATAAAAATATAAAATACTAGAAAATTATTATTTTATGAATATTTCCATTTCCCTAAATTTACAAATTCATATACATTAATATTCCATGTGTATATAAAAATATAATACATGATACAGGGGGAAGGACAGATTGTTTGATGGATGGTGTAGGGATAGCTTTCTCAATAAATGCAGAAAAAGAAAACTGAATGCCTACCTGGCACCATTAATATAGTCTTTCAAAATATGTAATTAATTTCATATGCTTTAATAGAGTTTTGATTTATAATATTATTTGATAATTCTTAGATTATTTAAATTTTGTGCTACTATTTGGATGATATATCAGATTGCACAAGATTTTCCAGTTAATCATTACTGGTATAGATGAATAGCACTCATTTTTTATGTTGACCTTTTACCTTGCAGTATTGTTAAGTATTTATATTATTTTGTTAACAGTTGCATATTGATGTATCTCAGTGTCTATATAAATAATTATAACATCTGCCAATAATGAAAGTTTAATTTATCCCCTTTCAACACTTAAAACTCTCTCACCTTTTTGTCATATTAAAGAATTGGCAAGGCCCTCCACTATTACATTAAGTTGTAATGGTATTGTGGACATATGGTGATTTCTTGATCTTAATAGGAAGGCATCTAATTTTTATATTAAGAATATAAATTGTTCTGGTAAAAAAACTGGGCAAAGACATAACAAGGAAAAAACCTACAAGTTACTATCTCTCTTGAAAATAAATGCAAAAATCCTTCACAGAATCCTAGGAAATGTATCTGGTATCATAGAAAAAGAATTATACAGTAAGACCAAATGAGGTTTGTCCCAGGAAAACAAAATTGGTTTAACACCAGAATATATCCACCTGCAATGAGTGAGACCTGGCTTCAATCTCTGGGTTGGGAAGATCCCCTGGAAAAGGCAAAGGTTACCCACTCCTTTATTCTGGCCTGGAGAATTCCATGGACTGTATAGTCCATGGGTCACAAAGAGTCAGACATGACTGAGCAACTTTCACTCATGGTGTACCATATTAACAGATAAAGAATTTTAAAAAAATGATCATTTCAATAGATGCAGAAAAAGCATTTAATGAAATTCAACACCATTTCATGGTAAGAACATTTGACAGACTAGGAGGATAAGGTAGCTTCCTCAGCCTGATAAAGGCTATCTATGAAAAACCCACAGCTAACATAATACCGAATGACAAAAAATGGAATACCTTCACCCTAAGATCAGGAACAAGACATAGATGTAGTTTCTTTTCAATGTATTACTAGAGGTTTTAACCAGGAAAATTTTAGGCAAGAAAATGAAATGACAGGCACTCAAATTGAAAAGGAAAAAACAAAATTACCGCTATTCATAGATGACATGATCTTGCATATAAAAAACCCATTAAAAACTTTTAGAACTAATTCATCAACGTTATAAGATACAAGATCAATATACAAAAACCAACTGTTTCTCTATACTAGCAATACCCAATCAAAAAATGAAATTAAGAAAATGATTTCATTTAAAATAGGATTCAAAAGAGTTAAATAATTATAAATTAATAGATAAATGAAACTTTATTCTCTCTGAAGGTGATAAGATATTGCTGAATGAAGTGAAAGAAGATCTAAACAAATGGAAAGACATATCATGTTCATAGATTGGAAGAGTTATCTTCTTAAGATGAAAATATTCCTGAAATTGATCTATAGATTCAATGCAATTGTGATCAGAAACTGACAAATTGATCTTAAAATTCATTTGGAAACTCAGGGGTTCTAGAAAAGAAAAAATACTCTTAACGTGATATTATTTGGANAATTGATCTATAGATTCAATGCAATTGTGATCAGAAACTGACAAATTGATCTTAAAATTCATTTGGAAACTCAGGGGTTCTAGAAAAGAAAAAATACTCTTAACGTGATATTATTTGGAAGTAGGGTCTTTGCATATGTAGTCAAGTTAAAATGATGTCATTGGAGCGGGTGATTAATGTAGTATGACTGGTATTTTTATAAGAAGAGGGAAATTTGGATACTAACTTAGATACAGACACAGAGCAAAAATGACTGTATGAAGGCAGAAGCAGAGATTTAAGTTATGCTGCCTGAAGTCAGAGAATTCCTGAGGCTACCAGAAGCTGGAAGAGACGAGGAGCTCTGGAGGAGGTAGGGCCCCACCAGTATCTTGATTTTGGACTTCTGGAGAATAAATTTCTTATGTTTCAAACCACCCAGTTGGTCACAATGTTTTTTTTTTTTTTTAATAGCGTCTCTAGGAAACTAATATTTAATAATGAGAAACGTTCCCTCTTCTGAAGTTAATTAATATAAGAAAGGAATATTTGCTCATTTCTTTGTTTATGCCATTGATTTCTTCTTTTCCCATGTTCTTAATTCTGATACCTGGTATCTTCCAAAAGTGACAAGTGAGTTTGTTTTTATTTTGTTTCATACTAAATATTTTATACAAATATTAATAGATTTAAATATATTTTATATCTTTAAATGCACTATAATTATTTTTCTTGTTGTTCATATTGCTGTATCTTTGGCGTCTTCAGTTGATTCTTAAGTGCTTTTGGTTCACTCTCAGAAGTGTGTAATAATGTCCTTGTTTAATGATTGATACAGCAAGGTATTTCAAGTTCATTTTTTAATATATTTATTAGCCCAGATCTCATGTCATATATTTCCTTAACGAGCTGTGGTTCCTTTTAATAAAAAATGGTATTTAGAGACCACAGAATGGGCACCAAGGGAGCCTGTGGTTGGTCTTTATTAGAGCTAGGAAATACATGCATATATTTTTAGAATCAAATATATTATGAATTCATATTGGTACTCCCAATTCAAATTTAGGACTATAAGATTTTTACCTTAACTCATCCATTTACATTGATTTTTTCTTTTCCCATGTTCCTAATTCCAGGATCTCTATACTAAGGCAATTTTTTATTTGCTTTATTCTAAAATACTGCTGCCATAGTCATAGGAGTATCAATACTACCACCTATCCTATTATTACTAAAAATTGTTTTCTTTTGTTTTCTATTCTTTTTGCCCTTAGGATACATTACTCCAAGGATGTATTGCCAATTTTCTTTGTCCTAATGTCATTAGGAAGGATTTCTTTCATGCNTGGTGATGGACAGGGAGGCCTGGCGTGCTGCAGCAACTCATGGGGTCGCAAAGAGTTGGACACAACTGAGCGACTGAACTGAACTGAAATTTTAAATTGCATGCCTGAGTAGCATGATGAGATCTCACGCCGTCCACTCCATTTCACCTGGGAAGTGAGTCATTCCTTTGTCCGGCGTATCCTGCCTGTTAGTTACTTTGAAACTGTCTCAGTTGTCAGATCAGCTGTCAAGGTATGTCAGGGCTTGTGTTCAGGAAATCCTTATTTCATTTATTAATGACCCCAAAGGGCCAGAGTAGTGATGCTGGGGAAAATGTAGATACATAGCTGTGTGACCTTATTTGGAAATGAAGTCTTTGCATATCATCTTGACTTGATTACATCCGCAAAGACTGTATTTCCAAGTAAAGTCACGTTCACAGGTACTATTATCTTCTGGGGGAGGAGACAATTAGTAGCACTCTCCAACTTCCTTTTCAAAATTTTTATTGATGTAGTTAGCTGCATCGGTCTTAGTTGCAACACACGGGACCTTCTTTGCATTGCGCAGGATCTTTCATGGCAGTGCGCAGACTCTCTAGCTGTGAAACGTGAGGGTTTCAGTAGTTGCGAATACTCCCAGCTTCTAAGTACTGGATGCGTCCTTCCTTAGCTCTCTTCTCCACCTTTATTTCTCCCGTGTGGCCTTTCCACTCTCACTGCCTTAAATATCATCAATACTCAGATGACGCTCAAATGTCTAATCTCCAGCCCAGACCTCTGAACTCCAGACTTGAAAAGCCACCTCCCTACTTGACATCTTCACTTTGAATGTCCCCTACTTGACATCTTCACTTTGAATGTCCAACTGACATTTCAGACTTTACATGTCCAAAATAAACCTCTTTGCCCACCCAGCTCCTGTCAACTCTCCAGTCTTTCTGTCCTGGAAAATGGCACCACCCACATACTGACATCACCTGTAACATCCCAAATATCTCCAGAGTCCCATCACTTCCTTCCAAAATGCTTTTGTTTATTTTTTTGAGTTTTAAATTTTTTTATTTTTTAAACTATGAAAGTATGATAATACATTTACAAGAGATTTGGAAAATACAGAACAAAGTTACATGTGATTCAACTATATATTGCAATTATTTTCTAAGTAGACAAATTAAGATATTTAGCTGGACTTACAATATCACACTCAAAAATTAATAAATGTATAGACAGAAAAGTAGGATATAGTAGATCTGAAAAGCACTATGAGCCAATCCAACATAATTAAAATTTATACAATTTTCACACAAGAGCAGGGTACAAATTCTATTCCAAAATGCTTTCTTAATCATCTGCTTCTTTCCATCTTCACTTCTACACTCTGGTCAGACACCACATTCCTCTCTTGCCTGGACTGCAGTAGCCATTTTCTTGGTGTCTTTATGCCCCCTTTTGCCAGCCTACAGTCCATCCTCCAAGTAGATGCCAAAGTTATGCAAATCAGACCATGTTGCTGCTGCCTTGCTTAAAAGCCTTTCATGCCCAGGCTCTGACCCCTCTTAATCCTTCTAACCTCAACCCTTACCTCTTCCACCTTCATTCCATACCACCACCCACACTGGCCTTCATTGAACACAGATAACTCCTGCTTCTGAGTCTTTGCATTTTCTGTTCCCTCTGCTTGGAACACCCTTGTCCCCCTATTTAGCATGCCTGGCTCCCTATTTCCCAGGTCTCTGCTCAAATGTTACTTCCTCGAGGACCTTCCCTCACCAACTTTTCTAAATGTCACCTCCTCTTCCATTATTTCTATCATTTGTTGTTGTTCAGTGGCTAAGTCATGTCTGACGCAACAGCATGTACTGCAGCATGCCAGACTCCCGTCCTTCACTATCCCTAGGAGTTTGCTCAAGTTCATGTCCATTGTATTGGTTGATGCCATCCATCCATCTCATCCTCTGCCACCCCCCTCTCCTTTTGCCTTCAATCTTTCCCAGCATCAGGGTCTTTCCCGATGAGTAGGCTCTTCGCATCAGGTGGCCAGAGGATTAGCACTTTAGTTTCAGCGGCATATTCAGTGTTGATTCCTTTAGGATTGACTGGTTTGATCTCCTTGAAGTGCAAGGGACTCTCAAGAGTCTTCTCTAGCACAATTTAGAAGCATCAATCCTTTGGCGCTCAGCCTTCTTTCTGGTCCAGTTCTCACATCTGTACATGACAACTAGAAAAACCAGGGCTTTGACTGTAGGGACCTTTGCCAGCAAAGTGATGTGTCTGCTTTTGCTCGGGAAAGCAGAGACATCAAAAGCAAATTTCTCTCATAGAACATTTATTTTTTCTTCTGAACACAATCTGTAATTATGTTATCTATTTACACATTTGTTTCTGATTTCCCTCCTAATATTAATATCAACCCACAGGATAGCAGGTATCTTGGTTTGCTCGCCAATGGATCTTTACCACCTGACGGAATGCCAGACACACTACAGTCATTCAGGAAACGGTTAATGAACTGAGGGTGTAAGGGGTCTTAGATTCCTGGGTTCTGACGAGCGGAGGGTTGAGGCAGAAGGCTCAGGAAACAGGTCCAGCTTTGGTTCCTTTCCCCTTATTCCCTTTCTCTTGGTTTCTTCCAGGTCCCACTCTGGGCCCCGGGGCCATCGCTGGCATCGTTCTGGGGTCCCTACTAGGCCTGGCGCTCCTGGCAGCTCTTCTCCTCCTGTGCATCTGCTGTCTGTGCCGCTTTCAAAGTAAGTGGGGAACCCACCCCTGGAAAGAGTCCCACTGGTTCAGCCTCTGAACCAATCAGCAGCAGTTACCTCTAGTCCATTTAATCCACCTTCAGCCCAGCTTCCTTTGCCATTGACTGAATGGGCATGTGGGTACAGCCAATCAAGTGTTCCTATTTCTCTTCCTCCTCCCTTTCCCAGGAGAGGCGCATAAGAAAAAGAAGCAACCCAGCACATGGACCCCTGTAGTCCCCCAACCAGAAAAGAAGGTGCAGAGCGTGACCCCAGTGCACACCCCACAGCCTCTGCCCCTCAAAGTACCGCTGGAGAACCCTAGCCCAATCAGGGCCCACCCAGTGAGTATGGGTGCCCCAGGGTCCTAGAATGGGGGTGGAAATTTTTGTGTTTTAGTCAGGCAGAGGAGATGGTCAGAATTCTCTTCCTCCAGCTTTTTTTGTTGGTTCAGAAAGTTGATAGATTTTCCCTCTCTTTTATTTTTTTTGATACACAGAAGTTGGACAGGACTTTCCATTATATATATATATATAT
>SJYV01004616.1:0-10118 GCA_006410875.1 Neotragus pygmaeus
ATAAAGTTTCAATTAATAAAAACTTGGAAAAAAAATAAACATACAGTAAAAGTGACTTTCTTTCCTATGTGCAGTTCTATGATTTTTAACACATGTCAAGATTCTTAAGACAGATTGGTCCCATTACTCATCAAAATTTCTTCTGCTTTCTTTTTGCAGTCACATCCTCCCCTCCCCCTCTTACCACCTGGCAAAACTGACCTATTCTCCATCACTGTAAGTGTTGTCTTTTGAGAATGTTATATAAATGGAACCATCAGTATGTGACATTTTAAGACTTGATTCTTTCAAGCAGCATAATGCCTTTAATTTTCATGCACATTTTTAGGTAAATGCAAATTTTTAGTGTATCAATAGTTTATTCCTTTTTGGGGGGCAGTACTTAACTTTGTAATTTTAAAATTATTATAGATTTATAGGAAGTTGTAAAAGAAAAAAGTACCAAGAAGTAACCTTCACCAAGTTTTTCCAAGTGTCAATATCTTATATAATTATTATTTAATCAAAACCAGGAAATTGACACTGGTATAATTCACAGACCATATTTAAAATTTGCCAGTTTTATATGCACTTATTTGTGTATGTGTATATTCTATGAAATTTTTATTACATGTGTAAATTTGTATAACCCCCACCACAAAAGGGCTTCCCTCATAGCTCAGTTGGTAAAGAATCCACCTGCAATGCACGAGACCCCAGTTTGATTCCTGGGTCAAGAAGATGCCCTGGAGAAGGGATAAGCTACCCACTCTGGTATTCTTGGGCTTCCCTTGTGGCTCAGCTGGTAAAGAATCTGCCTGCAATGCAGGAGACCTGGGTTGGGAAGATCCTCTGGAGAAGGAAAAGGCTACCCATTCCAGTATTCTGGCCTGGAGAATTACATGGACTGTGTCCATGGGGTCGCAGAGAGTAGGACACGACTGAACGACTTTCACTTTCCACCACAAAAAGATACAGAACTATTTCATCACCAAAAGATCTCCCTCAAGCCACCTTGTTAACTCCCCTCCACCATCTTTAAGCCCTGACAACCATTAATCTGGTCTCCAGGTCTATAACTTTGTAATTTCATGAATGTTATATAAATGAACTCATACAGTATATAACATTTTGAGATTTTTTTCCCCCCTCACTCAGCACAATGCTCTTAAAGATCCATTAAGGCTGCTGTGTCCATTAAGTTAGTTCCTTTTTGTTTGCTGAGTAGTGTTCCATGGTATGTACCCCACCAACACTGTATGAAGGATCTAGTTTCTCAGCATTCTTGTTAACATTTAGTGGTATCACTAATGTGTATTTTGACCATTCTGATAGGTGTGTAGGGATCTCTCATTGTGGTCTCAATTTGCATTTTCCTAATGGCTAATAATGTTGAACATCATTTCATGCACTTATTTGCTGTCTGTATATCCTCTTCATGTCTTTTATTAATTGGATTTTTTTTTACTGTTGAGTTTGGAGAGTTCTTTATATATTCTAGATATAAATCTGTTGTTGGATATATGATTTGCAAGCATTTTATCTCAGTATATAATTTGTCTTCGCATTCTTCTTTTTTGGACAAGCCATGTGGCTTGTGGGATCTTAGTTCTCTGACCAGGGATTAAACCCAGGTCAGAGAAAGTGTAGAGTCCTAAACCACCGGACTGCCAGGGAATTCTGATTTTTCATTCTTCTAACTTTTGCAAAGTTAATTTTTTGGATTATGGCTTGGGTGTTTTCAACCCTTAAGTTCATAATCTCTGGATAATCTTTGATTCTTCATCTTTTACTCTCCACATCTTATGAGTTGCCAGATCTAACCTCAAGATGTCTTCCAAATCTGTCCTCTCTTTTCTGTTCCCCTCTCTCCACCTTAGTCATAGCTCTCGTCACTCAGGTCACTGTAACAGCCTTTTAACTGGTGCTCCCACTTCTGGAGCTATCCCTCACACAATTCTAGCTGTGATCACATGCCTCCTCTGCTCCATAATAACTTTAGCAGCTCCCGAGTACCTATGAATGAAATCTAACACCTTAGCTTACATGTGTCCCATCCATACTTTCCCATCTCCATGTGAGCCTTTGCATGTGTTGTTGACTCTGCTGAGGAGACCTACAGGGGGTCCTGGTACTGAAGCGAGGGTGCTTGCATCTGTAAGAACAGCCAGAGCTTGATGAATGAGTGAGTGCACAGTTGAACAAAATCCCATGTCCGAGTGTCCCAATGACACATGTTCACAGAAAGGAAAGGTGGGTGCTGTGTTCTCTACTGCTCTGTCTCACTCTCTAGTTACATTTGGAGGCAATTAAGAAAAACAGCAGAAATAGTTTCCACCAAAAGTTGATGATGAGCAATATTGAGTTTGGGTAACAATGAAAATGTAAGCTTAAATAATGCCCATTGTTTTCCCCTCACATCTAGCTTTTCCAGCAGTGGGTGGTAGCCTGAGAAAATTCTAAAGGCCAGCATGGTCTGCAGCCTGGAGAGACACAGAGTACAGATCAGAAGGGCAAACTCAAATGTCTATAGAGGCCAAGAATATAGTGGATGTCAGTAGAACAGACTGGGGGTAAGACATACGGATCCCTCTGGATCCTTTTCCTTTTCCCTATTTTGCAGAATGGCCTGAATGTAAGAAATAATTTCCTCTTTTCTTAACTCTATTACAAAAGAAAACAACACCAAAATGGTGTCAGCAAGATGAGAAATGGAAACTCACACTTGGCCTAGAGTAGGAGATACAACAGGGAAAGGTGGAATTTGTGGCAAACAGGAAGGTACCTGCTCACAAAGGGGGCAGCTGCTACTTGGTTCCAGCCATTCACTAGTGAGCAGGAATGTGGGTCAGATCTTTCCACTTTTCCAAGAGACATCAGACATTTACATCTTTATAGAGTTTTCATAGTGTGAAATGTGGACAACTGCTTTAAATGTTTAAAGAATATCGCGTGGCACATTAATCTGATAGGCTAAACAAAACAATTTTGGAAATAAGATGTGGCTCACAGGCTCCTAGTTTGTGATCTCTGGGATAGTTCTGACTTATACCCATAGCACCCCATTTTACTCTCAAGTATCTTGGTTTTGACAATACATTATATCCTCATCCTACGTCTGATGTACAAGAAGGAGTACTGAACTGGGGCTCAGGAGGCTTGGGTTCTATTGATTCATTGACTCACTAATTCATCTGTTCATTCATTTATTCAGTCAACATTTATTGAGCATCTATTCTTTGCCAGTACTAGGTGCTTGTGAGCACTCTACTCTTTTTCATTGTTGCTGCTAATTAATAGACTTTATTTTTGGAGCAGTTTTAGGTTACAGAAAAACTGAGCAGAAAGTGTAGAGATCTCTCATATTCCCCTGTTCCTCATCTCCCCCCAGGAGGCAATTTCCCCTAGTATTAACATCTTGCATTAGTATGTACATTTTTTATAGCTGATGAATGAATATTGATACATTATTATTTAGTCCATAGTTTACATTAGGGCTCACTCTTGGTGTTGTACAGGCCTATGAGTCTTGAAAAGTATATAATATTATGTATCCATCATTACAGTATCACACAGAATNTATGTACATTTTTTATAGCTGATGAATGAATATTGATACATTATTATTTAGTCCATAGTTTACATTAGGGCTCACTCTTGGTGTTGTACAGGCCTATGAGTCTTGAAAAGTATATAATATTATGTATCCATCATTACAGTATCACACAGAATAGTTTCACTGCGCTAAAATTCTTATGCTCCACCTATTCATCCCTCCCTTCCTTTCCTTAATCCCATCACAGACACTGATATTTTTACTGTCTTTATAGTTTTGTCTTTTCGAGAATGTCATATGGCTAAAATCATGCAGTATGTAGCCTTTTGAGAATAGCTTCATTTACTTAGCGATACACATTTAACGTTATTCTATGTTTTGTCACTTAATAGCTCATTTCTTTTTAGTGCTGAAAAATATTCCATTGTGTGAATGTACCATAGTTTATCCATTCACCTACTGAAGGACATCTTCGTTGCTTCCAAGCTTTGGCAATTATGAATAAAGCTGCTACAAACACTCATGTGCAGGTTTTTGTGTGGACATGAGTTTTCATCTTATTTGAATAAACAGCAAGGAGCAGGACTGTATGTTAAAATGATGTTTTAGTTTTATAAGAAACTGCCAAACTGTCTTCCAAAATGGCTGTACTATCTTGCATTCCCAACAGCAATGAATGAGTTCCTGTTGCTCTACATCCTTGTCAGCATTTGGTGGTGTCATTGTTTTGGTTTTAGCTATTCTATTAGGTATGTAGTGGAACTCACTGTTTTAATTTGTAGTTTCTTAGGAGAAGGCAATGGCACCCCACTCCAGCACTCTTGCCTGGAAAATCCCATGGATGGAGGGATCACATTACTTGTATGCTTAAAGCCCTCTAAGGCTTCCAATCACACCTAGAATAAAATTCAAACTACTTAGCCACCAAGCTCTGCAGGGTCTGGCCCTGTCCCTGGTCTCTTTTTTGCCTCTGCCCTCTTTGCACTCTCTGTTCTGGCCACATGGGACTTCTTTGTGTTATTGGAACACATTAGTCATTTTTCCCTCTTAGGGCTCCCCCTTCTTTGCACATGTTATTCCTTCCACCTAGCATGCTCTGTTCCTGGATATTCTCATTCCTGACTCTTATTATCACTCAGGTCTCAATCCAAAAATCACCTCTGAGGGGCCTGATGACTACCTAGTTTAAGTTGCCACCCCCAGTCACTCATTTTCTGCCACATGATTCTATTTTCTTCAATGCACTTAGCACACCAAATGCATCTTGTGAGGGCAGGGATGTGTTAATCTTGTTCATCACTATTGCTAGCTACTTTGACAGTGCACAGGAATCAATCAATTAGTATTCACTGAAAGATATAGTTATTGCAATTAAGGAGCTCTCAGTCTAGCAAGGAAAGCATATATGGAGACAAACACATCATAGTCCATAGCAATAAGGCCATATAATACCAGTCTGTACAGAGTGCTGAGGGCATTTGAAGAGAGGGCGTGGAAGGCTTCATGGAGGAGGTGTCATCTTAAAGGGCAAATGGAGAGAGAATGTACCAGGCAGCAGGAACAGAGCAGGATATATAAAAGCACCTGCAAAGCTTTTGTGGCCAGAGCACAGAATGAGGGTCAGGGACAGGTTTGTTTGTGTGGGTGTGTATGTGTGTGCACGTGCAATGAGGCTGGAGAGATTTTTGGAGGTCAGATCATCAAGGGTCTGGAAGGCCATAGTCTCATCCTAGAGGCCATGTGGAAACTCCAAACAAGTTTAAGATGGGGAGGAGTCTCATCGTGTGATCTAGGCCTAGAGTAACTTCCCTAGTAGCTGCCTCATCACATCAGGCTTGAGGGTCTCACTCTTTACCTGGGAACAATGGCAGAACAAAGGATTTCTAGGAAGCCTTAGGTATGTGCTTAAATGGATGGGTGATTTTAGTTTTTAGCTCCTAATTGTCAACTATATTGTTTGTCTTAGAATGTAGATCCCTCTTGTCATCAGAAAGCCTTTCAATGACAATTAGTATAACGGCCAGTTACCACTTGTCTGCCTCTGACCTGAAATAAACCTGAGGCTGTGAATTAATCCCACCAGGCTTCTGGCATCTATAGGATATCAGCACTTAAAGGATAGTACCCTGATGTTTTGGGTGCTCCGGTCTTAATTTGCAAGGGACTACTGCAGTCTCAAACTGAATTGAAGCGATTTCTAAAATAGCCTATGATTCATTTTTTCTCCCCCCCTTGCCTAAATCTGCTGGCTCCATGTGGAGGGATAGGCACCAGTAACTGGAGAGGTGACATCACAGGAGTGGGCTGCATGCCTGCCAGCCAGGCAGCTTGTAGAGCTTGGCCTCAAGCAGTCTATCTGCTGGGCAGGGCAATGCCTCCCAGCCACTTTGGAGTCATAGCTCTAGGTTCTTTGGTCCATGAGCTTTCTCCACATTTCTTTTTCAGACAAAAACTCTGGGCTGGGAAACCCAGGATAATGGGAATAGCAGCAGCAGGAAGAATAATACAGCCTTACATCTGTATAATGATTTAGAGTTGTGAAAGCCATTTGCTCCATTTTGCTCTTCCCAAACAGCAGTGGGAAATGGAAGCTGGGGTTTTAGGCCTGAACTGGGGTTGCACAAAAGAACAAAATGCTAACATTCCCTGTTCTCCACATGGTACACCATGATTGGGCCTTGGATGCCACCAGAAAGTCAGAGAGATTCCTTTCAGCTTCTAGGTGCTTCCTCGAAGAGTAATTCTCCAGGACAAACTGCCTGGCAGGCACAGTCTATGAACCATGCCATCCTGATGGAGCCAGCAAGTAGTGCCAGTCCCAGCACTGTCAACTCTTTCTTTGCACCCTGGCCTACAGTCCCCATGGTCCCAGAGACTTTTACTGGAGCCAAAGTCATGCCCTGCAACTGCAGAGGCCTGAAGGTAGGGTGTGTCTTGAACATCTGGAAATGCCAACAGCTGCCAGGGTAGCTCAAGAGCCCGTGAAAAGAAAAAACACCAACATATCAGTCATCGTTGTGGATCCTGCAGTGAAGAGCCACTGAGCCTTCCCGTGAACAGCTGAGGAGTAGGGAGAAGGGAGTCTTTCCTTGGAGAAGCCATAAAAATAGTTTTGCAGTGGTCTCATGTAAATGGCAACCCACTCCAGGGTTCTTGCCTGGAGAATCCCAGGGATGGGGGAGCCTGGTGGGCTGCCGTCTATGGGGTCGCACACGACTGAAGCGACTTAGCAGCAGCAGCAGCATGTTGGCTTTGTAATCTTCAAGCACCTGGTCTTGGCATAGCTTGGGGTCTCCAGTGCTCCACTGCCATCAACTAGCATAAGAAGTCTCCCTGCCTGACTCCCCTCTCCTCCTGCTCCTCCACGCATCATGGCTACCAGGCTGGACACCAAAGGGGTGGCATACTCTTGCTTGGACTTCTTGGCTTTATATTAAATTTCAGTGTCACTTGTGTGCGTGCATGTGCGCCTGTGTGGTGGTGGTGGTGGGGCCTGGCAGGGAGTGAGGTGGACACGACAAACCCACAGATGCTTAACACTACTGTGAGAGTGGAAGTTGCTGTGGCTGCTGTAGTTGCCATCACCGTCAGTACTACCACTATGTGAATTCAGAAAGACCCACTGAAAGACCACAGGTGCTGGTTAGTGCCATGAAAATGTCATCTTGGTAAACCAAGATGCTATACTCAGGCAATTCTGTCTGTTGGAAACCTTGGCGGAGTATAAAAGTGATCCTTTGGAAATTTGAATCTGTAAGCCCATATGTGGAAAGTGACAGGCAAGAGGAGAACATCCTCGCCTCTAAAGCAGAGAGGCCTCCCATAACTTGTTTTCCAGCTCAAGGGGGATATGTGCGCCTATGAAAATAGATTAAGGATCACTGCCTTGGCCTGTTTTAGAGATGTGAATAAAAATCTTGGCTGGGGACTGCCTCCTTTCTGGTTGACTGATTTTTCAATTGATTTGTATTTATTAGCTAATGAAATTAAAGTTGTAAAAATGATAACAGAAACACAATAAATCTCTCCCACAACTGGCTGTTTCTATGTCACTATGGTGCATTCCTCACTTTGATTACTTCAAAGTCTATTATTTTGTTCTCAATTATTCTGTTTTTCTGGCACTGGAGAAAATCAATTTGTTTTATTTTCTCTTATTCATGCACTCAATTATACTCTTCGGGCATATTTAATCACTTTGATGTTTTCATTTTATGGCCCATCTCTAGGCACTTCAGCTGCATTGCTGCCAACGGGCAAGCAGGACTAATTTGCATGTCACAATAGACGTGAAATTCTAACTCAATTTAGAAATCTTTATGAAATCTCCCTCCAAAATATGCTTGGAGCTGCAAAGAGGCAGAAGGATGTGAGTAAACCAGAAGCCTATAAAGATGCTTCCCTTTCTCAAACACTGAGAACTCTTTGGTGGCCCGACTGTAGATTCTGGATGTCCCTATCCAGGTACAGCAGAGCAGTTCACAGGATGGGATGTCTGCAAAGCTTCCCCTGGAACTTTGTGGTGAGAATCTTGCAAAGGCTGTCCTCAGCAGCAAGGCCAGGGGGATTGGGCCTGCTTACTCTGGCATAAACTGCCCCTCAGCACTGCTGGATTTGGCGGCTGTGCTAAAGACAGCACCTGAATCTCAGTTGGTTAAAGGGCCTCCGGGTAGATAGAGAGAATTGTCAACAGTTAGGCATTTCAGAACCCTGAGTGGTTTAACCTTATTTTCTCTAATAAGCTCCAACTCCCCTTTTGCCCCTTGATTATTTTAGAGCTAAAGGCTGGAGGGGACTAAAGTGATATAATTGCTTTAGGCATGAACTTTGAACAAACAGAAAAAAAGCTTAATTAAACAACTTATAGGTCTCCAACTATTTTTCAAAATTTTTGGTTTGTTGTACGCAAAGCCCAGCAGCTCCACCCGGCAGAAGGCAAATTTCACTTTTCTTCTTGTAAACTTTTGGTATGATCTTCATTTTCTTATGTGGAGTCCTCGCTCCCTTGCTTCTTTACTGTGTGAACTTGTGCAAGCTAATCAACCTCCCTAAGTTCTATTTTATGTTAAACAAGGCTAATAACATTATCTACTTCAGAGCTAGGTTTGTTTCCTAAACTTCAGTACTGTCAAGAATTTTGCCATGTTCACATATCACTTATGTCAAAACCTCTCTTTTCTTTTACACTCTTAAAACACTTAAATTCATCCAAAGCAAGTTGTCTGTGAAATCAAAGCGTTTGATGTGGTAGTTAGAATTTTTTGAATACACATTAAAACATATTTACATGAAATAAACCAAATTCATTCCTGTTTCAGAATCTTTGCTCTTGCTCTCCTGTTCATCCAGAGTGTTCTTCATCCCAATTTTTGAAAAGTTCCTCCCTTTACTTCATTTAGATCTATCCCCAAATGTCACCTCCTCAGGAAGGCCTTTGCTGACCATCCTACCTAAAAAAGTACGCTTTCTGAATTTACCAGTAACCAATTACCAAATATTTATTTATTCACTTAGTGTCTTTCTTCCCCATTAGAAAGAAGTAAGCTTCATGATGGGCAAAGCCTTCACCTGTCCTTTTTACATCTCTATCACATAGAAGAATGCCTAGCATATATTAATAACAATTACATATTTGTTGAATGAAAGAAACATGAAAGTAAAATGTAAGCCAAGTGGTAACCAGTCTCTCTTTCTACCCAATGAGGGTGGTGTCAGAGAAGGCAGAGTGGAAAACCAGGACTTTTATCCAAGCTCGATGGCAAGGAGGCCCACCTAGTGGAGGTCACGAAGAGTAGTAACAAGGTGCCACTGCCATTCTTGGGCAGGGTGGTACCCTGAGGTGGAGCAGGGGGAGCCTGAATTTCCAGTCCTGCCCAGGAGTAATGAAGACCCCTCCTCTCCCAGGCTGTCAATGAGAACTGAGTGGGAAACCTAGATTTTTACCCCCATCCGGAGGTAATGGGGTGGAGTCTCCCTTCCTTGCCACCATGGTATCAGAGGAAGCCTGCTAAAACTGAAGATTTAAATAAGATGCAGGGTTTGGAGATAAGAAAGGCTTCCTAAATGATCAATGCACATAGAGGAAATAGCGATCTCTTCAAGAAAATTAGAGATACCAAGGGAACATTTCATGCAAAGATGGGTACAATAAAGAACAGAAATGGTAAGGACCTAACAGAAGCAGAAGATATTAAGAAGAGGTGGCAAGAATACACAGAACTACACAGAAAAGATCTTCATGACCCAGATAACCATGACGACGTGATCACTCACCTAGAGCCAATGTGAAGTCAAGTGGGCCTTAGGAAGTGTCACTGCAAAAAAAGCTAGTGGAGGTGATGGAATTCCAGCTGAGATATTTCAAATCCTAAAAGATGATGCTGTTAAAGTGCTGCACTCAATATGCGAGCAAATTTGGAAAACTCAGCAGTGGCCACAGGACTAGAAAAGGTCAGGTTTTATTCCAATCTCAAAGAAAGGCAATGCCAAAGAATGTTCAAACTACCACACAATTGCACTCATCTCACATGCTAGCAAAGTAATGCTCAAAATTCTCCAACTCAGGCTTCAGCAGTACGTGAAC
>SJYV01004618.1:0-13810 GCA_006410875.1 Neotragus pygmaeus
CCGCCAGCCCCCGGGCTCTCCAGGGCACACGTGCCAGCCTCTTCTCGATGGACATGATGTCACCCAGTGATGTTATGAGGGCTGCTGAATCTTTAAAAGTAACCTTTTAAATGTATTTAACCATCATTTGTCAGGCAGAGAAAGGGTGTCTCCTTGCCGACGCGCTTACAGGTGGCAGTGCCTGCCCTGGGGAGGGAGGTTGGCTGCCCTGAGGGAGCCCCCGAGGGGCAGGGCGAGGAGGCACCAGCTGCCTCCTTGTGGGCCTGTGGCTGCGTCCCTGAGGGGTGTGAGGCCCGCAGTGCCCATGGGGCTGGCTCTGCCCCGCCTGCCCGGGTTGGGCCTCTACGCTCTCAGGAGGTGGGACGAGAATGCTGAGGTTGACCACTGTTGATCACAGTTTTTCTCCCAAAGATCATTAAGATCCGAGCCCAGACAGAAGGGATCAGCATCAGCGAGGAGGCACTGAACCACCTGGGGGAGATAGGAACCAAGACCACTCTGAGGTGAGTGGGGTGGGGGCCCGGCCCGGCCCAGGGCCAGAGCGGCCCGCTGGTGGCTTGGGAAAGCTGAGTGGCAGGCGGCCCCTGGGGAGGCACTGGCAGGGGGCGGGGCAGGCGGCCCCCTGCAGCCGCGGCGCGCCTCTGCCTGGAGGCTGCCCTGACTGCTCCCAGCGGCCAGAGGCCCCTCAGCGTCCTGATCCNGGCTTGGGAAAGCTGAGTGGCAGGCGGCCCCTGGGGAGGCACTGGCAGGGGGCGGGGCAGGCGGCCCCCTGCAGCCGCGGCGCGCCTCTGCCTGGCGGCTGCCCTGACTGCTCCCAGCGGCCAGAGGCCCCTCAGCGTCCTGATCCCTTCTTGTGAGTCACGGCTTCTCGGTGCTCAGCCCAGCCTGGCTCCCTTGGTGTCGGCGCCTCGCTTCCCAGGGGGACGCAGGGCTGCAAGCTGGCCGGGTGGCACGGTGTGTGCAGAAGCGCTGGACGTGCTCGCCTCTGGATGGCGCCTGTGCTCTTGGGCACGTGTCCCTCTCCCCGCCGTGTGCCCCGCCCCATCTGGACCCTGGCACTGGCTCCCCACCACTGTGTGCCCCCCAGGTTGCGGGCCCCTTCCCGTAGAGCGGGCGCCTCCTGCTGGAGCAGTTCAGGCAGTGACAGGCAGGCCGCGGGGCTCACGGCGTTTGGCGACTTCTGGCTCCTCTGGTGGGCTGGTGGGTCCAGCTCTCTGGGAGGTGACTGGTGTCCTTGTCTGCTGCGTGTGCAGCAGCTGGCACAAGCTCCCGGGGCTCGTCAGCGCTCCTGCTGGCATCGGCAGGGGCTCCTGCCCGTGGCCCCAACTGAGCCCCGCCCTGCTGGCTCTAGGTACGCGGTGCAGCTGCTGACCCCAGCCAACCTGCTGGCCAAGATAAACGGGAAGGACAGCATCGAGAAGGAGCACGTGGAGGAGATCAGTGAGCTCTTCTACGACGCCAAGTCCTCGGCCAAGATCCTGGCCGACCAGCAGGACAAGTACATGAAGTGAGGCGGCCGAGGGCCTCTGTGGGCGCTGCAGTCAGCCAGGCCCTGGGCCGGCCGTGGACAGCAGGCTCCAGCCATGCCGGGTGCTGTCCCCGCCCGGCGGGCAGCAGCGCAGTGAGGTCGGCCTGGAAGTGCTCCCTGTAAGTCACTGTGGCTCCGCCCATGGCTGCTCTGAAGGCTTTGCCGCTGGTGTGCTTTCCAATAAACCCTGATAGGCTGTTTTCGTGACATGACTCCCTTAATTTTTAAAAAGGGACCTTTGTGCTTTGGAGCAGCTGGAGAAGTGGAGGGCTGTGAAGGTGGCCCAGCGGTCCCTGGCCGGCAGCCCCTCGCCGCCACGCGTGAGTCGCGTGCACTGAGTGCAGCGCCCACCCTGGGCTCTGTGCACGTGTCCTCGGCGGTCAGCTGTCCGCTGTCCCCCCTGGGAGCCACCCAGCGCCATGTCACATCTGTGGCTTCTTTGTCTCTGATGACCCGGGCCGTTCTGAGCAGTGCTGGTCAGGCACTCTGTCGTGGCGCCCTTGGGGGGCTGGTTTGGTGTTTTTCTCATGACGAAACTGGGATTAGGGTCACCAGAAGAGCACTGGGCTTCCCCGTCAGCTCCTGGCGGCCGTGCCCGCTGCCGGGGCTCCTGCGGCTGTGCCGGCCTGGCTCCCTGGCTGGGCCCCCTGGCAGCCGTGCCCGCTGCCCGGGCTCCTGCGGCTGTGCCGGCCTGGCCCCCCGGCCCGGGTGCGCCTCCCTCGCCGTCCTCCCTGGAAGGTGCCTCTGAGCCTGGCCCTCCTGGCGGCACCTTCATTTCATCTCCTGAAGGCTGAGTGTCTTTGCCCCGGAGATCATCTGTTCTCTTCTGTGTCAAGATGGACTTCTGGATTTTTAACTTTTATTGTTTAATTTGGCTGCGTTGGGTCCTGGTTGCAGCGTGGAGTTCCCCAGCCAGGGCTTGAACGTGGCCCCCCGTGTTGGGAGCCCTGAGACTTAGCCACTGCACCAGCAGGGAAGCCCCTGGATTCCATCCTGTGCTTCGGGGTTGTGACCCAGGACGGCGTTTTCTGTTGCTCAAGTTGTCCAGCTTTGACCACCGGGATCTCTTTCAGTTGGGCCCTATGTCCCTGAGTCATGCCCCTGCCACTGGGACGACGTCTTTTGTCGGGCCCTGGGAGGGAGGGCCCGCAGAGCGTGGGCAGATGCCATCTGGGTGTCTTTGACGGGAAGGAGGAACATGGCGTGCTCTGCCGGGCCAGCCCTTGTCCCCGTGCCTGCTGCTCGCCGGGGGCAGCGCCTCACGGGCAGGGTCTCTGGTGCTTTCATGTGCGTGAGAGGGACCCGCCGAGATGGGAATCGTGAGCACCACTGTAAGTCGGCCTGCACGCACCCCCATCACCGGCGCCTGAGTGGGAATCCAGGCAGGCGGGTGGAGTGCCGGGTCCTCGAACCCCCGCTGCCGACATGGGTCTATGGGTCCTGCCGCTCCCCAGCATGGGGGTCCTGAGGCGGGGGGTGTGGGGGACGTGGGCACAGTGGGTGTGGTGGGGTGCTTCCCGAGGCCTGGGCCAGGCGCTCTGGCCTTAGCTGGCTTCTCCCCTCCGTGTCCGCGCCCATGTCTCTGGTCTCCCAGCTTAAGCCGTGCTGGGCCACGGAAGCGTGAACCGAAGATGAAGATGCAGCAACAGGTCGCCCTGCCGCGGGGCTGTGGGCCTCCCGCCTGCTCGCAGCAGCTCCCGAGTTGGACTGGGGTCCCCTGCCCAGCTAGCAGTGGCTCATCGGGGGTTGGGGGCCATCCCCTCACTGTGCCGTGCTGTCGGGGGGCGGGCCCTCGAGCCCTGGGGAGGGTGGGTGCGTGTTCACTGCCCCCTGTTCACACTCCCCAGGTCTCCTGGCCTTGGTGGTGCCCAGAGAGATAGTCTGCTCGTCCGTCGGCACTCACAGTGAGGGGGACGGGTCTGGACAGGTAGGAAGGCTGGGTTAATTTCCCTCCTATTTTTCCCAGCAAAGCTTGTGATTATTACATTAATCTTCCAGGCGAAGTTTTTACGACCAATCCCTCGCCGACTATGAGAAGTTTCTCCATCCATTACCAAGAGGGAAACAGACCCTGGTGGGGAAGGAAATATTTGTTACATCTTATCTGGCTGACACACAATCTACCAACAATTACAGCAGCCCCATTTTTTGTGCGATTTCAGCTCGGACGTGAAGAACTGTTGTAATGTTAACGGGAGGCAGGGAGGGGGCTGTTCATGGGAAGCGGCTGGTCTTCCAGCTCTGGTCCCAGGCTCTCCTGGTGCCTCCCAGGAAGCCGGCTGGGCGAGCTGCCTGGGTCCTAGCCCCCTGCTCCTGTGCTGGTGGCCTGGAGTGCACGTGCGGCTCTTGAAAGGGAGGCCCCTGCTTCCATTTCCTCAGCTCACGTCTTCACCACCACACCTCTCAGGTTACACCCCCAAGGTTGGTTCTTAGAGGACATTGGTTTTTAGAACTAAACAGATGATGGTGACTTCTTGGCTAGCAGACCTTTCTCAACCGTCTTTCTAATAAAATGGAGCGCCACAGTGGTGGGGGTGCGTTCCCTGTTGGCACCCCATCTCAGACCCCAGCAGGCATTGCCCAGGAGAGCATCAGACATGGGTGCCCCCCAGCGTCTGCACCAGCCTGAGCAGCGCCTGCTCTGGAGGGTTCCGGCAGAGGTGGCAGGTGGGCAGGGGCAGGGGTCCGGGGGCCCGGCAGGCGGGGGCGCAGCTTGGGTTGTCTTTGACCCTTGGCCTTGATCCCTCTGGTTCTTGAGCTTTGGTTTCCTCCTGTGAAGATGGGTTGGTGTGCAGACTTGGAGGGTCTGGTGTGGCTGCATCAGGCACTCCATTTACTGAGATTCAGTGGAGTCCTGACTCCTGTCCCTCTTGGAGGAAGAGGAGGCCACACTTCATCCAACAGGAGCCCGAAGCGGCTGAGCGCTGGGCCCTGCCCCTCCTGGGCCTGACAGCCCATCCTGGGAAGGCTGGAGGTCCCCTGCAGCTGGACCCGTCAGTTAGGCCCACAGGCTGGAGATGGGAGAGGGCCAGCAAGGGTCTGGACCTTTTCCTCAATATCCACTACTTCCAGGAGGGGTGTGCCGGCCCTCGCTGCCCCCGGGCCCCCTCTTCGATGAGGTGCAGGCAGGGCTGGGCAACGGGGATGGGGGCGCTGGTTTCCTGCTTTGTCCCAGCCTAGCCCTGCCCTTTGGCGTCTGGAAACAGGCCCGCTGAGAGTAGAACGGGGTTCACTCATCCAGTCCTTGTAATGAGTCTGCCTCCATTTCCTGGGGACAGCAGGCCCCGGGGAAGGGGTGCCAGGGCGGCCGCAGGGCTGGCTATCGCCGGCTGGCCCCGTCACCCTGGCCGTCACTCGCGGCAGGCGCGGTGATTAATGGCCAGGCCGTGCCGCCCGGGCCGCCGTCAGCGCGCGTCTGCAGCGATGGATGCGCTGTCAGGCGCCGGGCCCGCGCTGACCCCGGCCCGGCCGGCGCGATCAATGGGCGGCGCGCGCGGCGGCTGGGCCGGCGCGATAAGATGCGCCGATGGGCGCCCGCCGGCCGCCCGCTCGACATCGCCGTCGCCGTGTGATTAATGGGGACGCGGCGGTGCGGGGGACGCGCGCGCGCACGGGGCCGGCGGTCCCAGGACACGCGTGCGCCGCCCTGCGCGAGGGCTGGGCGCGGGGACCGCCGTTCGGCCTCCGCCCACGGGCCGCCAGCCTCTCCCCACGGCCCGGCGTCTGGAAACCTGGGGTTTGGCCCGATCGCCTGCTTTCTCCCCTGGCCCTGGGCGCGAGGAGGAGCGCGGGCCGGTGCCACGGGGGCGGCTAGGAGGGCTTCCCCGAGGAGGTGGCGCGGGCGAGCAGCCGCCGGCTCGCACCGGGCCCTCCTACCCGTTTCCGGAGTCTCTGCTGCCGCCGGCCGCGCGCCCCCACGCGGCGCCCGCGCATAGCGCCGCCGCCCCGCCCCGCCGCAGCCGGGGTGGGGCCGTCCTGCCCCACGATGGAGGCCAAGCCTATGGAGGGGCCGGGGAGGAGCGTGCGTCCAAATGCCCACGGGGCAAAGAGCATCAGGGAACCTTACTGAACCCGGCTTTAATTTAAACTATCTCCTTTGCCTCCTGCCGTCAGCCACCCTCTGCTTTCTAGCATTTTCATTAGGGAGATTTTTCACCTCCACTCCTTTGCATTTTTTCACTTTTATCCATGTTCACATACATACCGCTCAGGGCAGTGCGATGCCCACCCCCTGTGCCCCAGGTCTGTTTCAGGGCAGGGGAGTTGGGGGGCACAGCCCAGGGGACCCCATGGGACTGTCTGGAGCCGGGCAGTAGCAGGTGTTGAGGTCAGTGCAGAGCCTTCTGCTGACTCTTGGACAGGAACACCCGCCCACCCATTTCCCCTGCGCGAGCTTCCTGAGGACTCAGCCTGGTGGGGAGCTGGCCCAGTGAAGGCCTTCAGGAGAGCAGGCCGGGGAGGGCGTGGGCCAGGCAGGGGTGGAGGGCAGCGGTGGGCCTGGGGCAGGGCGGCTGGGCACGCCCCAGGAGGCTCCCATGTGGAGGGGTGGCGGCCTTCCTTGCCCTGCAGAGGCCTCCGCAGAGGCACCTGCAGGAGCTTCCCGGGGCGTTTCTTCTCTGGTGGGGTGGGAGGAGCCCACCCTCCAAGAAAGGCCTCTAGTGGGGAATGAGGGCAGGGGGCTCCAGGGCTCTGTTCCACCACAGGCAGAGCCCAAGTGCCAGGCGGGGAGGGCTGCCGTGCTCCGCCGGCAGGGAGCTCCTCTTGACAACCCCGCCTCATGCTTCAGTGCCGGCTCCTGCAGGCCAGGCCTGGGCACCCGTCCCTCCCAGGGTTCCAGGGTCCAACCTGCCTTGCTGGCACACCCCTCAGAGATGTTTCCCGGATGAGATGAGGGCCAGAGCTCCATGTGGCAGCTCAGGAGGAAGGCCCTGTCCACGTGTTGTCAGGGGCCCCTGAGGCGACAGGCGTGGGGGGCCTGGGGGGCGGCCTTGTCTAGACGAGAGCAACAGCTCACAGCACAGGCTCCCGTCACTGGAAACACCTACCGTTCAGCTGGATGGAAACTGCTGACTTCTGCACAGCACACCCCAGGGAGCAGCTGTCGCACCTGCCATGGCTGCCCCTAGTACTGGGGGTCCAGGGCAGAGTGGAGACCGCCAAGGCGACAGCCTGTCAAGCCACCAGGTGGGGAAGGACACACACCACAGCCAGGGCCTGGACTCGAAGTGCTGGAAGCTGCAGTCGGCCCCCCGCCCGTTCCTGGAGCTGGAGTGGCCCGCACGCGCGTGGCACCAGACACCTGGACAACGAAGCTGTCCAGGTTCCCACCGAGGGGGCGTCCCGGGCACCCCGTGCAGAGCTAGGGCTCAAGTCTCACACCAGCCCTGTGCCCCCGAAGGCAGCCAAGGCCACGCCCTCCCCACTGGCTTTGGCAACAGAGCTGAGAACCAGACCACCCCCAGGCAGCTTGTAGAGTTGGCTTTATTTGTCTCATATTCACCTTATCTCAGTCATGCCGCTTGGGCGTCCACAGTGACAGTCCCCTGGAAGTCAGGGTCAGCCCGCCTCCGTGACCAGTGACTGCGGCCAGGCGCCCGAGCCGTGCGTGGTCAGAGGCTGCAGCAGGGCTGCGGGTGTCAGATCTCCCCGTGGGACTGGGTCGGACAAGGCCACGTGTGGTGTGGTGGGTGCCCTGGCCGAGGGGGGACGGGCCGGGGCCCATCCTGGCTCTGCTGCCCACGCGCCAGGTGCTGCTGGGCAAGTCCCCTCGTCCCTCGGTTGGTCTGTTCCCTGGGCAGCACAGCCAGTGCGTCTCGGAGCCCCTTGGACTCGGACGGGCCCCAAACTTGCCGCCTCTACTGGCTCTGTGCCCGCTGCTGGTGGGGTCTGGTCTCCAGGGGGCAGTACGCACCCGGGGGCTCCCTCCAGGGAGCACCCCTCAGGCTGCAGTACCTAACTCTGCTGGTCCCCAAGAGGAGCTTCCCTAAAGGCCTTTGAGAAGGTGGTAATTCCTAAGATCTAGGTCACCTATTATTGTAAACAGAATTTGTCTCACACATAATTGTCTTTTTATATCAAACATGGGCGAAACTTTGCAAAAAACCAATGTCTGACCCTGATGTCGCCGTGGACCTGCTGGGCGGTTCTGGCGACAGTGGGGTCAGAGGCCCCGCCATTCACTTCACTTGTGTTTGGTCCTGAGTACAGTAAAGATGTTCTAAAAAAATACAAACGGGAAGTCTTCAGCCTGGAAGGTAATGTGTGGGGCCGGCCACAGCAACTCCCCTCGAGGGGCGGGTGGTGGGGACGCAGCATGGAGAGCAGGTTCAGTGACGGCCAGGGCAACCGGACCGCTGGCAGCCCAGGGTCCTCCGCACAACGGACCGCGCTCAGCCCGGCGCGGCTGCAGAGCCGTGATCACAGCCCGGCTCCACCACCGAGGATGCCAGGTCAGCCAACAGAGAGACGCACGGATGGGCCAGGAGGGTCTTCTGGAAATTCATCTCTCTAGTTTGGAAGAAACTGTGTCCTAAACAACTAATTTCAAAAGGGAAAATGATTGTCTTCTGGAGAAACCGTTTTAAACCAGATGTGCCGGCCCGACTGTGAGGGCACACGCCGGCGAGCCGCCATCAGGCACCAGAAAAGCCTATTGCCAGGGGCCCGCCCTCCAGCCCCGAGACAGAGACGTTTCAACAACGTTTGTGCTTCTAACCAATGAGATGCTCCCTGCGAGGCGGGCGGCCGAGACCGCTGTGGTCGCCAGCGACACTGAGAAGGCGCAAAGGCTAGCGCAGAAGTGGCGTGGGCGCCGGGCCGCTGGCAGCCCTGCCCCGCCTCTGGCGGTCAGCTGAGCGAGACCCCACTTCTACAGCTCCGCCACCGATGCCAGAGCGAAAAGCAGAATTTTAAACTGGAAAATTTCTAGCACTTTACAAAGTGGAATGAAAATAATATGAAACTCAAATACACGACGGAACCGAAGTCCTTGCGCCTCAGCAGCGCCCGAGACGAGCCCCTGCAGTGCGGCTCCCCGTCCGCGCTCGGCCGCAGTGGGGCACGCCGCCTCCNACTGGAAAATTTCTAGCGCTTTACAAAGTGGAATGAAAAGAATATGAAACTCAAACATACGACGGAACCGAAGTCCTTGCGCCTCAGCAGCGCCCGAGACGAGCCGCTGCAGTGCGGCTCCCCGTCCGCGCTCGGCCGCAGTGGGGCACGCCGCCTCCGCTGGGTCCGCGAGCCGCAGCTCAGAACAGCAGGGCCCCCATGCTGCCGACCTCGCTCTGCTCCTTCACGAAGATCTCGAAGTACTGGTAGATGATGGTGACCGCCAGCAGGATCCCGGTTCCAGACCCGATGGCGCCCAGGAAGTCAGCCAGAACCGAGAGGGCCCCGATGCACAGCCCGCCGAAGGCCGCGGCTGTGGGGATGTACCTGGGGAGCGGTGCGCATCAGCCAGGGGCCGCCCGGAGTCCTCGGGCCTGACCCAGGCTGCGGGAGCAGCTGGGTAGCAGCCCGCTGACCTCTGCCCGAGGACCCCGACCCCCGGGGTCACTCCACGACCCCGTCGGGGTTCGTCTGCTCAGGCAGCCTGACGGCCTAGACTAGGGCTTGCCGTCCAGGAAGCTGGCGCACAAGCCACTGGCAGCTACTGAAACAGCACCAGTCCACACCGAGACGCTGAAAACGTCACAAAAGCTTTTGAAGACAGGAACATAACATGTCTCCTCCTGACTTTCGGTATATTTCTTCTGAACAGCACCATAAATCTAAAGTTCTCAAAGGAGTGAACAAAACGGCCCACGCCCCCTGTTAGGCATCAGAAAACGACCCGGCATTTGCCACACTGACTTCCTGTGGTTGAGCCAGGCGAGCTGTGGTACCCAAGACGGACCTGGCCCTGACTAGAGACCCCGGCCCTGGAAGCCGCTCTGCAGGAAGCCAGCCACGCTCGTGCGCTCCTTCACGTGCCGAGAGCGAGCGAGCTGAGATAAGGTGGCTTAGGGGTCTAAGGCGCTCACTATGGCCCACCCTGCTGCCCCGCGGCAGCCCCACCGGGAGGGGAGAGGCCTGCAGGCCACCGCAGCCTCCTCACCCTCCCACCTGAGTGCAGCCCCCTTGCCCTGCCCGGCGGTCGCGGCCTCCGGCACGGGCCTTCCACACACTGGCCCCTCCCAGCGGCCTCCACCGGCCTCTCTGACCTCACCTGCACTTGGACGCCCCCGAGACGCCCGACCCCCCACGCTCCTCCTGGAGTGCCCCACAGAACCCTGCCGGAGAACCCGCCCTCTCGGTCAGCACCTTTACCGCGCTGTCCGCCACAAGCCCTGGTCTCCCCACCCGGCTGCCCCTCCGTGGGGTGGGGCTGAGGCACTGAGCTGACCCGCCGGCTCCCGGCAGCCTGAAGACCGGGGCCCAGTCAGCCTCAGCGTTGGCACTCACCGGTTGAGCTCGTGGACCATGGACGTCTCTCGGTGGCCCCTCATCACCATCTGCTGCTCCTTCAGCTGCTTTGCAACCTGTGTGACGCCCACCCAGGAGGACGTGAGTCTAGGCCCAGGCAGACACCCAGCACGCCACCAGCACCCACACCCACAGGCACCCACAGGCGCCCCCAGCACCCACAGGCGCTGTGAAGCCACCACCCAGGAGGCCTAGGAAAGGAAAGCCTAGTTCACCCTGCCTGCTGCTTCCCAGACGAGCACGGGTTCATCTACCCGCGGTCCGGCCACGGTTGCTAACTCTTTGGAACTGGCCCTAGCAAGGATTAGCTGCCATGTGTTCAGAGGCCCATCCCAGGAGGAGGGCCAAGCTGAGCCCCCTCACTCCAGCCGCAGGCGAGGACGCTGGTTCTGCATCAGCCACCTCCGAGAGACTGCAACTGCTACTCACATCCTTGGCAGAGGAGCCCGAGACCTCAATCCACGTCTTGGAGAAGAAGGCGCAGGAGCCCAGCATGAAGACGATGTACACCACGGCATGGACGGGGTCTTCCAGAACAGAGCCGAACGACTCGGGCGGGGACAGGTAGTAGCAGAGGCCCCCCACGGGGTAGGCCCGCGCCGGCCCTCCGGAGGAGGTGTCCTGGGGGGGTTTCAGGGAGTGGTGAGCGTCGCTCGTCACCCCACCTCCGCACAGAAACAGTTCCGAGCAGGGACCCTCGGGGCAGCTGTCCCACCCCAAAGAAACGTCCCTGAGCCTGTGCCAGGCACAGCCAGAAAGCACCCCAGCGTGAACAGCACTGGCCGTGCGCGAGGCACACGGGCGCCAGCGCGGCCCAGCCGGAGCCCGCGCACCTGGCGTCAGGCCTGGCACAGGCTCCGGGGGCTGCCGCACTTACCGACCAGGTGCCCAGCAGGCTGACCAGCAGGTTGCCACTGAAGCGGGCGGACAGCATCTGGGAGATGACGTACAGGTTGGACACGAGGGCGGACTGCAGGATGATGGGGATGTTGGACGTGTAGAAGAGCTTGATGGGGTAGGTGTTGTACTGGCCCCGGTAGCGCGCCGACTTGATGGGCAGGTCGACGCGGAAGCCCTGAGGTGCCAAGCGGAAATGAGGTTCTCACCGTGCGCTCAAGCATCGCGCAGCACTTAGACCCAGGCCTCCACGCCCCCTCCCCGCTCCACTCAGGAGCAAATGGACAGAAGGGTGCAAAAAGCTGCTTAAAATGGACCCGAGCACAGCTGTTTCTGTCAGAAAACAAAGTCCACCGTATTACAGGTGCACCAACGTGGAACACACAGGAAGTGCTATCAGTGGGCGGCCAGTGTCCTCCCCTGCTTCCACGGCAGCCCTGGATGAACCCCACGCCCACACGGCCCTTCTCAGATGCCCTCACTCGCTGCAGAAAAGCTAGGCTTCTCTCCTTTTCTATGAAAACAACCTGTGCCCTTCGAAAATAAACAATCTCCCAGGGCCTAGAACGGAGTTCAGAATATTTAAAATAAAACCTCAACAACCAAACCCCAAGACCCCGAGGAGCCAGCTCGTCATTAACCACATCAGCTACCGGAGCAGACGCGCGCAGCCCTTGGCACCTGTGTGTCAGGACACAGAGCAGCTGACCGACCGCAGCAGAGCAACAGGCGGCCGCGTCTCCGGAGTCACGCAGACTCACGGCACGAGAGTGGACAGCTCTTGCAAGGACAGGAAACTGCCTCCACAGCCACCTGCAAACCGGGGTGACTGGCAGCAAGGGCTGAGACTGTGATGACTCTCACTCAAGAGTCTTGAATTAAGACCGTGGAACGTTAGCTCTGCCTCAGCCCGTCGGTTCAGGCAGGCTCCCCCAAGTCCACGGAGCGCCCTCCGTCAGGTGCCAGCTGCTCGTTTCACTGCGATGCCATGGTTCACGCCACCCCTGGGGCGTGGGCATGGGAAATGCAGACCCTCCTGACTCCCCAGGGCTGGCTCTGAACCCACCTGGAAATAGATGACCACCGCAAAGACAAAGATGGTGGCGATGAGGTTCATGAGGTTGGGGAGGTTCTGGCGGTAGAACGCCTCCCGCAGGGCTCGGACCTTGTCGGTGCGGGTGGCCAGCAGGTGAAACAGCGCGATGATGGCGCCCTCAAACTCCATTCCTGTTACGGGCGAAGGCAGAGGGAGGAGCTCAGGGTGGCCCTGAGCATCCCGGAGGCCGGAACCGAACGGGGTGGGCTCCGGGGCGCATGGTGCTGCTCTGGGAACCGCAGGGGGGCCTCAGCCCCCGTTTCTGTTCTGCAGAGCCCCCGCAGAAGGGGGCTAGTCTTCCCTTTGAAACAGCCGATCTTCTGCGGCGTGAGCTCCAGCGGACACCAGGCGTGGGGGCACCAGGCCTCCCTGGGGGCTCCGCCAGCAGACTCGGCCTACAACGCGGGAGACAAGGGCCCCACCCCTGGGTCGGGAAAATGCCGTCCAGAAGGGGCAGCCTGCTCCAGGACTCTTGCCTGGCGAATTCCATGGGCAGAGGAGCCTGGCGGGCTACAGTCCACGGGGTTGCAAAGAGGCAGACACGACCGAGTGACTCACTTTCAATGTCTGAACGGCTGTGTCTGTGGAGCTCCAGTGTAAGGGGTCCTGCCTGAGGGGCTCAGAGCTGCCCACCCCGCGTCCCGGGGCTCCCTGGCAGCACAGCACCTAGCTGTGGTCAAGCCGTCCTCACGAGGCAGGCCCAGGCGCTCTGCTCCTCGCCCCAAAGCCGAGCCAGGAGGACGACGCAGGTGCCCACTCACGGCTGACTGCTGCTGGCGCTCGCGCCCCACGGAAGCGTCCGCGGGGGCAGGCCAGCAGCAGAGCCAGAGGAGGGCCGGGAGCAGAGCACGCGCACCAGCAGCTCACGGGCAAGAGCAGGAGCGGCCTCCACTGGCGTGCGGGCCTGGGCGTGCGGGCCTATTTCAGTCTCATGACGAGACTGGATTCTGGAGGCCAGGGGTTGTTTCCAGCACTTACTTGAAAGAAAACAGTCAAATGTGTGCAAACGTTTGCTTCTCCTGGGCCTCTCCTGAGTGAATAACGCATTTAGTGATGGAAAAACCTTTCCTAGTAGCTCACACTTCCCTGAATGTTCGGAACTTATTCTCGAACACACCCTCTGTAGCCTCACACTCACTGCTGTGAGCCTAGGTCCCGTGAGCTCCTGAGGGGTTCTACCGCCAGAACCTCCCCAACCTCATCTGTGGTCTGATCCTGGCAGCCAAGGGCGCGGCCAGGACCCGAGCTCCGCTTGTGAGCACCCACGTCCCTGGCTCTTTCACAAAGCTGCCCCCGCAGAGGCTGGAAGCACCTGGGTGCCCGCCAGGGAAGCCCTGCTGGGAGAGCTGCCCCGCCCGTGCAGCGACGGCCGGGCTGCGCCCAGCCAGGCAGGGCTCGCTGTCCCGGCGGGGCCAGTGTCTGCGCCGTGCTCTCCAGGAGAAACATGCGACAGACGCATCGGCACCAGCAGAGACCCGTGTCTTCAGAACCTTTACAGGAACACGCACAGAAAAACCAGAAGCGACGCACCGAAAACCGACCTTCTTCCCTGAAACGGGGGCGCGCAGGTGCTGGTCACCGAACCCCGCCCACGGGCGCCTCTCCCGAAATGGGGGCGTGCGGGTGCTGGTCACCAAACCCTGTCCATGGGGCGCCTCTCCCCTGAAACGGGGGCACGCGTGCTGTTCACCAAACCCTGTCCACGGAGCGTTTCTCCCCTGAAATGGGGGCATGCGTGCTGTTCACCAAACCCTGTCCACGGAGCGCCTCTCCCCTGAAACAGGGGCACGTGGGTGCTGGTCACCAAACCCTGTCCACGGAGC
>SJYV01004622.1:0-14507 GCA_006410875.1 Neotragus pygmaeus
CCTTGGGTGTGGGGTATCTCTTTACCGCTGCTCCAGCAAAGCACAGCCGCTGCTCCTTACCTTGGACGAAGGGTATCTCCTTACCACCACCATTCCTGACCTTCAACGTGGGATAGCTCCTCTAGGCCCTCCAAGGCTTATTGACAAAAAGGAATTGGGTATTATTTGCAAATATTATTATTAGAAATTTAAATACATAAAATAAGTAATAGAAAACTTTGAAACTAACAGTAGAGTTTAGCTAGAAAGTGAAATATAAAAAGAAATATATAAATCTATAGCTTTCTAAGAGATCAGTTACAGAGTAATAACATAATTGACAATCATGTTCAGTGCCTAAAGGGTCTTCTGAGTGAATCTTTCTGCCACAAACAGTTATGCATAGCACCAAGTTTACACCCTCTTCCACTAATACTATGCTCCTAATCCCAGTTATTTTAGAAATTTTAGGGGATGACATTATTACCTGAAGAATAACTAGGTTTTTTCTACATTTCCCATTTGGTTAAACTCAAACTTTTGCCTTAATGGCACTCCATATCAACATTACTTGAACAGCTACACTCGGAAATCATTCATTGCCATAGTTAAATACTATGCATCTAAGTAGGAGTTTTCCAGGACATAGGAACTGATCACTCCCCCTAGAGTCTTCCATCTTTGAAAGTCCAATGACCTATTCTAAGAGAATGCTAAGACAATGATAATGCTGTGACAACTCATTTTTCTACCTGTGACTGAACATTGTTGCTATTTTTATAGGATGCATTCTAACTTCGTGGTTGTTGTTCAGTCACTCAGTCATGTCTGACTCTTTGTGACCCCTTGGACTACAGTACACCAGGCTTCCCTGCCCTTCTAACTTTAGAAACACTAAAACATATGAGGTAGGGGAGCACACAC
This sequence comes from Neotragus pygmaeus, assembly GCA_006410875.1. Taxonomy (NCBI): domain Eukaryota; kingdom Metazoa; phylum Chordata; class Mammalia; order Artiodactyla; family Bovidae; genus Neotragus; species Neotragus pygmaeus. The sequence goes on from SJYV01004622.1 coordinate 904, forward strand.
CTTAGAACCAAGCAAAGGAAATTACTTCAGAAATTTCATGAACACAGCCATCTTATAAATTTGTAAGGCCATGAATAAAAGACAGGCCAACAAAACCTGGCTGCATCTACCAAACCAATGACGGGGCTATTTTGCAATAAAGATAATGGTGATGATCTTAATAATGTTGGCAGCAATGAAGGGAATGGATGGTGAAGAGTGGTGACAAGGACAGTATAGGAATGGATGATGGTGGGCTTTGAGGGAGGAATGAAGATGAGGAATGCCTGATAGTTGGCACTGGGATGGAGACAGGAGTGATAAAAAGATGGGAAAGCTGAGGGTACTTCATCACTCTTAGGGCAAAGGGTCCTCATGACAGCCTGAATAGAAGGAAAATCACTCCAGCCTCCTCTCTTCTCCTGCTGAAAGGATCTTGGGGTTGTCCAGGGAAAGTGTTAAACTTCCAGAAATTTTGCCTAATCTTTGGAGAAATTTCTCCGTCAGATGACCGAAGAATTCCCTCTCTTTGATCTTTCTAGTAGAACTTCTGAACCAATTCCAGTTCCCAGAAGATCAGTCATGTGACTTATTTTATCTTCAACCTCAGTTATACCCCCAGCAAGTGAATATCAAGTCATGTCACCTGCAGAAAACTGAATAAGAGAAAAGGTTAGAAGTCTTGGTAGACTTGATATGCAGGCTATGGGGAGGAAGGATGTAGAAAAATCTTCATTTGATCCTTAATATATGAGGTTCTTGTCCTTTGTGTTCTGTGCATATTTTCTCATTTAAATTTATCCAACAACCTGACATGAAACAATACCACCACCCCCATTATACAGATGAGGAGATTGGGGTTCAGAGCCTCTCTTGCTCAACTACATATCCCTGAAGGCAGGAACCAAGACTTATTTTACATACCAGTCTATCTTCAGGGTCTAGCACGGAGGTGACATATAGTAGGTAGTCAACAACTAATTATGAAATCAATTATCACAAAACATGGACACCAGTGGGTAGTGGCAAAGCCAGGACACCCACCCAGCCCTGCTCTTCCTGAGCTATTGTTCCCAAACACTGCTGAGGCTTTTAGGTCTTCCCTGATAGCTCAGTTGGTAAAGAATCCACCTGCAATGCAGAAGACCCTTGTTCGATTCCTGGGTCAGGAAGATCCCCTGGAGAAAGAAAAGGCTACCCACACCAGTATTCTGGCCTGGAGAATTCCATGGACTGTATAGTCTATGGGGTTGCAAAGAGTCAGACACAACTAAGCGCCTTTCACTTTCACTTTGGGCTTTCAAAGGAAATTTGTAAAGTCAAGTCGAAACTTTTCTGGTTCCCTATTCCCTCCGGAAGCATCTTGGTATGTTTTGAGGGGAGAGGCGGGTAGGGAAGATGAAACTGCAGAGCAGGAGTAGATTCAGACATGATGGGGGTCCCCACAAATATTCCCCGTGGGCCTCATTACACATTTGAGCAAACATTACCTTCACTCACAGCTAAATTTCCTGTTTGCTTGGCTGATCAATTTCTCATCAAATTTTAATGCGAGGTTCAGACCGTCTGTGGTGTTTTAATTAGGCTCAAGATTGCAAAGTGTCTGGGGCAGGGCTGAGCTTCATCCAAATCTCCACTGCCCACTGGGGTGTTGCCAGGAGAGGCGGAGGTGGGGGCGGCGAAGGGCCAGGCTGGACCAGTGCCAGGGCTCTGCAGACCCTCTTCCTAGGTGCACTGTGCTCTCTAGTGGTGACAGTCTGGAGGGAAACAGTGGTGCAGACCCAAGGGCTTATAGCCCTTTCCCAATTCCCTCCAGCCCCTGAGAATTGAACCAGCTGCCTCGCTTCTCAAGTGGCTTGGTGGCCAAGAATCCACCTGCCAATGCAGGAGACGCAGGAGAGGTGAGCAGCATTAAAATAAAGGACAGGAAGATGGTTCTATTATGGTTTCCAGCCAGGGAGACCAGGGAAAGGATAAAGCAGAGCTTCCCTGTGCTGGAGACATGGTGGGCAAAGCCCAACAGCCATATTAACAACTGCAATGGATTAAGCATTCTCTAAGCATTTCTATCTTTTTGCCTTTTTATACAGCTCACGGGGTTCTAACAGCAAGTATACTGGAGTGGTTTGTCATTCCCTCCTCCAACAGAAAGCCCAGCATGCTGCAGTCCATGGGTCCCAAAGAGTTGGACAGGACTTGGCGACTGAACAGCAACAAACATTTCTATGGGGCTTCCCGGGTGGCTCAGCGGTAAAGAATCCTCCTGCCAATGCAGGAGACAAAGGTTCAATCCCCGGGTCTGGAGGACCCCCTGGAGAAGGAAATGGCAACCCACTCTAGTATTCTTGCTGGGAAAATCCCATGATCAGAGGAGCCTGGCTACAGTCCACAGGGTTACAAAGAGTCGGACATGACTAAGCAACTGAGTGCACGTGCGCGTGCGCACACACACACACACACACACACACACTCACCTCTCAAGCTTTCTTCCTTCCCTGCTGGCTTTCTCTCTCTTTCCTCCCCACAAAACACAGTGTCCCCGGTGGCTTGATAGAACAAGCAAGGAGACTAACCAACTAACCGACTCCAGCTGTGCACCTGGCACTGTGATCAGGGTTTGGAAGAAAGAGAAAAATAAGTTGCAGGACCTGCCCTCAGGTGGCTCATAATGAAAATGAGTGTACACACATTCGACATGATGGGTGGTTTGATTGAGACATCCACGTAGCGCTGGAGGCAGGTGAAAAGGCGGCAGCCCCAGCGCTCAGGTCATTAGCAGGTCTGACATGCCTTCATCAGAAACCAAAGGAGTTCTTTTCAGAGACAGAATGAACCAGACAGGGGACATGAGGATATTGATGGATATCGATCAAAATGAATCAATGGATAGGTCTCCATGCTCAGTGTCCTATACCCCCTCATTATCACCACCACTTCCCCACGTTGACCCCTTCCTCAGCACAGAACCTTGGTAGAGCTTCCTCTAAGTTTTGTTTCTGCCCCTGCCAAAACAGATCAAGTTGTCAGAAACTAACCACCCAGAAATTGCTTCATCTGAGAAGCTTCTCTCCTTGTCCAGCCTGGGTCAATTGAAGTTGTAGCTCGTTGGAACATTAGCATACCCAGGGCTCATTACCATATTTAAGGCTCTGAGAAGTCCCAAGGTAAAGGAACCTGGATCACTGTGTTCTCTAAGCTCATTTGCACCTGGACATCTCCCTCTGTCCTTTTCTGAATCTAGGGTCTGCACGGTAAAACCTATGATGAGTCAGGATCAGCCATGCTTTCCAAAAGACAGCGTAGGGTGAGTCACAAAGTACTCAACTTTATAGCCAATGGTATGCCAACAAGAATGAAGTCATTGCTCAGTTAACATCCAGACACTTCCAGCCTTGACAGCAAAGACAATTTGGTAACAAACGACTCTAGTGCAGACCAAGTAGGAAAGGCTTCCCGAGATCCACAGGAGCTAGGAGCTACAAGAAGAAACTGAGACCTGTCTAAAGGTTCATGGATTGATGCTTTCATTAGATTCAGGGAGGGAAGTGGTGATATTTATGTTTGATAGAAATGAATCTGTTCTTAAGGCATTTACTACTAACAGAATAGAATTAGGTGAATGCAGTGGTTTCCAAACTTGGCCAAGCATCGGTATCACCTGGGGCATTCGTTCACTGCACCAATTCCTGTGCTTCAGCCCTCAGTATCCTGATTCCGTACAACTGCAGACACTGCATTGCCAAAGTTCACCATTTCCCTCAACTGCATTCTGTGAGAACCAATTCCAGTGGATGCTAGCACATCTCACCCAAAAAGTATTCAATGTAATGATAAGGTGTGTTGAGCTCATGGTGAATACAAAGAGAGAGAGGCAGAGATAGAGAGATCTTACTGGATTCTCACACAGCCCGATGAGATTAGCTCCCACGTTCTGGCAAGGAAATCAGGCATAGAGAGATTGATAACTTCCTACAGTCACATAGTTAATAAGGGCCCCATCCCTTGAGAGGCCAAAGATGATGCCACATGATGGGTGATGGGATGGTGGTATCACTCCCTGAGATAGGAAATTGAAAATGGAACTGTTCTGAAAATGAGAGGAAGGAGATGGTGTGTTCTGTTTTAGACTCTCTGTACCTGAGGTGCTATAAGATTCACAGGTAGAAATGCCCACCAGGCATCAAACTATGAGTGTAAAGACCATGGAGGACATTTAGGCAGGAGTTAAAATGCTGAGAGTTGATAGCAATACGGATGATAGTTAAGGTCATTCTGGGCCTCCATCTTCTCTTCTCTAGAAGGGAAGCTAACAGCTATCTTCAATATGCTTTGTATAGATTCCTCAATCAGTTAAATATAAAATTACCATAGGACCCAGTGGTTCCACTCTTAGGTATGTACCCTAAAGAACCAAAAACAAATATCCAAATCAGAATGTATACACAAACAACTCATCAGCTCTATTCATAGTAATCAAAAGAAAAACCAATCCAAATGCTTAAAAACTGATAAACGGACAAACAAAATGTGGTATCTACATGCTGTGGAATATTATTCAACCATAAAAAGGAATGAAATATTGATACATGCCACAACATGTATCATCAGATGATACATCTTGATGAGCCTTGAAAACAGTAATGTAAGTGAAAAGGCTAGGCACAAAGGCTCCACATGATTCTATTTATATGAGATGTCCAGAATAGGTAAATCTATAGAAGGTGATGGCACCCCACTCCAGTACTCTTGCCTGGAAAATCCCATGGACGGAGGAGCCTGGTGGGCTGCAGTCCATGGGGTCTCAAAGAGTCGGACACAGCTGAGCGACTTCACTTTCACTTTTCACTTTCCACTTTCATGCATTGGAGAAGGAAATGGCAACCCACTCCAGTGTTCTTGCCTGGAGGGACGGTGGAGCCTGGTGGGCTGCTGTCTCTGGGGTCACACAGACACGACTGAAGCGACTTAGCAGCAGCATAGCGACAGGAAGCATATTAGTGGCTGCCAGATGTAAAGGGAATGGGGAGCGAGTGCCTAATGGGTACAGGGTTACTTTTCAGGGTGATCCAAGTTCTGAAACTAAGGGAATTCCCTGGTAGTCCAGTGGTTAGGACTCCAAGCTCTCTGCTGAGAGCCCAGGTTCAGTTCTTGGTCAGGGAACTAAGATCCCACAAACTGTGCAGTGCCACCAAAAAAAAGCTCTGAAACTAGATGATGACAGTTGTACGATGTTATGAAGGTACTTGATGTTGTTGCATTGTATACCTTAAAAGGATTTAGGTGATACATTTTATGTTATAAATATTATACAAGAAAAAATATGCTTTATACAAAAGTTACAAGACCAAATGTATGTTTCAAAAGCATACATTTACATGGTGTCAGAACTCACAATAGGGCTTTGATGAGGACTTGGGAAAGTTGATGTCACCCTTGACATACTAAAGTCTAATTTTGATGTAGAAAAAACAACTACATAATTTCTGGTTTCTGTAAAAATCATCCGTGGGCAAGAGGTATGGGGAAAGGACTGAATAAATTCATATAACCCTCATTCAAAAAATTTACCCTCCTCAGAGGACAGCCCACTTAAAGCCCATAGCCATCCACCAACCATTCGATTTCTCTTCTCTCTGCTGCTGCTGCTGATCCTGCTAAGTCGCTTCAGTCGTGTCCGACTCTGTGCAGCCCCATAGATGGCAGCCCACCAGGCTCCTCTGTCCCTGGGATTCTCCAGGCAAGAATACAGGAGTGGGTTGCCATTTCCTTCTCCCTTCTTCTCCCCCCTCCTGATAAATAGCTCCTGCAGAAACCAGGTTGCTCAAGCCAGAAACCAGAGCATTATCTTCATCAACTCCTTCCTTCTCACCTCCATTCCCAATCCATCAACAAATTCTGTCAGTTCCATCTCCAAAATCTATCTCAAATGAGTCCACCTCTTTTGATCTCCATTGCCTCCAATCTTGGTCAAGCCGCCACGTTGGCTGGTGCACAGAGTCCCCTCTGTCTCTTTGCTCTGTTCTCCCATCCTACCATCCATTCTCCAAGCACAGCAACCAGAATGGTCTTTTCCTTCAAAAGGCAAATCTGATTGTATCAGAGGAGTAGCACCTGGACACCTCCTCCAGTAACTGCTCCTTTGGGTCTAGGCTTTGTTGCTCTCACAGCCCTTTCTCTGGGACATTCTCAGTCTGTACACTTGGCCAACTGCTTGGAATTTGTATTAGTTGGCTCAGGTTGCCATTAAGTACTACACATTGAACGGTTTAGGCAACAGAAGTTGATTTTCTCACAGCTCTAGAAGTCAGGAGTCTGAGACCCAAGATCAAGCAGAGTTGATTTCTCCTGTCACCCCCTCCTTGGTGTGTAGGTGACACCTTCTCCCCATGTCTTCCCTCCATGTGTGTCTGTGTCCTAACCTCCTCCTCTTACAAAGACTCTGTTGGTTTGGGGTTAGGACTTTGCTTCTAATGACCTGATTTAAACTTGATCACCTCTTTAAAGACCTTTTCTCCAAATAGGGTTATAATCTAAGGTATTGGAGTTTAGCACTTCAGTGCATAAATAGGGGTGGGGGACACAATTCAGCCCATAACAGAACGCCATGTGCTATTTGTGATAACTAGGTGTTCACTCAGCTTCTCTGAGCCTCGCTGCCCCTCCCATTCAGACGGATGCTACTCACCTCTCCAAGTGGCCAGTATCAGAGAAAATTCACGGAAAGCCAACAGCTCCCTGCCAGGCATGGAGTTGGCACTGATCCTGGGGAATTTTCCTTCAAGACCACCGTGGGTGGAGGCTCCCTGTGAGGAGGCACTTGACTACACCAGTCCCATAGACCCCACTGCCAGCTTCAAAGGGTTAAGGCAGCAGGCAGACTTATTGACTGGGGCTTCTTGGCGGGTCCAGGGAAGCGTGACTGATTGGAAGCCTGTTCGGAGGAGGAGCCCGCTTTGCGGGCCTGAAATAAATAAGGGCCTGTCGATAGCTCAGATCCCCACGCATCGACAGAGTCTGCAGTCTCAATAGGCAATTAACACTTTACAGGGGCCATTACCCAGCGGCCTCCCCACGTTTTACTGCACATTTTCTGCCATCAGGTCTGGTATTGAAGCTTCTAAATAAAAACATAAAAGTGAGCTAAAGCAGGCCAGCGCTTTCCTGACTGCAGTCACGGGGCCCACACACAGCAAAGAGATCATATTTCCTCTCTTCTGCTTGTGCTCCAACTCCCCTGCATCCCCCATCCTGCACTCGTGCTTGTGTGTACACACACACCTGTCCACACACATACACACACGGACACATCTCCTGAGTGTGTCTGGGGAGGGGGTGTTCTGGAATCAGACCACCTGGATTTTAACTGCCTCCAACATATTAGCTGTGTGGTCTTGCACAAATGAACCTCGGTTTCTTCATCTGTAAGATGGGAATGATAATACAGTCCACTTCACAGGGCAGTCCTGAAGACTAGATGGTTTTAGCACAATGCTTGGCGCATAATAGTTCAGTTCAGTTCAGTCGCTCAGTCGTATCCGACTCTTTGCGACCCCATGAATCGCAGTAAGCCAGGCCTCCCTGTCCATCACCAACTCCCAGAGTTCACTCAGACTCACGTCCATCGTGTCCGTGATGCCATCCAGCCATCTCATCCTCTGTTGTCCCCTTCTCCTGCCCCCAATCCCTCCCAGCATCAAAGTCTTTTCCAATGAGTCAACTCTTTGCATGAGGTGGCCAAAATACTGGAGTTTCAGCTTTAGCATCATTCCTTCCAAAGAAATCCCAGGGCTGATCTCCTTCAGAATGGACTGGTTGGATCTCCTTGCAGTCCAGGGGACTCTCAAGAGTCTTCTCCAACACTACAGTTCAAAAGCATCAATTCTTCAGCGCTCAGCCTTCTTCACACTCCAACTCTCACATCCATACATGACCACAGGAAAAGCCATAGCGTTGACTAGACGGACCTTAGTCGGCANTTCTCCACCTTTGTTTATACTACCATTATTGTGTGTGTCTGTGTGTGTGTGTCTGTGTGTGTGTAGTTTCAATACATATGCTCTTGATTTAGGATGTACACAGTAGTGATTGTTCCTTTTACCTGATTGTTCTTCACACAAATTTTCACTGGCCAGTTATTCATCACCTCTGCTGAAAGGCCTTCCTCAACTTTCCACCACTTCCTTTCCTCATAATTTACTTTATTTCTCTCCACAGCACTTATGACCACAAGAATAAAAGCTACAAATTACGGAATATTTCTTTTGGTCCACAGAAGGCAGGAGAGGAGAACAGAGGGGCTCTCCCCCAAGAGAAATAGAAGGCAGAGTGAATGGTATGGGCACCTTTAAGGCACAGCAGCAACAGAGGTGGTTCAGACTGATCTAGCCCAAGTGGAGAAGTCATTGAGAATTGCGGAGAAACACGTATAATTAAACAACAGAATCAAGTCATGACTTCAAGCTTTCAACTAGAAGACTACTACTCCTCTTTGGAAAACACGAGGCTTTGGCTGGGGGGATGGAAAAAAGTAAAACGAAAGTAAAAATGCAGAGTTCCAACAGAAATTTTAAAAATACTGAGAAACAAATATAATTTGACACACAATAAAGGATTAGTCTGGATATTCCTTCTGCTTTCTCTCCTTTTCCTTCTCTTTCTGTCCCTCTTTACTTCTTCAATTTTGAAACCTCTGTCTTTAAGGAATTTTGTGAAAGAAACCAAAAAGATTTGTCTACCTTAAGACAGTTAAAAAAATAAGTATCTGTGATCTACTTTCATTATTATCATTAACTTCATTTTTTTTTCAGGAAACTTTCTCTCATCTCCTTAGTTAAGANCCCATGGGCAACTTTATAAACTCCTGTTTTCCTTTTTTGGACTGGCCACAGCCACTGTTTCTCTGTGGCCATTGGGAAAGGGCAAATACAAAGTGATTTTGTAAAATCTGATGGAGAGGAATTGATATTCCATTGGGAGGCTGGGAATGGACAAGACTGGATTTATAACCACCGCCAAAACCCGAGGGGTGAGAGACAGTTTGTGGTGGTGGAATTTTGAAACCTCTGTCTTTAAGGAATTTTGTGAAAGAAACCAAAAAGATTTGTCTACCTTAAGACAGTTAAAAAAATAAGTATCTGTGATCTACTTTCATTATTATCATTAACTTCATTTTTTTTTCAGGAAACTTTCTCTCATCTCCTTAGTTAAGAACATCCATCATTAGGTGACCTAGCTTATTAAGTGTCCAAATATAAGCAAGAATTGCAAATGGAATTATTTTAAGAAAATGAGAACTTCAATTATTTTTTTTAAGTGAGACACAACTGACATACAATATTACATTGGTTTCTTGTGTATAAAATAATGATACAGTATATGTATATATTACAAAATGATCATCACAACAAGTCTAGTTAACATCCATGACCATGAGTAGCTTCAAATGTTTTTCTCTTATGATAAGGACTCTTAAGATGTTCTCGCTTTGCAACTTTCAAGTATACATTTGTTAACATGCTATAAGTTACATCTCTAGTACTTAAGAATTTTAAAACTGTGAGTTTGTACCTTTTGACTCCCTTCACTCATTTTGTCCACCCCTACCCTGCACCTAACCCTGTACCTATGAGTTTGGGGAAAGTGGGGTTTACTTGTGGTTTTTCTTTTTTTAGCTTCCACATCCAGAACTTCATTTCTTACATTTAAACAGTGGTAGCTGTCCAAAGACTACACATTTAAAAATGTAACAAACATGTTGTTAAAAGCTCTATTCCTTTCAACAGTAAGTCTAGAAAGAGCTATGGTTAAAGAACACTAAATTAGAAGTCAAAAGATTCTGGTTCTGTCACTTAGTTTATGACCTTAGGCAAGTTATTTACCTCTGAGAGTTTTATTTTAAAGATGAGAATAATTATTCATTAGGTTTGATATAATTAAATGACTTAGAAAGTTAATTGTCATGCTTTATAGAGTTGTTGTACATATTAAATGAGTTAAAAGAAAATCAATAGGTACATGATATAAGCCAGGCATATTGCAGTCCATGGGGTCACAAAGAGCTGGACACAGCTGAGCAACTGAACTGAACCTCTATACAACTAAAGTGAAAAACCACTATTAATTTCAAAGGCAAAGATTGTCTTATTCATTATTAAATTCCAAATACACATAGCATATAAAAGATACTTAAGTTTACCTAAATAAAGGATCATTAAGTTAAATGGCCAATCAAAAAACAATACATATAAAATATTCATGTAAACATATACTCACATTTTAAGTCAACAATATATATTGAGCTGTTAGCATATGTCATGTACACAGATGACTAAACCACGTCCTTGACCTTAAGGTGCTTTCAGCAATAATACTGCTTCACAATTTACGAAATGTTCATACACACACACACATGGTCACCACAAAGATGATAAGATCAATTAGTTACACTACCTTTTAAAATCTCAAACAACCACACGTGGATGAGGAAAGGGAAAGAGGGAAAATTAAGTGGTTGGCCAAGATTATATGGCTAATGGGTAGCAGACCAGGGATTAGAAACGGGCTTCAGATGCAACTAAATTATTTTCTCTTCCTGATACTTGGGATAGGCAATATTTTTGCCTAATCTATGGGATATATTAATTCACTGCAAAAGTAGGAAACTTTTAAGAGTACAAAGTCGTATTACAAAGGATGTACAGCCAAGAGAGAAAAACAATGTAAGCTATAGATTCTGTAGATAATAAGGCATCAGTGTAGGTTGATCAATTGTGATAAGTGATGGCAACTCCTATACGAAAAGCTGATAATGAGGGGTGTCATGCATGGGTGAAGACAGAGGATAAATAGGAAATGTCTGTATTTTCAGCTCAATTTTTCTATGAACCTAAAACTTCTCTTAAAAACATCTATTTTTAAAATAAGGGAAACAATTAATAATCACACAAAGGTTACAAGAACAAACTGAGATTATCCAGAGCAAACTGGAAGTATGTTCACTCTAATTAAATAGGAATTCTAACTTGCAAAGACATGGCTATTCAAGTTAATTCACAGCTACATTAAAACAGTTTTAAAAGTGCAGAATTGTCATTGAAGACTTGCAAAAATGATCACTGTAATAGTGTTCAGGGAATCTGAAAGAATTCTCACCAGAAGGAGAAGACATTGTGTACGTACCAAGCTGTCCTCGGCTTCGGCGCACCATTTCTTGCCTAGCACCTATGCTTCCAAGAATAGCTTCCTCAAGCTTTGCTCTCATGTCTTTTGATTTCTTAAACGTCAAACTATTCATTCTTTCAAATACTTTCTTTCCCTAAAATTTAAACATTAGAAAAGAAGACACAGTAAGGAAATTTTCTTCTTTTCCACATTATGTTCCCTCTTGCTCTTCTTTGCAATGGCACAATGACCACTTACTTTGTACTCAAAGCAAGATACACAAAGATAAAGCAGATCTAATAGCCGGTTTAGTTGCAGGACTGAGAGATCTGTAAACCACTTTTGTAGAACTGTCTCATCTGCATTCTTGAGAACCCAAAGCAGACAGATCAAAAGACTCCGACTTGATTCTGCTGAAAAAGTAGTGTGTTGCCTGCCACTCTGAAAATAAAAAGCAGTAAAATGAGACAGAATGATCAAAGACCACTTGTTTTTTTCAGTTGTCAGTTGTTTTCTTCTAAAAGCATGTCTAATATCATGTAAGAAACAAATTGCCAGTCTAGGTTTGATGCAGGATACAGGATGCTTGGGGTTGGTGCACTGGGATGACCCAGAGAGATGGTATGGGGAGGGAGGTGGGAGGGGGTTCAGGATTGGGAACTCATGTACACTTGTGGTGGATTCATTCGATGTATGGCAAAACCAATACAGTACTGTAAAGTAAAATAAAGTAAAAAAAATAAAATAAAAGGCAATGCGAAATTACTTTAAAATCAAATATTTTGAAAGAGCATTTGATTTAGGCAATATTTGTGTAATTCATACATAGCCTTAAACTTAAGTTTCCAAAACTTAATGAACCTTTCCTAGTAACAGAAAATTGTTTATAGGGCTTACAGAAGACTGTAAATAAAAGTTAACAGGAAACATGAAGGGAAAAACTAAAAGGTTCTATTATTAAAAAGTAGATCCTATATTAAAACCTATGATATTTAAAGAAGACAATCAAAAGGGAGGGGTTATATGTATACCTACGGCTGATTCATGCAGAGGTTTGACAGAAAACAGCAAAATTCTATAAAGCAATTACCATTCAATAAAAAATAAGTAAATTTAAAAAAAGACGCCAGGCCTCCCAGTCCATCACCATCTCCCAGAGTTCACTCAAACTCAATGTCCATCGAGCTGGTGATGCCACCCAACTATCTCATCCTCTGTCGTCCCCTTCTCCTTCTGCCCCAAATCCCTCCCAGCATCAGAATCTCTTCCAATGATTTAACTCTTCACATGAGGTGGCCAAAGTACTGGAGTTTTAGCTTTAACATCATTCCTTCCAAAGAACACCCAGGACTGATCTCCTTTAGGATGGACTGGTTGGATCTCCTTGCAGTCCAAGAGACTTTCAAGAGTCTTCTCCAACACCACAGTTCAAAAGCATCAATTCTTCGGCGCTCAGCTTTCTTCACAGTCCAACTCTCACATCCATACATGACCACTGGAAAAACCATAGCCTTGACTAGACGGACCTCTGTTGGCAAAGTAATGTCTCTGCTTTTGAATATGCTATCTAGGTTGATCATAACTTTTCTTCCAAGGAGTAAGCATCTTTTAATTTCANCATACATGACCACTGGAAAAACCATAGCCTTGACTAGACGGACCTCTGTTGGCAAAGTAATGTCTCTGTAGACACCATGAATGAAATGGGAACAGTAAGTGTTTCATCCTGGTATTCAATAATATTGTGTATTATCCTCTATCAATAGTAACAACTCAGGAGAAAGCAGATGAAACTAAGCAAGACCCTGTGTATTTACTGGACAGCAAGCAGTGCTAACTCTTTAGCAACATAATCTCCTTTCATTTTTAGCATGATTCCATAAAGACGGTATTATCACAACTTACAGCAGGGGGGTGGGGGTGGTGGGACACCAATGATAGATTGAGTAACTTGCTGCACATCATGGAAAACATCAATAGGTTCCCATGTCTGCCCCAGCTACCTTAGCCAAGCTCACCTGGCTTCTATGTATTAAATTTCCCTCCACATATTTCATCTCATCAGGAGGCTCTTGATGAAGGTGAAAGAGGAGAGTGAAAAAGCTGGTTTAGAACTCAACATTCAAAAAATTAAGGTCACGGCATACTGTCCCATCATTTCATGGCAAATAGAGGGGGGAAAAGTAGAAGCAGTGATTTCATTTTCTTGGGCTCCAAAATCACTGTGGACAGTGACTGTAAACATGAAATTAAAAGACCCTTGCTTCTTGGAAGAAAAGCTATGCAAACTAGACAACATATTAAAAAGCAGAGGCATTACTTTGCTAACATAGGTACATATAGTCAAAGCTATGGTTTTTCCAGTAGTCGTGTATGGATGTGAGAGTTGGACCGTTAGAAGGTTGAGTGCCGAAGAATTGATGCTTTTGAACTGTGGTGTTGGAGAAGACTCTTGAGAGTCCCTT
>SJYV01004626.1:0-45821 GCA_006410875.1 Neotragus pygmaeus
AAAAAAAAAAAAAAAAAAAAAACCTTTTATTTGCCTAATTTATATGGAGGATACTTTACTGCCCTCTCTCCCGACTATAGGATTTCATATGGAGGCTCTGCGTCTGTCTCATTCTCCATTGAATTATCGAATTTCCTCCACAGCCATGCCAGACTATTAAAAAGTGGTCTCTAAACACAGACTCCATTTCAAGGCTGTTCTCTCAGCCAAAAGTGCCCCCTCTGATTTGCTGCTGTGAAAATTCTCTTTCCTTTCCCTTCCCTTCCCATCATGGAATGAATTGTTTTCCCCTCTGGATCCCTTGAGCTATTTGCACTGTGATTGCATTGACTTTATTCTGTCTGGTGTTATTTTTGGTTTCCTATCCAGCATATCTTTGCTCAGCTAGACCCTCAGGACCTGGAAATCATCGGGGACTTGGTCACGTGTATAGCCCAGCCTCCCCACTGTCCTCTCCCTTCCCCTGGCACCTGGTATACATTCAGTGTTCATAGAGGAATTAAGTTGTTGAACCCTGTGGATTTCATCCTAATGGGATAAGAATGCTCCTTGGGTTAGAAGTTCACAGCCAGCCAGAGTTGAGCAGTGCAGATCCCCACCCGCCCCCCAATGAAAGCTCACACAGGCTGGTGATAAGAGGGAGGCTGTGGACTGAGGGTGATGCTTGGAGGTCCCAGGAGAAAACTGGCTTTTGGGTGATAGGCAAAGTTGGTCTAGCCTCACTTGGTAAAAGGGACCACATACACCCTTATCCTTTGCCAGGCTTAGAACCAGCCGAATGACCCTCTTGTTTGTGTGTTTTGTAAATAGGCCCCAACTCAGGTCTCTTGAGAGTTTTCTGAAACTTTAAAAAACAAAAATTGCTGTTTAGCTATATTTGCTTATACTCCTTCTTCCAGTATATGGTAACTTCCTATTTTTTTAAATTTACTTTTCCCTCCAGTTTACTTATTTAATTTTGTGGCCATGCTGCACAGCGTGTGGGATCTTAGTTCCCTGACCAGGGCTCAGTACCCATGCCCCTGAATTGGAAGCACAGAATCTTAACCACTGGACCACCAGCGAGGTCCCCGCAATTTCCTTTGAACATTTCCACTTGCCCTACCCTGGAATCCATCTAGGTCTTTGCTGCCTTTGGTGTGAAGTGAAACGGCAATCCACTCCAGTGTTCTTGCCAGGAGAAGCCCATGGACAGAGAAGCCTAGTAGGTTACAGTCCATGGGGTCGCAAAGAGTCAGACACGACTGAGCGACTTCACCTTCACCTTGTTTGAAGACATCAACTTCTGTGTGATTTGTCTTTTCTCACTAAACGTGAATTCTAATTTAAAACAACTTCCTTACTCTTTCACTAGGTAGAGATTTTGCAGAACACCAAATTCTCATTTTTAAATGAATGAGGATTCAAAAAGTTAGCCTAATGAAAAAAAGTTTAGGCTCAGAGCCTTTACACACAGTGGTGGTGGTTGTTAATTCGCTAAGTCACGTCTGACTCTTTGTGACTCCATGGACTGTAGCCCTCCAGGCTTTTCTGTTCTTTGGATTTCCAGGCAAGAACACTGGAGTAGGTTGCCATTTCCTTCTCCAGGGGATCTTCCTAGATCAGGGATCAAATCTGCATCTCCTGCAGTGGCAGGCAGATTCTTTATTGCTGAGCCACCCGAGAAGCCCTAAGCATAGTGGTAGAGAATTGGAAAAGCCATGTTGTTGGAAAGGTGATTTTAAATTCAACAGAGGTTTTACAATCAAAACAGAGAAATTCTGTGATGAAGAGTGACATAACAAAGAAACAGGTTCTGAGATCCACCTTTGATTTTAGTGCTTCCGGGGAAAGATTCTGCACATTTTGAGCCATTTCTTCAGAAAAGGATCAAGTTCATTGAAAAGGCTCAGCATCTTGCTAAAAATATATAACTATTGAAAGAACCAAAGGTCAAGATAACTGTGTTCTCAGAGGTAGCTTTTTTCTTAAAATATGTGGATTATCTCACCAAAGATATTTGAAAAACCTGCGTGGTTGGTGCACACAATCACTTTTAGTGGGCCCCAGCTCACTAAAAGCCAGAAGAGGAGGAGAGGTCATTTCTGGTGACCAAGAGGGCAGTAGGTTGGGAATTCACTGGAGGGTAGTTAGTGTCCTTTTTCTTTAACACTGGGGTAAGCATGACACATGCAAACTGACAAAACATTCTCACCGAGTAAGAAGAGAGAGAAGGCTGAGACAAGTTAAATAAACACTTGAGAAACAAGCAGATAAAACCTGCTTGCTGCCACAAGCGCCATGGGGGAGCAGCATTCCTGAACTGGAGGGAAAAGGAATGAAACCTCAGGTCTCAGAGGGGAGAGGTGGCTAAATGCTGACCTTTCCCCTCCCAGCCCAGTTGGAATGCTGGCTTAGAGAGAAAAGAAGGGTTGAGGGGTTTTTACTTTGTAATAAAACATCTCAGAAATGACCATGAACAAGGCAAAGCTGATTCTCACAGATAAGCCAGGGACCGAGGAAGGTAGTGGCGGTTAGAAGCTGGTGGGTGGTAGAGGAAAGTGTCTCCAGCGTTTAGGTCAATAGACCAGAGCAGAGAAATGAAAGTGCAATAAGAGCATCTTTGGGGAAAAGCCAGCCAGTCGTTTTCCTTTCTGAATTGAGAAGGGACATTTCAAGTCCAGGAAGGGTAGGGATGAAGGAGAGGAAAGAGCCAGAAATGTGGGGAAGCTATATGATATCTGACCTCATAATCTCCCCCAAACAATTTCTTTTTTGAAAAACTTTTTATTTTATATTGGAGTATAACCAATTAACAATGTTGTGATAGTTTCAGGTGGACGGCAAGGGGACTCTGCCATATGTATACATGTATCCGTTCTCCCCAAACTCCCCCAACAATTTCTGTAATGATTGTGACACCAAGTACATAGGTACCCCTTCACCTCTGCTCTAAAGATATCTGTTCGTCAACAGGAGAAGTTGGTGGCAGAACTCCATGACTTGCAAGGTGTTTGTGACACGGGGAGAAGCAGTGTCTTCTCTGAGTTCCGAGGGCCCTGGTGACACTTCTTTGGATTTAAAAGTTTTCCTTGAAACTCTTGAGCATGGTGAAATGAGAGAAAAGGTTTATCTTGGAGTCGTAATAGCACCAGCCACAACCTCAATGGCCAAAGGTTTCAATCCTCTGGAATAATTAGCCTAGAAAATGCAGGAGTCAAAACAGCTCTACAAAATCTGAAGGGAAGGGAAAGATGAAGCCAGAAGGCCAGTAGAATGTGTGTGTGTACATGAAAAACGTTCCTCACCTGTGGTTGTTTGGGGGTGGGGGTGGGGTGGGTGTGTGCAATCATCTATGCGTGTGTCTATTGACATATTTTTACACATTTAGTACAAATGTGTATTAAGCTGTGGTGGTGGTGGTTTACTCGCTAAGTCATGTCCGACTCTTGCAACCCCATGGACTGTAGCCCGCCAGCCTCCTCTGTCCATGGGATTTTCCAGGCAAGAATACTGGAGTGGATTGCCATTTCCTTCTCCAGGGGATCTTCCCAACCCAGGAATCGAATCCAGGTCTCCTGACTGAGCTATCTGAAAGCAAATCCAGATCAGCTCCCACCCTCAGCTTTTTTTATCCTAAAGGCATATTACATGGATATCCAAAAGTTCTGAAAGGACGATCTTAAATACACAAAGCATTTCCCAACTGATCACCATGTGAATGATGTAAACAGTCACCTATAGTACTGAGTCGCCTTGTGTCCTTTTCATGTGTAAGGAATTGTAAGTTAATTTGTCGCGGTGGTCTTAGATTTCAGACATTAATAGCAGCAAATTATAGAAGAAAAGCAAGATGGTATGATTCATGACCTAGAAAGAGCAGCTTCTAGTTTCCACTTATCCTCTGTGTCACGTGATATATTTCAGAAACTCACTTAAAATTGAGAAAATAAGCCATTCCTAATTGTGCTTAAGGAAATAGCTCATTTATGAATCTAAGAAGATTAGAGAATCTTTCGTGTGTTTGTTTAGAACCCAGGCCAAATTTTTTTTCCAGAGGCACAAACCTGATTTTCCCTCTTCCTTAAAAGAAAAAAAAAAAAAAAAACCTCTCATAAAGTTAAAGTGGTTTTTTTTTTTTTTTTAAAGTAGGCTTCGCATGCAACAACCCATTCAAGGACTTTGATGATAGACTCACCTCTGCTATGAGTATGGAATTTTTGCATTTTTGAGATGGCTCTTTTTAAAATGAATACACCATTGTATTTTTGGAGTTTCAATTGATTCAATTTTTAAAAAGATGATTTTCCAGCCGGTTGTTTGAATTCCCATAAAACTCAATTTCTACAGGTTAGCTCAAAAAAGTAAAAAAAAAAAAAGCAAAAACACAGTAAGTTCTAAGCATTTGCTTGAAGCTCTTTAATGTTTTCCCAAAGAATTTATAATACATTTTCACCCCAAACTGCCACTTAGCCCATCTGGACCCTTCTCACCTTCCTTCATGCACTGCTCTCGTTCTGCGGTCCCCTTGCAGCGCCTCAAATGTCAGAGTTCTTTCTTGCCTCACAGTTTCGGGGCTTACTCTTCTTTTCTGCCTGGAAAGTTCCTCCTTGATCTTTGCATGGTTGGCTGCATCAGATATGTTGTTTTAGAGCACCATTCTTTGATGCCCTCTCTAGAGCAGGGGCCCATCCAAGCTCCCTTGCTCTCAAGCCCATCACTGTCTCTCTGTTCTAACTGGCTTCCATTGCAATCTGCCTGGTTATATCTGTTTCTGCCACTGGATTTCAAGTTTCTTGAGAATAGAGACCTTGTCTATCTCATGCACCTTTCTCTTGTGTCAGTGCCTGGCAAATAGTAGATGTTCAGTGAATACTTACTGAATGAGTGGATGAATGATAAGACATTGATCTGTATCTATTTTTCTTTCTGGGTTGTGAAGGGAACCCGAGAGAATGGAGTGAAGGCTGAAGGAAACATGGGCTCAACAGAGAGTTTTTCCTTCTTTTTATTATTTTTGACTTGTTTGTTTTTTAAGATGGGGGGTGAGAAGATTTTTTTATGCTTTTGAGAATGATCCAGGAGAGAGAAAGAAAGAGATGATAGCGAGGATGTAGCAGAGAAAGAAAATATTGCAGGAAAGAAGTCCTTGTAGTTATGTTGATGTGGTTCAAGGAAAGTATTAACCATTGCTAGACATGTAGACCCTTTGTCACGGTGAAGGAGGAAGACAGAGAAAGCAAGTTCCAGTATACAGTGCATGGTGGGGTGTGTGTGTGTGTGTGTGTGTGTGTGCTTGTATTGATTTGGGGCAGACAGATAAGCTTGTTGCCCTCAGGAATTCCCTGGCAGTCCAGTGGCTAGGACTCTGCACTTCTGCTGCTATGGGCTTGAGTTCAATATCTGGATCTCTGACTGGGGAACTAAGATCCTTCAAGTTGCACAGGGTGGCTCAAAAAGAAGGCGGTGGGGGAGTTGCCCTAGTGTGTGTTAATTGTTCAGTCATGTCTGATACTTGTGATCTCATGTGTCTTGACTGTAGCCTACCCAGCTCTTCTGTCCATGGAATTCTCCAGGCAAGAATATTGGAGTGGGTAGCCATTCCCTTCTCCAGGGTATCTTCCCAACCCAGGGATCAACCCCAGGTCTCCCACATTGCAGGCAGATTCTTTACTATCTGAGCCACCAGAAAAGTCCATTGCCCTAGATAGCTTCTAATTTTTTAGGTATGAAACTGGACATACATAAAACAGGACAACAGCTGGGGCATGTGAGAGAGGAAAGGGATGTGGAAAGGTTAAGGAGACATGAGATTTTAAAAAATTGTCTTAAAAAAACAGAAGAGCAAACTAGGTAGGGATGTGTAGAAGGATTGTAGTGCTGCCTGATCATCATGACTTTGAACTGAGACAGCTGGATTTGGGGATTTTCTCAATACTTGAAGTGGGAATGTAAATTATTACCACTTTTCTGGAGGGCAGTGTCCTTTGATCGAGCCATTCTATGAATTCATCCTAAAGATAGCTGGACATCTTTTGAGAAGATGTATATACGAAGATGTTCAACAAAAACTTTATAATCGATAGCAAATAACTGGAAAATATCTAAATGTTCAGCAATAGGAGGTTCGATAAATAAATAGAGATATCTGTACAATGGGATATTTTGCAGCTGTTAAAGACTGTATGTCTATATTCAATGATATGGGGCGATAACCACGATTAGTTACTGAGTGAAGAAAATGCAGTTTTCAGTTCAGTTCAGTTCAGTTGCTTAGTCATGTCCATCTCTGCGACCCCATGTACTACAGCACAGAGGCTTCCCTGTCCATCACCAACTCCTGGAGCCTACTCACTCCTGTCCATCATGTTGGCGATGCCATCCAACCATCTCATCCTCTCTCCTGCCCTTCTCTTCCTGCCTTCAATCTTTCCCAGCATCAGGGTCTCTTACAATGAGTCCATTCTTTACATCAGGTGGCCAAAGTGTCGGAGTTTCAGCTTCAGCATCAGTCCTTCCAATGAATATTCAGGGCTGATCTCCTTGAGGATGGATTTGTTGGATCTCCTGCAGTCCAAGAGACTCTCAAGAGTCTTAACCAACACCACAGTTCAAAAGCATCAATTCTTCGGCACTCAGCTTTGTTTATATTCCAACATATATTTCATACATGACTATTAGAAAAACCATAGCTTTGACTAGACGGACCTTTGTTGGTAAAATAATGTCTCTGCTTTTTAATATGCTGTCTAAGTTGGTCATGGCTTTTCTTCTAAGGAGCAAATGTCTTTTAATTTTATGGCTGCAGTCACCACCTGTAGTGATTTTGGAGACTGCAAAAATAAAGTCTGACACTGTTTCCATTGTTTCTCCATCTATTTGCCATGAAGTGATGGGACCAGATGCCATGATCTTAGTTTTCTGAATGTTGAGCTTTAAGCCAACTTTTTCACTCTCCTCTTTCACCTTCTTCAAGAGGCTCTTTAGTTCCTTTTCACTTTCTGCTATAAGGGTGGTGTCATCTGCATATCTGAGGTTATTGATATTTCTCCCGGCAATCTTGATTCCAGCTTGTGCTTCTTCCAGCCCAGCATTTCTCATGACATACTCTGCATATAAGTTAAATAAGCAAGGTGACAATATGCAGCCTTGACATACTCCTTTTCCTATTTGGAACCAGTCTGTTGTTCCGTGTCCAGTTCTAACTGTTGCTTCTTGACCTGCATACTGGTTTCAGAGGAGGCAGGTGAGAAGGTCTGGTATTCCCACCTCTTGAAGAATTTTCCAGTTTGTTGTGATCCATACAGTCAAAGGCTTTGGCATAGTCAATAAAGCAGTACAAAAATAAAATCCTTGTTGAACTCAAATGCAACTGATCCTATAGGGTATCCTGGAGCTGGAATGGCCCTTTAAAATTGTTCAGAATCAAAGCAAGGGCCCAGGAAGGGAATGAAATCTTGGGTGAGGCAGATCGCACCCACAGAGGACAATTCCCACTGAGGGACTCAGCTGTGGCCATAAGTGGCCAGCACTCCCCACAGCCAGGGGAATTAGTTCCTCTATCCTGCAGGTACATCTGAGTAACAGACCACAGCACCCACTAGGGCCTGCAGTTCCTGGTCTGTGGTTACTGAGATCGCCAGAATACCTGTTCACTGCTGTCTTCAGGCTGTGAGAATCTGAGGTAAAGGATATGAAATTGCTTTGTAAGCCATAGAGCATCATCAACTGTGATGTGTTGCTGGTCATTATTATCTGTTATGGGTTCCCATCCTGCTTTTCCTCACTTTCCCTAGGCTTAAACAATCTCATGTTCTCTTTCTTATGTTTATTGACCAGAGGAAAAATAAGGAGAAAAAACAGGGAAATATTCTGAAAAAGAAAAGGCTCTCTGGTTTTCTGTCCTGTATATGTACAATTCCCAGCAGGTCTTGTCAGGAGTTTGGGCCTCCCCTCGTCCACCACCCCCAGGGCCAGGGCTGAGTAGGCTGGACTGTCTGGGTCAGAAGAATGACCCCATGAAGGACTTGAGCCATCTCTTCCTCTCTTCCTCCCTTCCTCCCCCATGAGACAGGGGCCCACAGATTGTCTGGGGAATTAGACCAGGGAAGAAAAGAAAAGCCACCTCTGGCAACTGCATTTCCTGTAGCAAGGGGAGATTGTGAGGTAAAAGTTAAAGCCCAAGGGAAATTCTGAGACACGGTTTACAGAGACCACAAACACCTTCTTGTGGAGAATCAGTGGAGGGAAAGCAAAGAAAACTGAGAATATCTTTTTAACTCTTCTAAGAAGATTTATCCCCCGCTATGCAGCTAATCAACATCTCTAGAGAATGTGTGTGGTCACAGAGTTGAAGGGTTGAGCTAATTGCCCCCTTGCCTCCGGATGGCTTTAAATGGTAGCGGATAAGAGGAGGGCTCGCTGCCCCACATCCTCCCCACCTCCACCCCAGAGCCAAGCTTTTTCTGTCACTAGTTCTGGAACAGTGAGGGTGGCTTTTCAGACCCAGGCAATGCCTGCAGGCTGACACCAAGGAGACATTTATAGTTTTCCTAAAGGGTGAAGCAAGACCATCTTTCCCCGCCTCCCCATTATGGTTCTGAACCACTCAGAAATGCTAAAACAACACACATGGGGGTTCCTGGCAAATGATAGACTGCAAATGAGCAGAGAGAGAAAAAACAAATCCAGTTACAAGAAAGGAGAAAATGGTCACTCCTCCCAGAAACACTCACAAGGAAGATAGCACACAGGCAGCCCTGCTCTGCGCCCCCAGTGCTCAGTAAAATACTGGTGTCTTGGGATTTGAGGAGTCATAGGGTACAAGTCCAGATCTAATCAGTTCTACTTATATCTTGAGCCAAGGTTATTAGTAAGTGCATTTATCCTGAATGTCTGACTGGGTCCACACTGACAGGAAACGCTAGAGCGGCACTGAAAATCATGGGAACGTGGGGGCCCATTCAGAAGACATCCTGAACTTAACATGGGCCACAGTACATCGTTAACGAAAATGGTACATTAAGTAGGACCCCAATTTTGAAATACAGCATAAAGAACTTTCAGTCTGCCAAGACCGGAGTGCCAGATGCAAAATACTAAATGTTTCTCTTTGTGATGGGATTACTTTTTTTCTTTATGCGTTTCTATGTTTTCTGTTTTTCTTTCCCTGCCCCGATCAAATGTTTCTACTGCAATTTGAGAAATAAAAAGCAAGAATAGTTTGGTGAGATGAGCTGGTTTCATGATTGTGAGCACCTGTTTACAAATGTACATGCACGCACATACACTGTACGAATGAATTTGTGTGTGTTTCAAAGCTCTAGGCTCCTCCTCCTGTTTCATCCAGGATTCCTTTTGTCACTGGTGAGTTCTCAAACCCAGGGTAACTTCAGTCCACATTTCTGGGGAGACAGTCTCCTAGTACTGCTGCCAAAGTAGCTAGTACCTTCCACCAAAGTTTCTGGAAAGTGGCTCCTCCCAGTTCCTCTCCCTCGACTAAGGCCACCAGGGACCCTTCCTTGGGTCTCCACCATCACTCTTGGAATGCGGAGAAAGGAGTGACAGGAAGGAGCAGGATGGTTTGCTGAACTACAGCTCTTCTCAAATGCCCTTTGGCAGAAGGCTCACACGTGGTGTGACATTCTGTAGCAGTTAGAGAGAACACCTCCAGTGAGCTTGACCCAACCCCTGAGGAGCTCCAGGGACAGGAGCGAGGAGAGGCCTGCCAGCCAAGTTCCCTCTGGCTGTTAGCCAGGGGTAAAACAGGGACTAACTGCCTGATTCTGCAGACTTAGGTTTCATCCTCACTTTCAGAGATCTGGATTTCTTCTGACATCGACTGCTTCCTTTCCTCAAAGGTTCCTGCCAGCCCTTTTGTCTCACCATCTTAAAAGGCTTAAACGGAACAATTCACTAGGCCCAGGGCTTGTATGTTTACATTCTCCTGTGCCTGTTCCCTCTGTCATGGTGGCACTGTTCCCATTCTATTCTTATTCTCTTTGTTACAGCCCATAAACTCTGTGCTGCCAGGGCGTCGTCTTCGGGGGCTTAACTCTAAGCTTCACCACATACCTGTAAATGATTAATAAGCAGTGTTTGGTTAATAAATAACATTCAGGTCTGATATTAATAACAGACTTCTTCAAGCACGACACAGCTGGTGATGATTTAGTGACACAGGTTCACCTTAGTTTTTTGGAGCATTAGCTTGGAGGAGAGACTGAATGCTGCCAGATGTCACCAAGCTAAAAAAAAATTAAATAAACATATCTGGGTCCTGAGAGAGAGAACCCTGGAGGATATGCACACGTGCGCATGCCCCCCACTTCCCGCCCCACACACACACGGAAGGAGATTCCTGCTCTTTTCAATGTCACATCTATTGTTGCCTCCCAAGATCCTGTGGGCCCATCTCATGCATTATGACTCTTCCCATCCCTAGAGTGAGCACATTTTCTGAGCTAAAAATCAGTGTTCATTGGTTGGCCATGAGTCAGAAATTCAGAATGGTCTGGAAAAGTTGGGAAAAATAGGTTTCTCAATAGTGAGGCATCCAGCAGCCTTCCTTACGGCCATAATTGTTCAGTGGTATTGAAAAACTTACTCAACGCTAAGTGCTTCCAGAGCCTGGAGTTACAGAGAAGAAAACTGTCCTCCTGAAGCTTTGCTCCTTTATGAAGACACTCTGGATGGGAGCTCTATTCCGGCTTGTTCAAATTCCAGGCAAATGTCTGACCTTGCTTGGCTATTGTCACAGCTGATGCCCACCCCTCCTCCATTCAATCCCTCCCCAACACAGACATCACTTCTTATTTCTTCCTTTTTAATGTTTTTTTTTAATGTTTATTTATTTTTGGCTGTGCTGGGTCTTCATTGCTGTGAGCAGACTTTCTCTAGTTGCAGCGAGTGGGGTCTACTCTCTAGTTGAAGTGCATGGGTTTCTCATTGTGATGGCTTCTTCTGTTGCAGAGCACAGACTCTAGATCACAAGCTTCAGCAGTTGTGGTGCACAGGTTTAGTTGCCTCAAGGCATGTGGAATTTTCCCAGACCAGGGATCAAACCCATGTCCTCTGCATTGGCAGGCAGATTTTTAACCACTGGACCACCAGGGAAGTCCCTTCTTATTTCTTTCTCCTTATCTCAGTAGAGACTGGTGGTCTTGCTCTGAGTTCCTTCTGCCAGAGAAGGAGGACCTTTGCTTACTTTCTCCAGACTTTATTCTTGAGTTCAGCCCAATGGGGGACCTCTCCTGGCTTCAGTGTTCACAGAGGACCTTCCTCAAGTCAGGCCAAACCTCCCACTTCCATCCATCAAACCAGTTTTTCCCTCACTCATGGATCAGCTGCTTCTCAAGAACCTCTTCTTCATCTAATTGTTCCCAGCATGACAGTGACTTTGTAACCATCTTTCAGGTTTTTCTTGTCATGACCTCCCTGTCATAATTGAAGATCCAAAAAACTTTCTGTATTAATATGCAAAAGAGCAAGAGGTATAGAGACATGTATCTAGTCCACTTCACCCACAGATGCTGACCTTACAAACAACAGTGGGTAGAAACAGTTAGGGTAAGGTTCTAGCCCAGAACCACTACCTCAGAGGAGGTCCACAGTTTGTCTATTTGCAATTCAAAGCCCCTGCAAAATGACAGTACCATTAATTACTTTCCTCTCTTGAAGACAAGAGACTCTTCTTTAGCAAGAGCGGAGAATTCACAAATTACTGCCCTAATTCCCTTTCCTACCCCTGTGGAATCTCATCCAGCATCTCAAAGAGCTACTCTTTGCTGCCGGGGAGCAGCCACTGCCAGGAAAACATGCCTGGTGCCTTCCCCTTTCTCTCTTACCTCCTTCCTAGATCAACATCCTTTTCCTTCCCTTCCCACGTGCTACCTCTTCCTTCTCTTCAGAAAGACTGTGAGGTTTGATGGGCGTGTTGTCAGGCATCTGAGCTTCTAATTATAGCTCTTTCATTATTGGTCTGTGAGTTGGGGAACAGAACTGTAGCCAATAAGAGATGACAGATTTTCATAGTTCTTCGTATCAATGTGTCATTCTGACTCCTTTCAATTTAACCAGATGTTTTGCCAGAAATTATCATTTAGCCATTTGAAGGACTATGACTAAAAGCATGATAAAATTGTTTCCCCTTTAGCCTGAACATTCAATTTTGGTAAACTTCCTAGCACCGCTTCCCTGGAGACCTAATAAAAGAAAGTAAAAAATTGGCCCTGATTGGTAAACTGTATCTGGACTGGGACAATGTAAGTACCAGGTGGGAAGCTCTTTTTCTGGGTTCCCCTAAGGGCAGTGACTTTTATCACTGGCATGACACTCTGGGGGCCTTAGAAACTATGCCCATGGGTTTCTTCCAAAAGATATTAAGTGCTATGGAGCACAAGTCTTCCAATTCAGAGTGGCTTCCATATCCTCCTGATGTGAGTCTCACTGCTTTACATCGGAGTCTCACCTGGGGCCCAGGAGAACAGCTTGCGGAAACAGAGGGATGGTTTTGTGGTCAGCTGCTAGGTCTGCAGGAGAGGAATGCCAGACGTGTCTGGCTGGCTCACTCTGCACCCTGGCCCATGCTACCTTCTGGGTCAGATGGTGCCCCATGTGACACGGCAGTCTTGTGAGTCGGCATATCTAGTAGAGCTTTAGAAGAAGAGCTCCTGATGGGCTCTGCAGGTGGGGTTTTGACTTGCAGTGAACAAGAGCATTTGCCTGTGAAGCTGTCTGCATGAGTCAACAGTCCAGTCATATGAACGAAGGGGGTCAAAAGGTACAAATTTCCAGTTATAAAATAAATAAGTCATGGGAATGTCATGTATAGTTTCAGTTTTGCAAGATGCAAAAATTTCTGGAGATTGGTTGCACAACAACGTGAATGGACTTAAAACTTCTGAACACTTGGAAATGGTTAAGATGATAGATGTTATGTGTATTTTACCACACTTGAAGAAAAATTGACAGGTTCCTCTAAAGGTCACACTTAAATCGTGGTTTCAATGGCTGGGCTAATGCTAATGTTTCTAGCTTTTACTATTAGTAGTAGAGGAAGATTTCTGTGTCACTTTTCCACTTCTGTCTTCCAGTTGTGGTTAAACAATCATCTATATTTCACCCCTTATCATTTGACCAATTGACAATGTCAGCCACAGTTCACCGCAACTTCCCATAAAAGTGGTGACTGTGCCCCTCACTAATGTGAAAATGCAGTCTAGGGATCAATTGGGGAATGACCAGCTATACCTAGAAGAAGAAGGAAGACCCTCTCCCTGAGGCCTTCTACTTCTTGGTGGAGCAGTTGGGAAGGGAGGCAATTCTAGGTACCATCCTTTTCCTACCATTCTTCCAGTCAGTATAGTTTCAGAGACCTTTTTTCTATGAAAAGAAAGATCTCCTAATATTTACAATGCTTGAAGTTAGAATAAATAATCTTTTATGAGATAGAGCACTAATATCTTGCTAATAAAAGCTTCAACTCCTAATCCTTTGTTATTGTCTTAAAAATATATAACATCAACAGTGCAATTAAAGCTAAAAATTCTTGCATAAACTCATGTACCCACTTAGGATTGTAATAGAGCAGTTTGTGAGAGTCACTGAACGATTTTGTTTTTGGTAAATCATGGGGTCAGAGAACACTAAAACCAAACAACTTTAGAGACCAGCTGGTTTAGAGACCAATGCTTCTCAACCATTATAGGGTCACAGACCTCTCTGACACTCTGACAAAAATTAGAGGATTTTGATCCTATGTTATTTTCCACAAAACTTTGACTTACAATTTACAAGAGTTCTTGTAATTTTCAAGAGTTGCAAGAAACTTACAATTTTCAAGAGTTCATGGATGCCCAATCTCCACCCTTAACTTTTCTTCATAGATTGAGAATTCCTGCTCTAGTCCCACCCTGTAATTTGGAAATGAGGTTTCTGAGAAACACCACATGTGAAGAAGCAGCCTGGCTGAGCTGAATGCTGGAGAGAGATGAAATCCCATGCAGCTCGACACTGTGTCAGAACTAGCCCTGGTAAAACCCAGGCCCGCACTGCCCATGTTCTCCATGGAGGATCAGGCTGAGTAAGACAGTAACAGCCGCCCCTGGGAGCTCCAGCTCTGTGGGGGGAACCCAGTCAGAATGAGCAGCCATGAGAAGCAAGACTGCGGAGGAAGAACAGAGTAGTTGGCCATCCAGGGACAGTCAGAAGAGCGTGGACGTGACCCATGGACTGAATAGAGAGGATGTTGGGGGAAGCTGGGCAGGAGCATGGACTGTGACCCAGGAGTACAGAGAAATAATAGTCAAAGTCGCTGATGGGCAACGATAGGTGTAGACCAAGAACGGGGCACTATAGAGCTGCAGAAAGAAGTCTGGATTACTTGTGCGATCCCTCCCCGGGAACTTCTAGGAAACATCACTAGAAGGGACTAAAAGAAGACTGGACTTCCAGTGTGGTGGATAGGAGCATTGCTCTTTGGGTTCTTCCTACCAATGGGATGGTTTGATTCGGCAGGACACAAAGGGTATGAAGAATCAATTATGGTCCGTTTTTGCTTAAATTCCCAACTGAAATGTGGCAGGAGTCAAACGGACACTCCAGTTAAGGCTCTCGCAGCT
Source organism: Neotragus pygmaeus (assembly GCA_006410875.1). Taxonomy (NCBI): domain Eukaryota; kingdom Metazoa; phylum Chordata; class Mammalia; order Artiodactyla; family Bovidae; genus Neotragus; species Neotragus pygmaeus. The sequence continues at coordinate 14,601 of SJYV01004626.1, forward strand.
GCTGCCCGGGGAGCACTCGTGGACTATATAACGGATTATTATAAATCTGCCTAAACCTCGGTTTTTTCATCTACAAAATGGGATCACGAGATCAGGACCTATTGAACACTATGTTTCTTTGCAATGCAAAAAAAAATCTGACTCTCTAACCAATCGGAAAGCCAGAGTTGGGCTGTTTCAGCTCAGCAGATTTTAATGAGTCATTTCTGAATTGCTGGCCTAGCCACTATTGTATTCAGTCACATATTCCCTTGGGACATAATTATTTTGGAAAGTTGGGAAAGAAACCTATAAGAAGCTGGAAAGAAACCTATAAGAGATTATTTAAAAAACATTGTCTATAATTAAGAAAGAAAATATAAAGATGATAATCAGGATTAGGGTTATAGTTCAAGCTGACTGATTACAAGAGTGTACACGACCGGAACTGGGTCTCAGTGGGTAGGGCAGGTGGTCTTCAAGATGGACCCTTCAGGGGCTGCAGCCCCACTTCCCCATTATGCACAGCGTGCCTCATCTGTGTTCAGTTTAATTCTCAGGCTAGGGTGGGGGCGTCATACGTCTACTGCAGCAACATGGTCAAGCCTGACATTTGCCCATGACTATGTCCAGGGAGAGAGACTGTCCCTTCCTCTGGCTCTCCTAAGGATGGGGAATTTTCCAGAAGCCTCAGCAAACAATGGAGTGTAGGATCATGTTGGCTATTTTATAGACACGGTAATTAAACTCAGGATCACACAATGGGGTTAGAGTTGGGAACAAAGCCCTTACTCGTTAGAATCCGAAATTTCTCTATGTATGTTCCAGCCTTCCCAGGTGGTGCTGATGGCAAAGAACCTGCCTGCTGATGCAGGAGACATGGTAGACGCTGGTTCAATCCCTCGGTCAGGAAGATCCCTGGAGGAGGGCATGGCAACCCACTTCAATGTTCTTGCCTGGAGAAACCCATGGACAGAGGAGCCTGGCCAGGCTACAGTCCATGGGGGTCACAAAAAGTTACACGCTGCTTAGCATGCAAGCGAGTATATTCCAAAAGGTTTGAATTTGGGCCTTATTCTTTTATCCAGATAGTCTTTTCTAGGGATTAAATGGGAAATTTATGAATGGGGCAAAAAGGAATAAAGAGACAGAGATAACAATATTTATCATGTGTGTCTGTATGTGAAAAAGACAAACATTCCAAGAGCCCAATAATATACAGCTAGTTAGATCAATTTTGGTACATAGATACAATGGAATATCATGCAGCTATTACAGTTTTATTGTGAAAAAAAAAAAAAAAAAAGCAGTGGCTCGCAGTAGTGTTCACGATATACTGCTACACTGAAAAGCAGGCTATCCTGGCACTCTAGAACCCATGACGGCAACTACTGAAGCCCATGCGCCTACAGCCTATGCTCCTCGCAACAAAAAAAAGCATCATGACTAGAGAGTAGGCCCCGCTCACTGTAACTAGAGAAAGCCTGAGCACAGCAATGAAGACCGATTGCAATCAAAAATTTTTAAAAATAAAATAAGTAATTTAAAAAGCAGGCTAGAAAACTGTTTTAAAGGAAAATCAGATCTAGATAAATGCAGAAGTGTAGACACCCACTGGAGAAAGTAATGGCACTCCACTCCAGTACTCTTGCCTGGAAAATCCCATGGGCAGAGGAGCCTGGTGGGCTGCAGTCCATGGGGTTATGAAGAGTCGGACTCGACTGATCGTCTTCACTTTCACTTTTCACTTTCATGCACTGGAGAAGGAAATGGCAACCCACTCCAGTGTTCTTGCCTGGAGAATCCCAGGGACGGGGGAGCCTGGTGGGCTGCCGTCTCTGGGGTCGCACAGAGTTGGACACGGCTGAAGTGACTTCGCAGCAGCAGCAGCAGACACCCACATTTTCATCAGTGCTTATCTTTGCATAGTGGAGAAAGGATGATTTTCATTTCCTACTTTGTACTTATCTTTATTTGCTAAATTTATTTAGTGAGAATATATAACAAAGGATTTCTTTGGTGGGAACATTATAATCAGAAAAAAAAAATGTTTGCTAGTTTTAAAAATATTTTCATTTAACTGACTTTCACCAGAGCACCGGTGGTCACTGTGGTCACAGTACCCATAGCCAGTGAGTGAAGCCTCATATGTGCATCGAGGCTTATGGGGGAGAACAAAAAGCTGCAGATCCTTCTAAACACAGCACTTAGGATATTAGTTATTTCTGAAGTTTGAGGTTCCTGGCATAGAGTCAGTGCCTAATAAATACTGGGCAAGTAAATAGCAGTTAGGCCATGAAAAATGATTGGAAAACATTAAACAGTGAAATTACCAATTTATGAATGCTCAGCACAACGCCTTCTACAAATTATTTTTGGTAGAGGACAGAATGAGTCTCACACACTCTGCTTTTTCTGGAATCATTCCTGGCTCTCCTGACCACCCAAGTCTTAGGGAGCTCTCCCATATTTATCCCTGTTGTCACAGAGGAGAGGCACTTTCTATTCTGTTGACCTTCCAGGGTCTGGTGAGTCTGTCTCCTGCACATACGGAAAGTACCCAGGAAACAGCGTGATCAAAAAATTCACATTTTCAGTCTCAAAGTAAAGCCCCAAAAGGAAAAAAAAAAAAAAAAAGCCCAAAGCCTGATGGATTTTAAGGACCAAAGTTATTCAGGTCAGAAGCTAAAATGAGGTGGCCCACCCCACATGCTTTAAATACGTGAAGATTGGAGGTTGCCAGGTCCGGAGCAAGCATCATTACAGAAGAGCCATCAAGGGTAGCCCACTGTCTACTCTGCTTAAGACAACAGCCCCTCATAATTAGAAACAGCTTTAGTCACATGCCAGATGGTCCGTGCTTCTCTTCCAATTATTTTCAGAAACATCATAAAGAACCATTAGTGACAGTGTGAAATGTCCTTAAAAAAAAAAAAAGTTGTCCAACCTTGTGAGTTCAGTCTGATATGAAGATTGCAATCTGTTTATTCCTAAGGGTTGGGAGGTTTTTTTTTCTTTTTTTTTTGGCAAGATAAGAATCTCTTTGACTTGAACTTTTATTAATATCACCAGAAATACCAAAACCACATATCTGGTTTAATCACAAAGAACAGACAGTCTTACAGAAATTTAGCCAAATATCTTCTTATATCACATACACTAACATGTGCATGCATGTGCACACACAAACACATACTATATTATCTATCCTGAGTACTTCCTAAGAGAAACGAACAATCAGAAGTTCTGGGAAGCACAGGGTCCATATGATGAAGTAATAGTTCTAAACTCTGTACTGGTCAGACCATTGGGGAATATAAAGTCAAATTCTGGAAATTGTATTTGGAAAGGAAGGCTTCCCCAGTAGCTCAGCAGTAAAGAATCTGCTGGCAATGCATGAAATGCAGACAGGATACATGAGTTCAATCCCTAGGTTGGGAAGATCCCCTGGAAAAAGGAAGTGGCAACCCACTCCAGTATTCTTGCCTGGAAAACCCCAATCCATGGGATTGCAAAAGAATCCGGACACTAGTGGGTGACTAACAACAAATATTGACAAATTAGAGAAACTCTAAAGACATTGGCAATGGCAGCCCACTCCAATACTCTTGCCTGGAAAATCCCATGGACAGAGGAGCCTGGTAGGCTGCAGTCCATGGGGTCGCTAGGAGTAGGACACGACTGAGCGTCTTCACTTTCACTTTTCACTTTCATGCATTGGAGAAGGAAATGGCAACCCACTCCAGTGTTCTTGCCTGGAGAATCCCAGGGACGGGGGAGCCTGGTGGGCTGCCGTCTATGGGGTCACACAGAGTCGGACACAACTGAAGTGACTTAGCAGCAGCAGCAGCAGCAAAAACATTGTACAGGAGACAGGGATCAAGAACATCCCCATGGAAAAGAAATNGGGCTGCTGTCTATGGGGTCGCACAGTGTCAGACATGACTGAAGTGACTTAGCAGCAGCAGCAGCAGCAGCAGCAGGAAGAGGTTCTTAGGCTTAAGCAGGTTTGAAAACAGTGCTACTGAGTAAAGACCAGGGTTCCTACATTTTTAAAAATGAGAGAGTCATGCAGAATTTAGTTGATTAATTGAGTCAACTTAAAGTAATTTTAAATAAAAAATTGAATGTTCTACACACGCGTTTTAAAATTGGAAAAAAATTATTTCCTCATGGTCATCACAAAACCATAAAGTCTTAAAGTGAAAGTCAGTCATATCTGACTCTTTGAGACTCCCTGGACTATAATACATGGAAATTTCTAGGCCAGAATATTGGTGTGGGTAACCTTTCTCCTCTCCAGGGGATCTTCCCAACTCAGGGATTGAACTCAGGTCTCCCTCATTGCAGGACGATTCTTTACCAGCTGAGCCACAAAGGAAATCTAAGAATACTGGAGTCTATCCCTTCTCCAGGGAATCTTCCCGACCCAGGAATTGAACCACTGTCTCCTGCATTGCAGGGGATTCTCTACCAACTGAGCTATCAGGGACACCCACTTGTTAGAAGGATATCAGTTGACAGCATCAGGAACTCTACAACCATGCAAATTTGATTCTCCCTACAGCTTGGTAGCAGTGATAAATATTCTGCCTGCCGATATGGGAGATGCAAGAGACGCAGGTTTGATCCCTGGGTTGGGAAGATCTCCTGGAGGAGAAAAGGGTAGGGAATGGCAACTCACTCCAGTATTTCTGCCTGGAGAATCCCATGGACAGAGGACCCTGGCAGGCTATATAGTCCATGCAGTTGCAAAGAATCAGATATGACTGAGCAACTGATCACACACACATTGCAGTTACTATAGATGAAATAGTCCCAGATTGAATGCTAAAATGACCAATTTCTCTCAGTCTTTCGCCTCCTGGTCCAGATGATAGCTCAGTTGGTAAAGAATCTGCCTGCAATGCAGGAGACCCTGGTCTGACTTCTGGGTCAGGAAGATCCGCTGGAGAAGGGATAGGCTACCCACTCCAGTATTCTTGGGCTTCCTTTGTGGCTCAGCTGGTAAAGAATCCTCCTGCAATGTGGGAGACCTGGGTTCGATCCCTGGGTTGGGAAGATACCCTGGAGAAGGGAAAGGCTGCCTACTCCAGTATTCTGGCCTGGATAATTCCATGGACTGTATAGTCCATGGGGTAGCAAAGAGTTGGACACAACTGACTTCACTTCACCAGACATATAGGCAGAAACAGACCCAATGGCCATTTAAAATTTCATTTGGTAGTGCTGATGCTTAGCTTATCAGTGAGACCATGGATGCTGTCTGGGAAGTGTGTTCGCAGAATTTTTAATCCCTCATGAAAATCTAGAATTACTACAGTGCAAGATAGCCATGGCTTTGCCTTGTTGGGTGACTTCATGAATATTGAACTGCTGTTTCTCCCTCCTTAACGCTCTATTGTGAAATCATGGCCAAGCTTGTTTTTCTTGCCTGAGTTCACCACGGCCAAGCCCAGGTGGAGAGAAGACTAAACCGACTTCTTTAAAGCACACAGAAAAAGTTGACTGGCTGTTTTCTTCTCAATTTTCACAATTTTATGAGTCTTTAATAAGCATATTCTCAGAGCTTGGCAGTTTCTACATGTTTTAAAATCATTTTTACTAGCGACTTCCAAAACACACCCGTGTGGGAAGTCTGTGCTCTTAGCCATGTTTTTGCAGGAGGCATATAACCAAGAGCACAAAAAAAGAGACAGAGCTTCACTCTCTTCCTGGCTTTAAACCACAGGGAGAAAATGGGAGGCCTTGCCTGTTTCTTCATGTTTGGGGTTACATAAGCTGTTGAAGAGTTGTGGTTCCAATATGCAGGTGCTTTCCTTTCGTTTCCATAAAGAAAGCCTCCTCAGAAGTACGGTGTGTGGTCAGTCTGGGAAAATAAATTCTCCAAGTTATAAGAATGATTGTGTGGCTTCAAAAAAACAAAATGAAACAAGAACAAACTTTAGAAAACTTTTAGAAATGACTATGGAGTGATAGTTGCTGAGTATAAATTCAGCACTGGGATTTTTCTGTGTGGGCACCTGACAAATGACAATAATGATATAATGATTTGGGTACATCTTTCCTTTACGTGGAGGGTATTTCATTTACTGAAATACTGTAAGCTCATGATTATGATCTAAGACTTTTCATTAGTAACTTTCTGATTCTTCAACCCACTTCTAGAAGCAGTTTCTTACCCTTGGCCTGCCAAAACACTCACAAAAATTAATTATTGCAATTTCAAATGAGTTTCGAATATGTCATTATTTAACCCTTCTCTAACTCAATAATGTCCTCTAATCACTTAATCGCATCATTTATTGGGCATTTGAAAACTTGAGTTTAAAGCCCTAATAACTCCCTTTATTCCTTATTCATTTTTACAGCACTTCAGATACATAACCATGAGGAAATGGAGCTATTAACACCAAATTAATAAAGAATAGACTCATATGAAGTAGCTTCTCTACTAAAATTTATAAGCTTATAAAAAATCATAGACTTTCTCCCTGCTCCAATCAATATTAAATTAATTGATATCAGTTCTTTGCTCATTAAACAATGTTTTCAATAAGAAGCCATATTTTGACAAGGAGAGAGGAAGACTCAAGTTTCATAAAGATTTGCTAAATTATTTTTATTATCATCCATATGTATTTTTACTTTATTTTTATGTGTATGATTTTTAAAAACTAAAATTGTAGTGTTATTTTGTGACATTTAGTGTTGACTTTATTTCTGTCTTTGTTGGACTGAATTTAAAGTCTTTTCTTCTGCTTCACCTTTTATGTGTAAGGTTATAAAATACAGAGTGTGCTAATGGGAGCCCAAATCAGTGAAAAATCTCTAATATGGAATGAATAAAAATGGAAAATATTTATTTATGCTTAATAACTTGTGAATTGGGGGAACTCATTTTCTTTATCAAAGCAAGAATAAAAATTCATATTAAGAAAAATGTACTTTTCCTGAGTGCATGGATCAAAAGCAAGAAAACATCTATTTTTTGAGAAACATAAAATTGTGTGCAGGCATCTGTATTTTTAATATAAAGCTAAACTATATGACAAAATCAGTTAACAAGTTTATGAATTTTTCAATGCAACCACACATAATGTCAGGCATATTAGTTATATGCTTATTTACTCTACAATGATAACATTTTTACTTTACACATTATAAAAATCTTTTATATTTGTCTCAAATTATGGATTTCAAATGATGCAATGAAAAGTCTACATTTTAATAATTATTCACTTTCAAACACTTTTGGGGGTAAGAGCATGAGATAAGATCATTATGTCTAATAAGAAGTATGAATAAACTAAAATTTCTTAAGTGGAGTTTGGTGAGGCTTTCCAAAATTAAATAGGGATGGAGTCCTTCTATGATGAGTTTTAGATCCAGGATGATGCACTGAAATGAACTGGTCTTTGTTGTCTACCTCTCTTTAAATTAATTCTGATCATCACCATCATTACTGCAAAAGAGAGATTCTTAAGACACGTCTTCTTACAGAACTTTACGTGTACTTCAGGGGATGTGCCTGAGGGCCAGTGACCCTCAGGGTCTAGTGCTAAGACCACTTCATGTCAGAGTGGCCTGGGTTCTGACAGGTTTTCGACACATGACTCTTGGTTTAGGTCTGACTATTTTTCAATTTTGTCTCTGGCATTACTCTGGAACTTTCAACAGTAAACATTCAAAAAAGGACACTGTTTCTTTCTGTCCAGCTGAGTAAGAGAAAGGAATNTGGCCTGGGTTCTGACAGGTTTTCGACACATGACTCTTGGTTTAGGTCTGACTATTTTTCAATTTTGTCTCTGGCATTACTCTGGAACTTTCAACAGTAAACATTCAAAAAAGGACACTGTTTCTTTCTGTCCAGCTGAGTAAGAGAAAGGAATGCTGAGCCAAACTACCTTGTAGGAAATGGGTGATTTCAACTGCAACTGGGCTTGGCTTTCATAGGATATGTCTAAGCTCCTCATTGCATAGTGAGGTGAAGGATTTTAGCTGTAAAGCAGAGATTTCTCCCAGTTACCATGGGATCTGATAGGTTAATGTGTCTTATGAGAAAGACAATGATAAAGATACAATTAGGCATCGGTGTAGTCGACGTTACTACACTTGCCCACAGTAAACCTATTTATGTTTTCAGTATCTTGGAAACTTGGGTCCAATCTGTGGGAGTCAATTTCTCAGGCAGGTCTTTCGAATGAATGATCATTTCCCAAGGCAAAAGGGTCGGGCTTGGAGAGGTAATTAACCTGTAGTCAAAAGCCTGATGGAATGAATCTAAAATGTGAAGCACGTCACAGTCAGGGACACAGAGTGGTAAGTGTCACCGAGACCAATCCGGTAGCAGTGATTCAAGGTGGAGGCATCCACACATCGCCCTGGACAGAAACACACTGAACCCTTCCGAAAATTCACTCTCCAGGCATGCACATGCAAGCAGAGAGAAATCCAAGACTCACAGTTCATTTGAATTCACAAGCGAGCGTTTTCAGGATGAATGTTGCTTTCACGTCGTCGTCTTACTGATGCAGAGGGAAGCCAAACCTGTTTTTAATTGCAAAGCCAAATGGCTTATGCGTGGGCTCTGCCATGCTTGTGGGAACATGTCGCTTTTATAGCCCCCTCCCCCTCTGTGAGCACGAGAGCAGGCTTGCCGGCCCTGTGTTTGAACACGGTCACATTGGAAAGGAGAAGCCTTGCAGGTATTTTGCAAGGGGTGGTGGTGGGGGTGGGTTGTCAATCTGTCAGAGATGTCACTGTAAGTGGATGTATCTGCCTATCTGTTACCACTTGCTAATTATGGATTTGGGTGATAATTGCCATAAATCTTGCCACAAAATGTGCCATAAAATGCATTTTCTGGGGGCAGAGGGTGATGTGTGGAGAGGGATGAAGTGCTTGGGATCAAGAGATCACAAAGCCTGGGCTGTTTCCCTGTTTCATACGCCAATGAATACACATATTGTTGCAAGTGTCAGGTTGCTTCAGGCAACATAGCTGACATTCCATTACAGGAATGGTGAGTGTACACAGAACAGACTCTGCTGAGAAGTTTCTCTTCATATGGCCAAAAAGGGCCCTCAGGAGTACCCTGTCCTTCTCAGAACTTCCTTGGAGAGGACTAAGTAACCGAATAAGTGACTAATAAAAATAAGGAGCTTCTTTGTATTTGTCAGGACCAATCATGGAGAAGTGGCATCCTGGAAAACATTTTTGAGATGAATCTTAAATATTTTTGTTCCAGAGAAGACTTACAGGTAAGGAAAACAAAAGCCCGAAAAGAAGGCCCATGATTCAAGTAGATGCTCTTCTGCAAAGAGGCTGCAATAAAACAAGGTAGAACCTAAAATTAGCATCTGCGTCTGTGTCCAGTTCTGGAAGTTACTGTCACCACCAGTTACTGACTCATTAATGGTCACTGTCGCCTTATCTTTTCCAATCTCTGTTTGTCAGCTCTCAGAAATGTGTGTGCGTGCACACACACATGCGCACACAGAGCTTGAAATATTAATTTCACACAGTTTGCAGTATGAATCCAAATGTTGCATGTAAGAAGCTCATCCTCCCCTTGCTGAAATAAGTTGGTACCTTGGGCTGATAGTCTATGAAAGGCTGAGTTTTCTTAAGGGCAGGACATGGACTTATCCTTCTATCCTCAGAGCAGGTGCTGAATAAATATTGAGGGATAAAGAATCTCTCCCCACAATGCTTTCCTCTGAGAAGTAGAATTTCAAGAGACCAGGAACATCTGGCCAACAGGGGCTCAAGTATGTTCCTGGACAGTATGCTTACTGCCCTTTAGTGTAATTAAGCAAGCAGCTCTTTGCCTGAGAGAAGACAGAATAAAAAATGCAATAAATAAATTAAAGAATCGGGGAAGGACTGGGGAAGGGATAGTTAGGAAGTCTGGAATGGACATGTATGCACAGATGTATTTAAAATGGATAACAAACAAGGACTTGCTAGATAACAGGGAATTCTCAATGTTATGTGATAGCCTGAATGGGAGGAGAGTTTGGGGGAGAATGGATACACATGTATGTATGGCCAAGTCCCTTTGCCGTCCACCTGAAATTATCACAACATTATGAATCGGCTACCTATTTCTTAAGTAGGATCAGGTTATTTGCCCTGCACTTAGTGCAACAGGATAAGGAAAAGACTGTTAAACAATACTCTCCTCTGCAATTGGGGATGAGGGGAGGATGGATTTTACTATATATGTGCAGGAGATGCCTGCGGGTGGGTGAGGAGGTGGGTATTGGGAGAACAAGTTGCAATTAACGATGGTGATCAGCTGCCATCCACAAGACACCATGTTCAGGGTCTGGATGGGACAGGATGGAAAACACAGGTTCATCATCCAAGAGCTATTCAGTGGTCCAGTGAGGAAGGGAAAATGCAGGAACAGAGTCAGCACAGAGAAAGAAATGATGTAGTGAAGCCCACTGAGGACTCCGAGAATACAAGGAAAGTACCCTAACCCAGCCAAAGGGAGGGAGGCTTAGGGAATGAAGGAACAGGTGTGATGGGTCCAGTTGCTTCAAAGCCGGAGGAGAATCATCAGTCTCATTTTCCCAAACACCCCAAGAGTTCCTAGATCTCAGTGTGACTCAAGACACATGGGGATGAACCCCAGTAAGGAAGGGTTGCCTCAGAAACCCGCTTGCTTTTAGGCACATGGACACTGTCAACTAAGGCCAGCTATCGAGCAGACCCAGTGCAAAATAAAAATGAAGGGCCTCCTGTTCAAAAAGCAGGAGAAAAGTGTCATGAATGACACCAAGATATAAAGCCATTTTCTTTCCTCTACAGAGTCACTGTCTCAACCGATTTCTTTGTTGTTTTTTTTTAATGTCACTTCAGGTAAAGAATATGTAAAAACATAAACAATTAGCATGGATTTTACCATTCATCTTTATACTGTGTGATGCCAGTTTTCAATGCAAATATGAGAATTTTATAATTTTTTAAATTTAATTTTTTTTATTTTGCTAACAAGAGTCCGTATAGTCAAACCTGATTTTTCCAGTAGTCATGTATAGCACTGAGAGCTGGACCATAAAGAAGGCTGAGCGCCAAGGAACTGATGCTTTCGCTGGAGAAGACTCTTGAGAGTCTGTTGAACATCAAGGAGATCAAACCAATCAATCCTCAAGGAAATCAATCCTCTAATTCATTGTAAGGACTGGTGTTAAAGTCCTTATATTTTGGCCACCTGATGCAAAGAACTGACTCACTAGAAAAGACCCTGATACTGGGGAAGATTGAAGGCAAAAGGAGAAGGGGGTGGCAGAGGATGAGATGGTTAGATAGCATCACCAACTCAGTGGACATGAGTTTGAGTAAAATCGGGGAGATAGTGAGGGACAGGGAGAAGGCAATGGCACCCTACCCCAGTACTCTTGCCTGGAAAATCCCATGGACGGAGGAGGCTGGTAGGCTGCAGTCCATGGGGTCGCTAAGNGTGGTGTTAGAGAAGACTCTTGAGAGTCCCTTGGACTGCAAGGAGTTCCAACCAGTCCATCCTAAAGGAGATCAGTCCTGGGTGTTCATTGGAAGGACTGATGGTGAAGCTGAAACTCCAATACTTTGACCACCTGATGCAAAGAGCTGACTCATTGGAAAAGACCCTGATGCTGGGAAAGATTGAGAGAAGGAGAATAAGGGGACAACAGAGGATGAGATGGTTGGATGGTATCACTGACTCGATGGACATGGGTTTGGGTGGACTCCAGGAGTTGGTGATGGATAGGGAGGCCTGGCGTGCTGAGGTTCATGGGGTCGCAAAAAGTCGGACATGACTGAGAGACTGAACTGAACTAAACTTCTTTGGACCAGAACTAGAGTGATTTTGTGAAAACTGCAGGAAGGCAGCTTTGACCCAGCATTATTATTGATTTGTCTATCTACTTTGAAGAAGTATAGGATGTTTGGGTTGAGTCCTGATACTCAATTTTAGTTTGAGCATTTTAGGGATATAGAAAGATAAATTTGGGCTTATGACCAACTTAATATCTTGATCATGAAATCTTTATTGTGTGTGGTGCCAGATGATGCCAAAGGCAGGGTGGGTAGGTTAAAAAGGCAGGACTTCTTCCCTTTAGAAGCTTATAGTTTATTCAGGAGTACAGGTAAGCAGGTGGTCACAGAACCACAAAGTGAGAAGTATGACGGTAGGTTCAGGCACCTAGAGCAGGAGGTGCCCAGGGACCTAGGAAGTTTAGATCTGAGTGGCAGTGAGGGGATGAGGGTGTGATTCAGCATGCACAAAGGTCCAGGGCACAGAATGGCTTCAGGAGGGTCTGCTGCTCACCCGAACCCTGCATCTTTTTTTTTTTTTTTTGAGCAGAGAAAGTTTTATTGCAGGACCAGCGGCTCCTGCCCAGAAACTTGTAATTTTCAGATGGTTTCCAACCCTGTATCTTTAAACCAGTCATACTTCCTACTTGTAGCTCTATTCACTCTTGGCCTGGGGCATTTCCTCCTATTTTAGCCTTGGTGGTTGAGTTTTGCTTTTTAGTTTCTGATTTTCATTGTTAGAATTTATTATGAGGCTTGGTGCTTATCTCATTCCTCCTCTCAGCCCATCTCTGAGGAAGCTGAGCCTTTAGTAGACATGGAGCTCTCCAAATAGAGGGCAAACTTAGGATACCTGGTCATTTCTGCCAACATAAACACTACACGTGGGCCAGATGCCTACAGCCAAGCTTCCCTGACACAACATACAGCCTGACCAGAATGACACCTAAAAAGCAGCAGGATCATGAAAATATTCTGGAAGTAGATAGTGGTGACAGTCACAGGCTTGTGAACATAGACTTGTCACACGGTAACATGTACACCTTAAAATGGTGAGTTTGGGACTTCCCTGACAGTCCAGTGGTTAAGACCTGTGCTTCCACTGCAAAGGGCAGAGGTTTGATCCCTGGTCAGAAAAGTAAGATCCCACATGCCTTGAGGTGCAGCCAAATATATAAATGAATAAAATGGTGAATTCTATGGTATGTGACTTGTATCTCAATAATATTTTTTTCCTAGCAACAAGAGATGGCTGCTAGAGGCAGACTGAGCTTAAATATCTCTGGTTAAACTTCCTGCTTTCCCTGTATTTACTGGAAGGGAAAGGATTTGTCTTTAGACAGAGTATCTTTGCCATCTTTAGACATTCCTAAGAATTGACAGCCCCGTGAAGGCATGAAAAAACTCGATTAGTGCTGACTCTATAAACAGTCAATTAATACTTAAATAATTCCCTGTTGCTAGTTTCATGATTTATAATGTTCAGCTTGCTTTCACATTTATCATCATAGGCAGCACTGAGTGGGGAAAGAGCATTTGAGAAAGACCTGAAGCTTGGTCTCAATTTTGAAATTAACAAGAACCCCTGTAACTTCAAAGGCAAAGGTAGAGGTGGAGACGCAGAACCTTGGGGTCTCTGTTTTCCCAAGTCTAACATGGGGGGGGGGGGAGGTGGACTCAGTAAACAGTTCATTTCCACAATTCTGTGGATTTCTAACTTTTAAAATCTCCAAAACAGCCCTGAAAAGTAAGTTGACAGGGATTACTGTCCCTACGTTACCCACGAAGAAACTAAGGTCCAGAAAGAAGAAATCAAGAACTGATTTAAAGAACTTCTTAGCATTTGAACCAGAACCAGAAGTCAGTTCGCCTGAGTTCTAATCCAGTTTTCTTTCTAATGTTAAAAAAATGTGGACCCTCCGGGCCAGGAATTTACCGTTTAAGTTTATTCAGCTAATGAGGGTTGGAGGCAAGATTGTAGGTTCTTGCAAAAGGTAAGCACTGGAGGTGGGAACACCAGAAAAGGCCTGTCGGTCAGAGCTGGGTCATGGCCACTGTGGAGGAGGAGGTCGGGAGAACTTGTCTGCCAAGGAGTTTGAATTCCCTGGAGCACAAGGAAAGTAGGAGTTGCCAGGAAACCCCAAGTTTTCCAGCTTGGCAATTCATACACAAGTGAGTTTTTATAGAAAATCGCCCAGTTCTTTGGAAACTTCATGTGGTATGAAATATGGCCTTGAAATTCTATATATTAGCTTAGCAAAAGGCAGGAACATTTTGGAATCCCTGGATTTAGGAGATCTGTTTGCATTTTGTCATAATTACTTTCAGCAGAACTGGATAACGTGAAATTATATTGCTAAAAACAATTTAATTTTCTGATCTTTGAGACGTCTTAATAACAAGTAAACCCCAAGCAGAATGAAGGTGGAGTGGAAAATCAATTTATTCTGAATCAAGAAAAATTAGGTCTTTGGCACTGCACCTAACTGACTGTGTGTCCTTAGACAATTCTCTTAACCTCTCAGATCCTCAGCTTCCTCACTACAAATAAAGAGTTAGAGGAGACCATCTTTACTGTGACCAGATATCATATACTTCACCCTGAATCTTCTCCCTGAATCTTGGTTATTTCTGTCTATTCCAGCCTATTTAAATGGAACCTTCCATGTCACCCTCATTTCTCTTTGTCTAGAATAGAAAGCCTAACCATAGTCTAACATCACCTCTACCATGAGTGTCTACACTGCTAGGGAAAGTTACATTGGATGGACCTATTACACTTGACCTTGGCAGGAAAGGTGGTACAGTATAGTGGTTAAAAGCATAGGCTCCAGAGATAGACAGACCCAGGTGGAACCCTGAGTCTGCCCCATATCAATGACTCTGGGCAAGCAAGCTCACCATGCCCAGTCCTCAGTGAGCACTCAATAAATGTTAGCTGCGTTGGCCTCTATCCTGGAGGTCCAGCATGGCCTTATAAAACCATCACAAGATGGTAAATGTCTGAGAAGAAATGCATCTTTTTTTTCTCCAACACCTCTGGCAAAACTGTTACCCAAAGGTTACAGGCTCACCCAGCCAGCCATGGAAACAAGGAAAGTGGTTTATCCAAGAGGAAGAACATCTGACTCAACATGACTGAAATGAATGGCTCTAAATTCTTATGAAGGGGTAGAATGAAAGAAGAGACAAAGAGAGGTAGGGGATGGGGGAGAATTTAAGGAACAAGAGAAGAAATAGTAGGTAGTGAATGAGGAGGTTAGCGCTGCTAATTTCTATTTTATGATAAAAGGCATTTCTAAGTGCATGCAGGCCACAACTACTAAAGCCTGCACCCTCTAGAGCCTGTGCTCTGCAACAAGAGAAGTCACTACAATGAGAAGCCTTTGCACCACTAGAGAGTAGCCCCTGCTCACTGCAAGCAGAGAAAACCCACACACAGTAGTGAAGATCCAGTGCAACCAAGAGTAAAGAAATACATTTAAAAGCTAAAAGGTATCTCTAAGCAAATTTGGACCATTTTTATCAAGCAGTAGGAATGTATTAACTAACATATTTCCACATCAAGAAATGCATGTGCATTTCCCTGCATGTCAAGTCTGTTTAAAAATTAGGTATTTCATGCTTTAAAATATATGTATTTTGACACGCACATTCCATCTGGTATTTCTTCATCTCTTCCACGTGTCATTGATTTTCTTACCAGCTTCCGACTCAGCGTAGATACTGCACCTGGCATTTTGGCACCAGCAGCCAGTGGCCTCACACGAACCTGTTCACCACTGTGGGAGGGCAGAGCAACTCCAAGCACCAGGCTAGTCCACACAGGCTTGCGGCTGCCACATTCTGAAACATTAAAGCTGCTACAAGTTGCTGAAACGTGAGCTCTGGGTCCAGATGCCCTGGGTTCAGATTTGACTCTGTCATCCCCTAGATGTGTGACCTATAGCAGTTACTTCTCAAAGGCTCAGTTTCTACTTCTGCCTTAAAGGGTGGAGGATTGAATGAGATAGTTCATGGAAAGCATTTAGCTCATGGGCTTTCCAGATGGCACAAGTGGTAAAGAATCCATCTGCCCATGCGGGAGATGTAAGAGATGTTGGTTTGATCCCTTGGGTCAGGAAGATCCCCTGGAGGAGGGTAGAGCAACCCACTCCACTAGTCTTGCTTGGAGAATCCCACAGACAGGGGAGCCTGGGGGGTTACAGTCCACAGGGTTGCAAAGAGTTGGATACAACTGAAGCGACTTAGCAGGGCACAGCATGCCCATGGGCAATGGTCAATACATAATTATTAACCATGAATATATGAATACATACGGATGGAGCCATGGGATATAGGATCTTAGATTGGTCCCAAGTTCAAGGATATGTGTTAATGGAAACACAATATAAGCATATGAAGGAGATGAGTTTCAGAGGATCTATACCATGCCCCTGTCCCATATCAACTTAGTACCTATTTTCTAGTGTAACACACTGAACTGCAAAAGACAAAGGAAAGAACTTTTTGTTACAGAAACATGATAGAAACATCAAAATTATTTTCACTGAGCCACACAAATTATAAAAACGTGAGTAATAGTTCTATTTGTTTGGCCTCGATTAAAAAAAAAGTCCTGAAAGAAAAAAAAATTAATAAAAGCAAAGAAAAACACTGAATGTCATCTGCGGAAGAACCACTAATTCAGCATTTTTTTTCAAACTTTTCTTATTGTGGTAAAATACACATAACTTAAAATTTGCCATGTTANGATTAAAAAAAAAAGTCCTGAAAGAAAAAAAGAATTAGTAAAAGCAAAGAAAAACACTGAATGTCATCTGCGGAAGAACCACTAATTCAGCATTTTTTTCAAACTTTTCTTATTGTGGTAAAATACACATAACTTAAAATTTGCCATGTTAACCTTTTTTGTGTGTGTACAGTTCAGTGGTACTAAATGCATTCATATTGTTATGCAACCATCACCACCATCCAACGTTAGAACTCTTTTCATCTCTCAAAACTGACAAAGAAATTTTGTACCCTTTAAACAATAACTACCTATCTGCTCCCCACCACCCTCTCTCAGTCCCTGGGCAATCAGCATTCTGATTTCTCTCTATGATTTTGACCACTCTAAGGATCCCACATAAGTGAAATCAAACAGTGTTTCTGTTTTTGTGGCTGGTTTATTTCACTTAATGTAATATCCTAAGGTTCATTCATGTTATGTGTCAGAATTTCCTTCCTTCTTAATGCTGGATAACATCCCATAGTATTCACATACTACATTTTGTTTATTCATTCATCTGTGTTGCTTCTAAGCTATCGTGAATCACGCTGCCCTGAACACATATGTACAAATATCTAATCAAGACCCTGCTTTCAATTCTTCTGAGTATATACACAGAAGGGGAATTGCTGGATCATTTTACAACTTTGCTTTTAAATTTTTGAAGAGCAACCACATTGTTTTCTAAAGTGGCCAATCCAATTGTTTTTAATCTTGCTCATTGCCATTGTTTTTCACAAAAGTGGGCTTCCCTGTGGCTCAGCTGGTAAAGAATCTGCCTGCAATGCGGGAGACCCGGGTTCATTCCCTGGGTTGGGAAGATCCCCTGGAGAAGGGAAAGGCTACCCACTCCAGTATTCTGGCCTGGAGAATTCCATGGACTATATAGTCCATGTGGTCACAAAGAGTCAGACACGACAGTGACTTTCACTCACTCACTATAAAAAGTAGTCTCCATTTATACATCAAGCAGTGTGCTAAGTGCCTTTTGAGCCCAGTCTCATAAAATATAAGTATATTATATGTGTGTATATGTATATATATATAAGTATAAATATAAGTATACCTACCTACAAGTAGGTATATTAGCATTGTGCCCATTTAACAGATGAAGAGATTGTCCAGGTCAGAGAGAGTCAATAAGATTCTTGCCATATCAGTCTTGTCCCAAGACCAGTTTCTCATCACTGCAGGTGTTGCCTCTGATCTGAGCTGTCAAATCTCAGGGACCTAGGGCACTGGTTTGGGTAGAAGTGAAAGGTGATGTGCTGGAAAAAATCTGATGCACACCTTTGGCTGAATTGATGCTTTCAAATTGTGGTGTTGGAGGAGATTCTTGAGAGTCCCTTGGACACCAAGGAGATTAAACCAGTCAATCCTAAAAGAAATCAACTCTGAATATTCATTTGAAGGATTGATGCTGAAGCTGAAGCTCCAATANGGCGGCGGCTTCCCGGTGCCGGCCCTGCCCTGCCGCAGCCCCGCCCGGCCCTCCGCCGGCACCGCGCAGCCGCCCACGCCACGGCCGCCCGCTCCCGCCGCCCTGCGCCGCGACTCCGGGGCCTCAACAGCGCCGGGCCGCCGCCCGGGTCATTCCTGAGCTGGGGGGAAGCGGCGGAGGGGGAGGGCCGAGCCGCGCCCCTCTGCGCACTGCCAGCCCGACACCCACACAGCGGCAGGCGGGGCGCACGGCCAGGAGGCCGAGAGAAGCTGGGAGGCCAGCGCGCCAGCCAGAAGTGTGAGGACAGACGGACAGGCGTTTGTAGAGTGTGACATACAGACAGGCGGGAGCAGAGGCGCAGACATACAAACCTGCAAAGGAGAGTAGTCAACGAATATGAGCAGGGAAGAACATCAGACAGGTTTTTCAGAGGCCAGCCTGGGCACCGGGCAAGGGGTCCCCTCTTATGGCCACTGGGCGATGCAGACAAGCCTGGCAGAGCCTCCTGCTCCCAACTGCCCGCCGGTGATTCTTGAGTGTTCTGGAATGTCGGCTAGGCCTGGCTGAAGCGTTCCTCTCATTAGCCGCCAGCTTGCCTATTTCCTGTTCCCCTCGCCCAACCCTGTGCCTTCTCACCCCGCCATGCTCAAACTTGGGCATAGAGCTTGACCCCGACCCTGGTGCTTGACTCGGGGAGGGGCTCCTGGCTTTCCTGCTCTGTCCCAACTCTACTTAGGAGCCGTGGACCAGCCGTGTCCGCCAGACCTCCCTGCGATAGATCTCCTGATTATTGCACCTCTGCTAGTCTTAGTGCTTCCCAGTTAATTGTGGAATCATTTAATCTCCTCTACTTAGCTGGGAGGGCTTCCCAGGTGGTTCAGCGGGCAAAGAACCTGCCTGCAGTGCAGGAGATGCAGGAAATACGGGTTCCGTTCTTGGGTCAGGAAGAGCCCCTGGAGGAGGGCATGGCAACCCAGTATTCTTGCCTGTAGAATCCCATGGACAGAAAAGCCTGGTGGGCTACAGTCCAGGGGGTCGCAAAGTCCTGGACATGACTGCAGTGACAGCACTCATACAGTTCACTGGGAGCCTCAGGAGGGAGACCCTTGGGGCCTGCCCAGAGCATGCACTCTAGATTTGATGAATTAATTGATGGAAGACTTTATTGACGGTTCTCCTAACCCCCAATTCCTTGATGGTCATGTTACCAAAAATAAAACGTGAGGATAAGGAGCTGCACATGATGATAAAACGTGGGGAAGGAGGGGAGCCAGAGGGATGGGGTGGAGGAGAGGCCAGGCGGCCATTGGCACTGAGTGGAGGGTAGGGGCAGAGCAGGCTCTGGTTGAGAAAACAAACCACCCTAGCTCTGCCAATCACCATATCTTGGGCTTCCCTGGGTGGAGGCAGAGGGACCTGCATGGTCTAGAGCCTTAGTGAGTGAGGCTCTTCCCAGCTCTCTTTGCTAGTTGTTTATTCTGGGCTCTGCCTCCTGCAGAGCCCTTATCACCCTTATCCCTCCTTATCGCCCTTATCCCTCCTTATCGCCCAAGACTAAAGGAGATGAAGGGACCCCGGCTGGAGGATTCCACCTCCATCCAGAACTGTCGGGGGTGGGGGGCAGTGGGGCACATGAACTGTGTCAGGGATGGGGCCAGAATATAGGGAAACATCTCCCAGTCCTAAGAAATGGAACCTGAGAAGGCTTTTGTCCAACCTCACACATTTATTTTATGGATGAACAATTAAAGGACTAGAGAAAGGAGGGGACAGACCAGCTAGGGTTGGTGGTTCTAGGGCTCCCGGGCCAGGGCTCTGCCCCCTGCACCACCCTGCTAAAGGTGACCTTGACCTTCTTGAGCAGACACCTGCTGATCCATGCAGGATGGATATTCTGGTTGTTGAGTGGTTTTACCTTTAATCTATCCCCTTTGGTGAGACTGTGCTGCTGCTGCTGCTGCTAAGTCGCTTCAGTCGTGTCCGATTCTGTGCGACCCATAGACGGCAGCCCATCAGGCTCTTCTGTCCCTGGGATTCTCCAGGCAAGAATACTGGAGTGGGTTGCCGTTTCCTTTTCTAATGCATGCATGCATGTATGCTAAGTCACTTCAGTTGTTTCCGACTCTGTACGACCCTATGGACAGCAGCCCACCAGGCTCTTCTGTCCACGAATTCTCTAGGCAAGAATACTGGAATGAGTTGCCATTTCTTTCTCCCGTTGGCAAGACTGTGTGTGTGTATTTTGTGGGGTCCTTGTGGAAGGCCCTAGCTGAAAAAGAGTTTACCCCCTTCCACCCCATTTGAATGTTGCTGAGCTGACAGATCTGACTTGCTCTTTGCACTGGAACGCAGAATGGTTTCCACTGGGCATGTGGTGTTGGGGTTTAGATTCAGGCTTATGTTTATCTGCCTGTGTATCTGTCCACACACATATTAGTTGAAAAAGTGAAAAAAGAACACAAATACTGATCACTATTAATGCTGAGGTTTCTTTTTCTTCCTTTTTAATCTCACAACTCTACAAGTGTCCTTAATGGAGTGAGCTTGCTCACCCTCTTCTCCTACATCATGGTTTTCATGGCTGCCTAGTGCTGTGTCAGATGGCTTTGCTGTATTTTATTGGGTTGTCCAAAAGTTTCACTTGGGTTTTCCTATAAGATGTTATGGAAATACCAATCCAGTATTTAATTAGTTCTCTACTGCTGGTGTTCAGTTTTGAGATTTTCACACTTCCACACACCACCACAGTGAGCATCCTCGTGGGTAAGTTTGTGTGGGTCTGTGATTATTCTTGACTTCAGTGGGTATGTCCATATATTCTAGAGGCTTTCTTCTATATGGGGTCAGAGTCATAGGAGGGACACCTTCTGGACACCAGGGAAGCACACTGATGTTCAATGTCTGTTACACCAAAGGCAGAGTAGCGAGGCTGGAGGAAGGAGCTGGGAGGGGTCATGCAGTTCCATCTCAGGACAGTGAGGTGCCCCGAGAGTCCAGTGCCAGGCTGTGGGGACCTGCCTTAGAGTCTGCTCTCTTATCCCTGTCACTCCTAGGTTTGGTTAGCTTATCAATTCTAATGTTGGAAGGAGTCTTCTGATACTTAGGGTCAGTTCAGTTCAGCCCCTCAGTCACATCCAACTCTTTGCAACCCCATGGACTGCAGCACACCAGGCCTCCCTGTCCATCACCAACTCCCGAAGTCACAGGCTCAGTAGTTGTGGCACACAGGCTTAGTTGCTTCGAGGCATGTAGGATCTTGCTGGATCATGGATGGAACCCGTGTCTCTTGCATTGGCAGATTCTTTACTACTGAGCCACTAGGGAAGCAGCCTCCTCCCCCACCACCCCTGCCACCAGCTTTAAAAAGACCTTTTTCTCTCCCACTGATTTTGCTAATAGTCTCCTTGAACAGGTAAAGGGAGATGAAGGAAAAGAAGAGGGCTTGGTTCTTGCTTGATGGGGTTTGGGACCCAGGAATGCAAGCGCCCCCAAGGCTGACTAGCTCAGAAGTCCTAAAGCAGGGGGTGGAAGCTGGGGCAGGGCAGATGGGCACAGAAACACCTGTGGAGCCCTAGGCAGCACTCCCTGGAGCTGCTCTCTGCTGAGAGCGTGGAGGATTTTGTGCTCACACCCCACTTTACTGGTGAGGAGACTGAGAACCACCAAATGTAAGTGATTTTCCAGAGATGCATACTTGGTTAAGCTGTGCCAGGTAAGATGATGAGACACTCTGAAACAGCAGAAGAGATTACCAGGTGTCCTTCTAATTGACTCTTAGGTGTTACCTGGCGCATGATTGTCTGTTTCTATAGGGCTTCCCTGGTGGCTCAGCGGTGAAGAATCTGCCTACTGAGGAGGAAACGTGGGTTTGATCCCTGGCTTGGGAAGGTCCCCTGGAGAAGGAAATGGCAACCTGCTCCTGTATTCTTGCCTGGAAAATCCCACGGACAGAGGAGCCTGATGGGCTAGTCCATGGGATCACATGGACTTAGCGACTAAACAGCAACAAACAGCAATAGGAATTTGTAGCTTTCATGGTCTCTGAGCTGTTTAATTACTTTGGAAGTTGTAGCAACCTGACTCTGATGGGAAACTGTTCTTGTCTCTTGAGATGCAAATACATTTTATCAGGCGAGGTCAATGGAGATCTTGTGAGAGGAGGCTAAGAGAAATGCTTGTGGCTGTGCTTCAGATTTTCCTTTACATTGTGTAAAATGTCTTATTTTTCCCTCATTAATTAATGAGTTAAAAATGAAATTGTTGACATGTGCAGTTCATTTTATATTTGTATAACAGTCATGATTTTATTTTTTAAGAAATGCAAACAGTAGTAAGCTTGCAACTGTATCCAGATGGGTCTGTTTTACATCAGAGCTTAGCCTTTCTTTGGAGGTTTCAGATCCAAGACCCTCAGAGGAGAAGGAAGTTAGTATGGGCTGGGTGAGTCCTAGAGGGCTTTCTGGAAGACGGAGGAGGGGAGTATGAGGGGTAGGGAAGGATTTAGAGAGGAACATCTGAAGACTGAGGGCATTCCAGAATGGGGGGCAGCAGGGCCTGCAGTCGGGAAGGGGTATGGAGGCTTGGTGAGGAGGCCTTTCTGGATGAAGGGTGGGCTCTGGGGAGCCAGGTGCTCGATGGAGAATGGAGATGAGATTCCAGGTAAAGGAGGCTGCCTCTGATGCTCTAGGCAGCGGGGAGCTACTGTGACTCTTGAGGGAGGAGGGGACTTGATGAAATGGACCTATTAAGAGGGCCGGCCTCAGGGGTCCTAAACCCTTCCGGCCCCCACACCCTTTCTCCCAGGTGGAGGGCTGGGGCAGGCTGCCCCTCACTGGCCCCTGTTAGCAGGGAGCCCACCCTTTCAGGACCCTGGGAGAGGTCCCCAGAGGCCTATCTCGGGGAGCCTACTTCTGGGCCTGCTTGAGGATCTGTATTCGGGACAGGGCTTATTTCAGGGTCAGCTGGTTGAGAGGTGAGCAGGGTCTGTATGCAAACCTTTCTGCTGCTATTTCCAACCAGTCATGACATGTCCTCCCAGAGACCAGAGCCTCTGTCAACCACTCTATGTGCACTATTTATTTCCATCCTCATGGCATCCTGTAGAGGGGGTGATACTTTCTCCATTTTCCTTTGTGCAGCAAGGAGTTTATGGAGGCTGAATAACTTGTTCATTGTCACGTGGCTAATTGGAGGCAGAACCCAGATTTACACACGATCCTGCTTGATCCCAAGAAAAAGCCAGAACAGTCATGGTCTCTCCTTTGTGGGGCTCACTGTGTAGAGGAGGTGTCAGACATTAACCAAGGAGTGGCAGATAGATGTAAACTTGCCACGATGAGACATGCCGCAAGTTTGGGAAGCATGTGAGTGAGTGTTATAGGAGGTCTGACCTTGTCAGGAGACAGGAGAAGTGGGCTGGGGCAAGGACTGCTTTTGATCTTGAGAGCTGTGGAGGGTATAAGAGTGTTTTAAACAACATTGGACTTATTGTTGTGGTTGTTCAGTCACTAAATCATGTCTGACTCTTTGTGACCCCGTGGACTGTAGCATGCCAGGCTTCCCTTCTCTGTCCTTCCCTGCCTTCTAGAGTTTGCTAAAACTCAGGTCCATTGAGTTGGTGATGCCATCTAGCCATCTCATCCTCTGTTGGGCCCTTCTGTTCCTGCCCTCAGTCTTTTCCAGCATTAAGATATTTTCCAGTGAGTTGGCTCTTTGCATCAGGTGGGCAAAGTATTGAAGCTTCAGCTTCAGCATCAGTCCTTTAATGAATATTCAGGGTTGATTTCCTTTAAGATTGACTGTTTTGATCTCCTTGCAGTCTGAGGGGCTCTCAAGAGTCTTCTCTAGCGCCACAATTCAAAAACGTCAATCTTTGGCGCTCAGGCTTTTTTATGGTCCAGCTTTCTCACATCTGTACATGACTACTGGAAAAACCATAGCTTTTATTAGGCAGACCTTTGTCGGCAAAGTGATGTCTCTGCTTGGATGAGTGGTGGTAGCATAATCAGACCTGCGTTTTGAAAAGAGTTTTACTGGTAGTGCTGAGATGGTTGGGGGCAAGACAGAATGGAGGCAGGGAGGCTGAGAAGTGGTGATCACACTAGCCCAGGAGAGGAGTGATGGTTCCCCTGGAGGTGGAGAGAGATAGATGTGTTGGAGATAGATGTGGTAAAATCAGTAAGACTTGGTGATGTCTTGGGTGTGAGGGTTGAGGGAGCAGTTGGAGTCAGGATGATGCCTAGATTTCTGTTTGGTGCACCAGGGTAGATAGATTCACTAGGAGTGGAACACTGGAAGGGAATCAAGTTTGGGGAAGAATAATATGAGTTTGATTTTATACATGTTGAATTTCAGGAGTTGCTGGCATGCAGCAGAACTCAGAGGAGTCCAGATGGAAAGATACCCTAAGGAGTTAGATGTGCAGGCATTAGAATTGATTGATTCATCCATCTATCCATCCACTCATCTATCCCATGAATTCACGTGTTCTTTCTCCCATCCTGCGGTCATCTGTTGATGCACTCATTTGCCCATCTGCCCTCTCACCGTTCCACCTCTCCTGACTTCTGTCTTCCAGTCCATCTACCCATCCATCCCCTGAACTTGTCTTGGTAATGTTAAAGAGAGATGAAGAAAGCGGCCTTAGTTCATGCTTATTGAGATGTGGGGACAGAGGCAGGGCCCTCCTAAGGCCAACAGGCTCAGAGGCGGTGCTGAAGCAGAGGGAGGAAGCTCAGAAGGTGGGAAATATCTATTAAATCTAGAGCAAGACCTTCTGAAGCTGTTCTCTGCGAAAAGCATGGAGGGGTTTGTGCTCTCATCCCACTTTGCTGATGAGACTGAGGCCCTCTGAAATGAAGTGGTTTTCCAGAGATGCACACCTGCTTAAGCCATGCCAGGTAAGATGATGAGACGCTTTGAAATACACAGAAAAGATTACCAGATGTCCTTCTCATTGACTGTTGGGTGTTAACCTGTCACATGTTTATCTGTTTCTGTAGGAGTTTGTAGCTTTCATGGTCTCTGAACTGTTTTGTTATTTTGGAAATAGTAGAAAACTGATTGTGATGAAAACTACTGTGGTCCATGTGATGCAAGTGAATTTCTTTAGGCGAGGCCAGTTGGTATCTTGTTGGGAGTGGGTGGGCTAAAAGCTGTAGTTGTGGCTGCACATTGGGTTTGACTTTAAATTTTGTGTAATGTCTTACTGGTTCTCTCATTAGTTAATGAGTTAAATTAAATCACTGATGTGTATTCATGAGTTAAATGAAATCTTTGATATCTATCCGTCCATCTAACCTTCCTGTCATCGATCCACCTCCCACACACGCACTTATTTTTCCTCATGTCCATTTACCCATCCCTTTGTTCTTACAGACTCGATTTATTCACCCATCTATTCATCTGTTTACCTCCTTTGCACCCATCCATCCATACTTATTGTTGCCTCCTCCAGGCCCAACATGTTGAAACAAAATAATATAGGAAACCAGCTCCCTGCTCTTAAGGAGCCTACAGTCCATCAGGTGAGGCAGGACAATAGTCGCAGAACAATGTATTTTCTGTGCCAAATGTGCCCAGAGAAAGGGCATTTAACCCAATGTGAGGAAGTTAGAAATGCCTGCACTGTGCTCTTTGAATTGAGCTTAAAGTTTAATTAAGATTTTGTAAGATGGACAGGATTGGTTGATGTTCCAGGAGAGAGAGTAGCTTGCGTGTACAATGGTGGTATAGCTATCAAGAAACCAAGGTAATTCCAGAAACACAGGTAATTTGGAATATTGGGAGCACAGTTGAGTGTGAATGACTCATGTACTATTTGAGAAGATTGGAATGCAGGTCTGGAGTGTTTCCCACACCAAAAATTGATTCTCCAACTCTCCAGACATCAAGTGGTTATCCAACAACTTGGTTCAACTCTTCAACTCTCCAGAGTTAGCACAGATCCCACAGCTTAAAGGCACAGCACAGCAAGATTGCTCCCCACATTTGTTATCAGTTGCAAAACTACCCTTTGATTATAAAGAGAAAGTTCCCATGATCCTTTCCTTGGGTTCAATAGTTTGCTAGAATGGCTTGAAGAACTCAGGGAAACACTTTACTTAGGTTTATCAGTTTCTTACAGAATATACAACTCAGGAACAGCCAGAGGGGAGAGGTGTATAGGGAAAGGTGTGAAGGTGTGGAGTGGTGTGTGAAACCTCTGTAACATCTCTGGGGGTACGACCTCCCTGCACCTCTATGTGTTTGCCCACCAGGAAGTTCATCAAGTCTCATTGTTATTCAGCTGAATCTCCAACCCCCATCTACTCCATCCCCTTCCTATAGGACAGTGAGTAGGGCTGGAAGTTCCATCCCTGTAATCACTTAGTATTTCTGGTGACCCTAGCCATCCTGAGCTGTGTTAGGGCCCTACTCGAAGTCACCCTACTAGCAAAAACTCAGATGTGATTGAAGGGCTTGGTATGATTAATAAAAGATGCTCCTATCACTTAGGAAATTTCAAGAGTCTTAGGGGTTCTATATAAAAACCAAGTATTATAACAAAAGATGCTCATATCACCCTTCACATTCAAGAAATTATGTGGTTTTCACTTGCTCTGTGCCAGGAAGCCAGGATAGAGACCAAATATATTTCTCATTACTGCAGCAGGTCATAAAGGCCTTGAATAACAGGCTGAGGTCCTTGGGGGGCATGTAAGAGCTTTATGGAGGGAGTGAAATTGTCAGGTGTGTCTTTTAAAAAGATCTCTCTGGCTGCCTTGTAGAAGGTGGGGTTGGGTATGTGTGTGCTCAGGAGATCAGATGGTCCAGTCTGTGTAGAATGAGGACTTTGCCCATGATGGGCTCTTGATCCAGCCCTCGAGGTTGGCCTAAAAACCATGTTTGGCCTGGCCCCAAACCTGATTCTCATTCCACTTACTCTGCCAAGGCTGAAGTCAAGGTAGCCAGGCTGAGGCTTGTGGCATGAGGAAGATTTAGATGTTCTGCATTTTCGAGGGTGGCATGCAGAACCCCCCACCAGGGTCTTCAGTCTTATTGTGGTCCATCTCCAGCTTTAGAGCTGCCATGGACTTTTGTGAATTGCTCACTGGCTGATCTGTCAAGGTTACTAGGATCTCAGTTCCATGCCTCACTTGTTTGCCTCTACAATTTATATCCACAAAACCTATTAACTTCCCATCAGTCACACCACGATGTTTCCTCTGGTCCCATGAAATCTCCATCCCACCAGGCTTGCTAGTGACACCTGACCGTGTTTAGCCCAAGTAGAGCTACTACTGGGAGTCAGACATGGCCCTAGCCCTCAAAAAACTTGCCAGTGGGATGAAAGACTGATCTAGGGGTCCCATTGATTTGGGCTGAAAAACACTAGCATATGGAATGGGAAACAGCTCAGGCTGCAGAAGTGGGTGGACTTGCGTTTGTGTTATTACCATTCACTGGATTGTGCCCTTAGGGAAGTCACTTCATTTCCTCTGAGCTTCAATTTCTTCATATGTAGTAGGGGAAAAATAATATTTACTTTATCTTAGTCTGAATTGTTTTAGGTAGCAACTGATATAACTGATGAGAATCAGCTTGAGTCTTTTTAGGCCAGAGAGGAAATTTACTAGAACCCAAGTCTGGGCATTTTGAGTGGAGTGGAGTGGAGACCAGAGAAGCAGATGGGAACCTTGGTGAGACTTTGCCTCTTTGTCTCTGCATCTGTCTGCTCACTGTCCTAATTTTTTTCACCTTGCAGACCCTCCTTCTCCATTATTCTGTATAAAAAATCCACACTGCAGCTTAGGAGTGAGTTCACAGCAGCTCATTTTAACTGCAGGCAGATCTAACTGACCCTTTTTCAGAGGTAAGTCCAAATACCCAAGAGATAATCTGATTGGCTGAATAGTATTAGGTGTTCACATCTGATCCAGTCCGCTGTGATGGGGTTGGGGAGGGAGCATGTAGCACAGATGTGGCAGCTGGTGGACATATGCATAAGCAGGGGGCAGTGTTTTGTTTATTGAGTTACAGTTGACTTACAGTGTTATTAATGTATTAGTTCCAGGTGTACAGCATAGTGATTCAAAATTTTTATAGTTTATACTTTTGAAGTTACTACAAAAATCGACTGTATTGCCTTTGCTGTATAAGATATCCTCGTAGTTTACTTATTTTATACATGGTAGTTTGTTCCTGTTAATCTTCTCCCTGTATATTGTGCCTTCTCCCTTCTCCTGTCCTCAACTAGTCACCGTTAGTTTGTTCTCAATTACCTGTGAGTCTGTTTAAGTTTTGTTACATGCTTCCATTTGTTTTTATTTTTAAGATTCCACAAGTGAATGATAACATGCAGTATTTTTCTTTCTCTGACTTACTTTACTAAACACAACATCATACAGGTTGATCCATGCTGTTGCAAATGGCAGAATTTTCTTCTTTTTATGGTTGAGTGATATTCCATTGTGTATATGAAGCACGTCTTCTCCATCCATTCAACTGCTGATGGACACTTAGGTTGCTTCTGTATCTTGACTATAGTAAACAGTGCTTCTGTGAACATTGGGATGCATGTACCTTTTGGAATTAGTGTTTTTGTTTTCTTTGGATATATATCCAGGAGTGGAATTGCTGGATCATATAGTAGTTTTACTTTTAGTTCTTAAAGAACCCTCCATACTGTTTTCAGTAGTGGCTTCCATCAGTTTACATTCCCACCAAGAGTGAGCTAAGATTCCCTTTTCTCCACATCCTCACCAACATTTGTTGGTGAAGGACAGGTGTGAGGGAATATCTCCTTGCGGTTTTGATTTGTGTTTCTCTGATAACTAACAATGTTGAGCATCTTTTTTGGTGACTGTTAGCACATCTGTCCCACTCCAGTAGTCTTGCCTGGAGAATCCCAGGGACAGAGGAGCCTGGTGGGCTGCCGTCTATGGGATCGTACAGAGTCGCACACGACTGATGTGACGTAGCAGCAGCAGCAGCAGCATGTCTTCTTTGGAAAAGTGTCTATTCAAGTCTTCTGTGCATTTTTAATTTTTTTTTATATTGAATTGTATGAGCTGCATATATATTCTGAATATTAAGCCTGTATTGGTCATATCATTTGACCAGTGTTTTCTCCCATCAAATATTTCCTTCCTTTCCATTGGTTGTCTTTTTATTTTGTTGAGGTTTCCTGTGTTATGCAAAAGCTTTTAAGTTTAATTAGATCCCATTTGTTTATTTTTTTCTTTTGCCTTAGGACTCAGGTCCAAAGATTTTTGCTGTAATTTATATCAAAGAGTGTTCTGCCTATGATTTCTTCTAGGAGTCTTATGGTTCCCAGCCTTACATTTAGGCCTTTAATATATTTTGGGTTTATTTTTGTATACAATATCAGACAATATTTTCGTTCTTTCACATGTAGCTTTCCAGTGTCCCTAGCACCAGTACTGAAGACACTGTGTTTTCCCCATTGTGTATTTTTGCCTCCTATGTTGTAGATTAATTGGCCATAAGTGTAGGGGTTTATTTCTGGGGTCTCTATTTTGATCCATTACTCTATGTGTCTGTTTCTTAGGTCCGTACCATACTGTTTTATTATCATATCATCTGAAGTCAGGAAATGTGATACCTCCAGCTCTATTCTTCTTTCTCAAGATGATTTTGGCTATTCTGTATCTTTTGTGTTTCTATATAAATTTTAAGATGATTTGTTCTACTTCTGTGAAAAATGCCTTTGATATTTTGGTAGAGATTGCACTGAGTCTGTAAATTGCCTTGGGTAATATGGTCGTTTTAACAATGTTCTTCCAGTCCATGAAGATGGATTCCCATCCTTCTGTCTGTGTAGTCTTCAGTTTCTATCCTCAGTGTCTTTTGGTTTCTGAGTATATATCCTTTGGGACTTCCCAGGTGGCTCAGAGGTAGAGAATCCACCTACCAAGCAGGAGACACAGGTTCAATCCCTGGGTCGGGAAGATCCCCTGGAGGGGAAAATGGCAATCTGCTCCAGTATTATTGCCTAGGAAATTCCATGGACAGAGGAGCCCAGCAGACTACAGTCTGTGGGGTCTCAGGAGTTGGACGTGACGGAGCACACGTGAGACATGTGTCTTTTACCTTTTTAGTTGTATTTATTCCTAGGAATTTTATTTTTTCTGATGTGCTCCTGTATTGGATTCGTATGTATTTACAATTGTTATATCTTTTTTTCAGATTGATCCTTGGATCACTATGTAATGTCCTTCTTTATCTCTTGTTACAGTCTTTGTTTTAAAGTCTTTTTTGTCTGATACAAGTATTGCTACCCTGGCTTTCTTTTGACTTCCATTTGCATAGAATACTTTTTCCATTCCCTCACTTTTAGTCTGTATGTGTCTTAAGATCTGAAGTGATTCTCTTATAAGCACCATATATGCGGGTCTTGTTTTTGTA
The DNA here is from genome assembly GCA_006410875.1 of Neotragus pygmaeus. Classification (NCBI taxonomy): domain Eukaryota; kingdom Metazoa; phylum Chordata; class Mammalia; order Artiodactyla; family Bovidae; genus Neotragus; species Neotragus pygmaeus. The sequence goes on from SJYV01004626.1 coordinate 45,011, forward strand.
TTCATTCAGCCAATCTGTGTCTTTTGATCACAGCATTTAGCCCATTTACATTTAAAGAAGTCATTGATAGGTAATGTTCTTATTGCCATTTTGTTCACTGTTTTGGGCTTGTTTCTGTAGGTTCTTTTTTGTTCCTTTTTTCTTCTTTTGTTCTCTTTCCTTGTGAATTGATGACTATCTTTAGTGTTATGTTTGGATTCCTTTGGCTTCTTTAGTGGCTCAGTTGATAAAGAATCTGCCTACAATGCAGGAGACCCAGGGTAGGGAAGATCCCCTGGAGAAGGAAATGACAGCCCCCTCCAGTACTCTTGCCTGGAGAATTCCATGGACAGAGTAATGGGGCAGGCTACAATCTATGGGATCCCAACAAGTCAGATACAACTGAGCGAGACTAACTTTCTTTTCTTTCTTTGGATTCCTTTCTGTCTCTCTCTTTTTTTTGGTGTGTGTATTTCTTATAGATTTTTGGTTTGTGGTTACCATGAGTTCTATCTGTCTATCTACCTATGATTGTTTTAAGATGCTGATCTCTTAATTTCAAATGCATTTTAACATCCTTGAATATTTAAACTCTCCTCCCCTCATGATTACTGTTTTTGACATCATATTTTGCATCTTTTTGTTTTGTGTATCCCTTAACTTGTTACTGTAGATATAGATGATTTTGCTATTTTTGCCTTTTAACCTTCTCATGAGCTTCCCTGGTGGCTCAGAGGATAAAGCATCTGCCTGCAATGCAGGAGAACTGGGTTCGATCCCTGGGTTGGGAAGATCCCCTGGAGAAGGAAATGGCAACCCACTCCAGTATTCT